>CAOKZL010000630.1:0-565625 GCA_948472985.1 Iguana delicatissima
GGCAGCGCTGAGGAGCCAGTTGTGGTTGAGAGAATGGTACAGCTGGCCATAGTTCTGTGGCTTCATGGGCCTCCTTGGATGTCTCTGGCAACTTCTCTTAGACCCAAAGAACCCAGATTGCCTTCCTGAAGGGCTGCTGACATCCGATACTCCCTGCTGGCCGAAGCACGCAGTAAGCGCATATCTGGCTTTTGCCTCTGGTTCCCATTGCTGTGCCGTCAGAAATGTAAAGTACTTTTTTGGATCTCAGACAGGAACTGGAAGGCTTTCAGCTTGCCATTAAAGGAGGCTGCATTTGGGGGGTTGTCTTTCATGCTTGGCAAGCCCACTCTCGACTGCCTTCATCACCATTGCATTCTCTCTTTCCGTGTGCTCTTGCAAAACATGCCAACCCGTCACTTTGACTCTAGAGGGCTGAATTAGGATAACCTGCTGTCTTTATATACTGGGGATGAGTGGACAAAGAGTGAAGCCAAGGCTGTATGTGGCCCTCCAAGGATGTTTTTGTGGCCCTTGACATTCCTGTCTCTCCAGATTGCCTTTTCTCTTGCCAAGAAGGAGAAGGAAGAAGAGCATGGAGGAAGGAAGGAAGATTAATTGCACCACCAACCATTTTTGTGTGATTTTATTGTCGTGCTGCCTTCAAGTTGTTTCTGACTTATGGCGACCCTAAGGCGAACCAATAACAGAGGTTTTCTGGGGCTGAGAGTGTGTGACACATCCAAAGTCATCCAGTGTGTTTCCATGGCTGAATGGGAAATCAAATCCTAGCCTCCAGGGTTGTAGCCCAACACTCAGACCACTACAACATGCTGGCTCAATTACTATACTGTAACGATTCAATTTAAGAAGGATACTGACAAGCTGGAGCATGTCCAGAGGAGGGTGACCAACGTGGTGAAGCGTCTGGAAGCCATGAAGCCCTATGAGGAGCGGCTTAGGTTGCTGGGGATGTTTAGTCTGCAGAAGAGAAGATTAAGAGGGGACAATATAGCCATGTTTAAGTATTTGAAGGGATGTCATGTTGAGGAGGGAGTGGCCTTGTTTTCCGCTGCTCCAGGGATTAGGACAAGGAGCAATGGGTTCAAGCTGCAGGAAGGAGATTCCACCTGAACCTTAGGAAGAACTTCCTGATGGTCAGAGCTGTCCGACAGTGGAGTATGCTGCCTGGTAGTGTGGTGGAGTCTCCTTCTTTGGAGGTTTTTAAGCAGAGGCTGGATGGCCATCTGTCAAAGGGAATGCTTTGGTGTGTGCTCCTGCATGGCAGGGGGTTGGACTGGATGAGTCCTGTGGTCTCCTCCAACTCTTCTATGATTCTGTGATTACTATAAGGATTACTATGCTGTAATCAGTTTAATGTGTAAGCTGCCTTGAGTCCAAGTCTGGTGGAAAAAGCAGGGCAAAAAAGAATGATGATGGTGATAGTAGGGTTAGGAAACTTCATTCAGGCCAAGGGATAAATTCAGTTTCAAAGAGCCAAATTCCAAGTGTTGGGTGAGGCCACAGCAGAAACGGGTGGGACCAAAGTTACCAACATATTTTTGCCTACAACTGTTACTCCAGTTGCTAAGCCTTAGGAGAGGCATCTGTTAGGATGGGGATGAGGAATACTGTACAAAAGCTGAGAAAGTCCTACACAATGGTGTTGTTGTGGGAAAGAGGTATGGCTACCCAGGGAATCCCAGCATACCTGAGATCTCCAGAAATCTACATTTGGCTCCCAAAATTCCCAATTCCTGCAATTTAGCAAGCTGTTATATTCTCCTCATGAGCTCTGTGGTATGTCTGCTGGGGAATGTTGCTTTGTCTGTGTATGACAGTGTTTTCCTAGTGTTTTGAAAACACCTTAACAACAACAACAATAACAACTTTTTAACCTACATTTTGATTGTTTTGAACAGGGACAGAAAGGGTATCCAGGCCCATCCGGTCATCCCGGAGACCAGGTGAGGTTTTGTTTTGTTGCGTCCTTTTCTGAGACTGCCTCTTGGCTAAGGATGGAAAAAATTAGTCAAAATATTCAAAAATTGATCAAAAATATGCTTCTTGAGAGTCAGAAGCCCTGAATTTTTCTTTTGTACAGAGAACAGCATTCCATGTGCGGGAGACAGCATTTTCTGCACAGAAGATTGTTTCTGGAGGAAATATTTTCTGCAAGGAAAGGGCTGTTTTATTTCTGTAGAAAATGCTGTTTTCTGCACAGAAAACATCTGTGAATTTTTCACAGAATGGGTACCAAATTTTCCAGCATCCACTTAAATCAACTTCCTCACTCTGCCTAATGGTAGAGCCAGCTCTTTCAGTTCCTATATGTGCTGTCTTTTTCATTCATTTAAATAAAGAAGACAGCTCTATAGACACAAAGGGAACCCAGATACTAAATTCTCTAGCTCTGTTGAAGTGACATGGCAGGGAGACTTTAGGGTCTCTGCTAGGAGTTGCCAGAAATTAAAAGAAAAGGATTTCTCATCCCTGAAGGAAGGAAATACAGAATATGGAAATGAGTCTACACACTTCCCACTGAAAAATGAAAAATGTACGTGCTTTGTCTCTAGGGAGCAGAGCTGGGAGTTATAGTTCAAAAATGCAGCTTTGTTCTGGCTCTGGGGATAAGTCACAGCAGCTTCTCATTGAATTAATATGATTTTAAATAGCCTTATGCTGGGTTCTGTGTATATTTATGACATGGTCACTCAAACTGTTTCAGTACCACACAGCTGCCAGTCTCTGGTGGGTGAAGTACAGGGAGACTTGCCTCTTGCTTTTAAATGCTTGCTGATTTTTAATTTGATGATAGGGAAACAGCTGTAAGTTTACATTAGCTACCCCAACTCTCCGCCTGCACCAGCAAATAACATTTTGGCTGGAGTGGGCTGAAGAACCAGAGTGTAATTTAATTTTCTCCTATGCTCTCCCAACCACTTTTCTGTTTTGAGGAGTGTAATGTTTATAGTCTTTTTTTTTTTAAAGAAACACCTTATGAATGACAGAGTTTGTTAAGACTGATGTGAAAGAATATTATACATGAATTCATTTAAGATCAAGTATATCAAATACTGCTGCTGGGAATTTGAAATCTGTTTACTTGGGGCTTGAACAAGGCCTTTGCTTACCTTTATTTATTTATTTGATTTATTTGATTTATTTACGTGAATCTCCTGCCTTTCCTCCGTGGAAGTCAAACATGCAAGGCTCTCCCCATAATTTCTCTCCATAATCTTTTTATCCTTTTATATACTGCTAATGAACAAGATCCTCTGAATGTGGATCCATTTACAGCCAAAATGGCACCATCCACATACAAGAGAACAAGTTATCAACAGGTGTGGAGGAAATTCCAAGGTCTGCAAAAGTTTTTACAGAAACTTTAAGGTGGAGGAAAGAAAAAAAACCACAAGGAAGTGGAAGGACTCCCCAAGTTGCCCAATTACAACTGAGCATGCTCACAAAATGCTCTCTGAGTGGCTGGAGTCCATTCCAGGGAGCATGCCCTGCTGCAATACTTTGTTGCAGTGCCTACTTTAATTTCGTAAGTGGATCGATTAACGGCATCACGCTGTGTGATGTGAATCCTTTGTCTGCATTGTCATCGAGAGAAATTAATGAAATGTTCTTGTTACAATGGCTTGTTAGTGATATCAAACTAAATGCTTCCTATTCTGTCTCTCTTTCTCCCCCAACCCCCCTTTTTTTTCTGGGCAGGGTGAACGAGGACCCGATGGAAACCCAGGTGCCAAAGGTTATCCTGGCAGGCAGGTGCAGTAAATCTTACCGTGCTGTGCACAGCATAGGGATGGGGCGGGAAGAATGCAGGTAGATGACAACAGCAGTGCCCCACAGTTACGGGGGGGCCAGGTTCAGTCTTAAAGGGTTTGCATCACTTTAGTTCTCTGCACCAAGAAAACCAAGCCTGTCAGGAAAATGGATTTTAGCCTCGCTTCTCTTCTTTATGTATGGTACAGACAATGGTGTAACAGTAAATTCTGAGAGACAGAGGTGCCCTTTGCAAAAAGTCCTGTAGATGGACCATAAGGGATGTTTAAAAAAGAGAGAGAGATGCAGGTGTCTATGTTGGTTAATTTAAAAAACACACACACCCCAAAACAGCATTCCTAGCAGTTTTCATCTCTCAGAAGAGCAGGCTTTTTGCAAAACATATAGATCTCAATGTCCAGTCCAAAAATGCAAGCCATTTGGTACACACCACTCATGTAACAGCCCATTGCACACATGGTTGCCCTTTTCCTTGAGTCTCACAGTGACAGTGAAGAAAAAAGGATAAAGTCATCCTCCTCTTCATCAGGAGGGGAATGCTGCCATCTCTGAGAAGACTATATGTGACTTTTGGAGCCAGGGAACAGGGACAGATTAGTCCTTCGAGTCAGGCAGTGTGGGAAGGCACTTGTGCCATGCTGTTTTCTTACCAAGGGCAACAGCAACAACTTCATTTTCCTTTCCTTTTTGTGTAACTTAAGGGATCTTGGCCTTCATCTTATAACAAGGACAGCCAGCATTTTAGAAAGTAGTGACTCTCAGAAGTGGCACTTTGGCTTTTAGTTTGAATTATAAAAGGGGCCGCACAATGTGCTGAACTCCGACCTTCAGATTGGTCAAGCTCTTTGGGCAGCTGCTTTAAAATTCAGACTAAAACCCAGAGCAGATTCATCACCACACTTACATGCAGAGTACAAGTTGCCACTTTTCAATATACAGGACCGGAATTTGGAAAAGCTACTTTGGGGTGTTTTTTTTTTTAAAAAGATTTTAATGATTTGACAGTGTATTACATAACTACTGTCTCATCTGAACAACGTACTTCATAATAGGCCTTACATTAAATATTCTTTTGATAAAAGTGTCATGCCAAAAAGTCTTATCTGTTAATGATGGGCCTTGACCCATTGTTAAGTCTGAAACTTGGGATGTAAAAACAGATTCCACAAAATTGTCTTTTAACTATTCCTCTTCTTGCTGCTTGAACGTTCTTGGTCAATTTCCCAGCTAGAGCTCTAGCTGAAGGCTACTTTTGTGGGGTGACTATCCCCAAAATCTCCCAGCTAGTATAGACAGTGGCCATGTTGACTGGAGAACTCTGGGATGTTAAGCTTTCTAAAGAGAGCAATGTGGTGTAGTGGTCTGAGCACTGAACTATGATCCTGGAGGCCAGGACTTGATTCCCTGCTGGGCCATGAAAACCCACTGGCTGACCTTGGGCAGATCACACACTCTCAGCCCCAGAGAACCACATGATAGGTTCAGCTTAAGGTTCTCATAAGTCAGCAAAAACCTAAATGGATACAACAGCAACAAACTTTATAAAGAGTAAGGCTCTCCATTTTTCCATTTTGTTTGATGAACTCCAAGGTTTAGAAACTTCTTTCACTGATAGAAGAAGTTGGATGAAGGGGAGGGGGTGAGAATCAGCTCTGTTTTTCTTAAATCTCTTGGGGCCAACACAACACAGCTGTCTATACCAAATTCTCCAGGCTTTGGTATGTTTACTTTCCTAACTTGGTTTTTTACTACTTGTTACTTCTCTCAGCTGGTGTTGGCTTTTGCAGCACTATGGAAAAGATGGAGGCGTTGGCTTCTTTTTGGCTCATGGATTGGAGGCAAAGGTATTAACTTTGGCCTGATGGGATTGGAAATAAACAAACAAACAATGATGCCTGAGCCAAAAAGAGCACAAACTGACACTGGGGTCCTAGGGTGCTTTTGCAAAACTTCCTGAATGGCTAAGGTGTGTGCGGGAGGTGTCAGAGGCAAACTATTCCATTTCAATTATGAAACAGACAAATTCAGTCTGGCATCTAGCAAAAAGGAAATAACCGCAGAAGTCTACTGCTTTAAAAAAAAAGAAGAGAGAATGGATAATTTCAAGGCTGCCAGACTTACAGCCTTTGAGCTGAACTCATTTTTGCAATTGCCTTCCCTTGCCCCTATTCCTACTCTGCCATATTCAGAAACTGAAGAAAAGATGCGAAGTTCTCATAACTTTCTAGGCCTTACAGACTCTTGTTAGAAGTTACTTCCTAGAGCAGGGGTGAAAAGTCACAACAGAGGCCAGTGTTCACCACATGTGGTCCTGTACCAGGCTGTATCACAATATTTCCTTTGAGAACTGACTGAAAATGTGACGAGAAAAAACTCAGTGGGTGACCTTGGGTGCATCACACAGTCTCAGCCCCAGAAAACTCCATGATAGGTTCACTTTAGGGTCACCATAAGTCAGAAATGACTTGAAGGCACACAACAACAGCAACATGCATGTGAGAGACTACTTCTCCAGAGTCTGGAAAAATGATGTTTTGGACTGTGGCTCCCAGATTCCCCCAGCCAGCATGGGAGATTCTGGGAGTTGTAGTAACTTCCCCCACCTGCATTTTTTAAGTTTCCGCTCCTTAACAGTGTGATGTCTGTCCTTTCTAATTTGACGTGCTGTTTCCCCTGTGTTGGCTCAGCTGTTCTGGAATGAGTTTGAAACAAACTCCTCTGTTTGAAATCCAGATTTCTGCTGAGTCACCTTCCTGCCACGACTCGGCAATTTGTTTTTTTGAGCGTTTGTTGTTGTTATCATCACCACCACCACCACCATCATTATCATCATTATTATTGTTACTTCTTAAGTTCCTTCCTAGCTATTTCTTGGACTAGCTCCCGACTGAGAGAGCAAGAGTGAGAGAGCAGCCCCAATTTGGCACAAGCCTGCAAAAGAGAGAAACATTTATAACATCTCCACATTTATCTGTCTTTTGTTTTGTTTTTGTTTCTCTCCTCTTTGTGTTTCAGGGTTTACCTGGACCCATAGGGGAACCTGGTCCAAAAGGCAGCCGGGTAAGTGAGAGGTGGTTCTTTGTCTTGCCAAGTTTGCCATCGACCAGTATGGGGGTTCTTCTTGACTCCAGGGGCCTGAATAGCATGTAAGGGAGCCCAGGCAGCAGCGGCGGGTCCTGCAGTTTCCAACAGAAAACGCACCCCAGGGAAGAGACAGTCCTAAGTTGGTTGGACAAGAGAGGAGCGGCAGGGGAGAAGTGCTTAACTTTTTTCCCTGGTGGACATTTTTCTGGTCCAAACCACTTCCCCCTCCAGCCTGCTTTTTACCTGAGGCACCTGCTTCATCCTCGTGCACACCGAAGGGAGATTTAAGTGTGTGTGTCAGTGTGATATGATACAGAGAAAAGGGTGGGAGTGGAAAGGTTGAAGCCCCTCTTGCTTTCTTGTGTTAACTTACTCAGTTCCAGATTTCCTTTTCTGTACAAGAAATCACCTATGTATACACGTGTCACTGGCTTCTTGAAATTATCCTGTGATGATTGGGGCATATGAGCACACATGCTCATTTTTCTAACAGCAGTGAGTTTCTAGACCTCATGGAAGGAGAGAGAAGTTTTAAAAGGTGGTTTATGAGAAATTCACAAGCTATTTCTGTGTGGATTTATTACCCTAAAACAACAACAACACGCAAACCTTCAAAGAATTGGAAGCAGCTTGCATCCTGGTTCCTATTATCCTCACAATGACCCTGTGAGGTAGGCTAGGGGTTGTGTCTGTGTGGGGCTGGGGTGCCTCAGCAAGATTTGTGCCCGAGTAGAGTTCTAAATCCGGGTTTAGCTATCCATGGTTCAGTATTCCAACCACTACGCCATCAAAGTGTGTCTGGGAAGAAGGACTGCACTCTTTAGAGCCGGGGTTGCCGCCTCCAGCCCTGCTCACTGACCCAGAGTGAGGAACAGCTGGAAGTAATCTGCCTTGTCCTTTCCTCGGCCTGCCACCAGCTGTTGCAGAAGGAAGCAGCCGAAAACTCTTGGCCAGTTCCGTGCAGGGTAATCTTTCTCAGTATCAAGGGCAAGTCAGAGGAGGAGGTTTGATTTCTCCACATCGTGTACAGCTGAGAGCCTCGTCTTTTTGTACTGAATACTGGGTCAAGAGCTAGCCACCCATGTCCTGACTGGGCCCTTACTGTCAGTTGTTCAGGGAGCACGAAGAAGAAGAAGAAGAAGAAGGCTGGAAAAGCACTGGAATTTCTCTGCCAGAAAGCTGGTTCATCCTAAATCCTGAGACTAAACGCATGTTTAGAAAGCATGGTTGCTCATTGCTGATTGTAGTACTAGACCAGGAATAAAACCTGTGAAGAAGATGGATGCCACAGTTTAGAGGGCTTCTGTGCCAATTGCTTAGGAATCTCAGTTTTGGATGCTTGGGTTACCATTTCAATGATGTGTTGTTCCATGCTTTTTATAATTTTTTTTTGGTTTTGCAGTTTAAATATAACACCCTTTTGGCAAGGCACTCCAAAGCAGTGCAGAATAAAAATATCAAAGAGTAATTTTAAGAGGCTGCTATAACAATAAAAGTATCAAATACAACGAGATGAGCAGCAGAAGGGCCAAAGTACCAAACACTCCTGTGTTAGTTAGCAAAGGAAAATACCTCTGAAAGAAAACCAAAAACAAAACAAAAAAAATGTGTGTTTTGTTACCATCTAGAAAAGCAAAACCTTCAAGTACCTCTAGAGATACAATTCTAGCTTTGGTAATTTGAGGCCATCCCAAGACATTCTTCTGCCTGGCAAAAAGAAGACGGCACCTCTTTTTTATGTACACAAGGCAACTGGATGGACAGGCAATGGGACAACTTGCTCCACTGCATATGAAGGAAGCAAGATGGATAGGGAAGGGGACAAAAGGGCCTTAGATTGCACGGAAAAGAAAGATTAGGCAAATGTGTGGAAGATAAATCTCTACCAAAACAGCCAAGTGGAATTTCCATTATGCTGAGATAGTGTACTTTTGAATGCCAGTTACCGAGGGCAAACATCAATGGAGAGAACCACTGTACTGACACCTTGCTTTGGGGCTTCCCACAATTGCCGTGGTAACTACTGTTAGACCCAGGAACGATCGGTGGTTGCCATGTCAGCAAATCACTCCATCCCTTGCAGCCTTTATCACAGACTTTACAGGAGCTCTCCATGGTGTTGATCCAGTCGTCAGAACAGATCCAGCACCTCGGATAGCTCCAAGCCCAGCTAAAACTTGGAGTAGATTTGCAGGTCCCACTGACATAGGAGCCACCAGATGCCGCAGACTGGATCTTAAGTTTGTTCCTTCAAATCCTTTCCAAAGACAACTTTCAGTTTACGATGAAGGTTTTTTTTTCTTCCAAAAACAGAGGACCAAATTTTTTGGCCTTCCTTGCTCCCCATACATCTAAGGACTGCTGTAGGCATAGCCCTTTCTCACCACTAGATAATCTCCTCTGCAGGCCCTTCCTCCTCTGTTGCATTTCAAAAGCAACCTGCAGGTTGCATGACTTTAAAGTCAAGCCCACCCCTTTCCCCTTCGTGCTTTTTAACGACATCTTTTCCGATGAAGAGACATGGAGATCTGAAAAACTTCCACACGTTGTTTGTTAGCCTATTAACAGCATTATCTCAAAGTATGAATTTTGGAATTAGTCCTGATTTTGTTTGGAGCTCTCCAGATTGGCCTGCGTCTTAAAATCATATATAGAAGAATGAATGTGAATCTCTTTTGCACTCTTGCTTGGGTTTCCTGTCTAGCGGAGGTTTCTAAAGGCTGCTGCTTGTCCTCCACCCTGTGTGTGTGTGTGTGTGTGTGTGTGTGTGTGTGTGTGTGTGTGATAGAAGCAGAACTTCAGTTAACGGCCTCCTACTCTCTGACTGCAATTATAAATCACAATGACGCTCGGAGCCAATAAATCTGCCTCCCTCTGTCATGTGCTTGCCTTTTCCTTCTGAGCCATAACTGCTACCAGCTGGCTCTCTTCACCAGGAAAATTGCAAGCGATAAACAAAAGTTGACCCCCATCAGCAGTTTTCATTCTTGAATGCAAAAGAGACTGAGAGATAGAAGAGTGTACACGAAGGAGGTAGGGGGAAGGGTGCTAATCAGCTAATACCCTAAAAATGACCATTCCCCATGGGGTAAGGGAGGCTGTGCTCTCAGATGTACATTTTTTTTTGACACCAGAGGACAAAGGCATTCCCACGCAGAGGAGTGAGGGTAAATCATTGTTCCGGCAATCACAAGGTTTCCTCTGGCTTTTGGATTTCATTAGCTGACTGATTTGCCAAATGACAGTTTCGTTTGTTGTACGAGGATTTGGCCCACAAGCTTGACCATTAGCACAGCGGCCAAAGTTTTATCCCAGCTGCCAAAAGGGAAAAACCAGTAACATTTTTACTAAAGACGCTAATCAGCAGGCTGACCTCTGTGCTAGTTTCTAAAATGAAAGACAGGATTAATGTGTTAACACCAACTAGAGCAGTGCCTTTCAAGGTGGTGGTCCATGGGCTGGAGCTGCTGGTCCATGATGAATTTCCAGGAAAGAGAGAAACGGTTGTATCCAATAGGCACAAATATGGTGTTGGTCTCTGACCCATATCAGATAGCTTAAAAATCACTGGATTAGAGGACTGCTTACGTCCTGCATTACCTGAAGTTTCTGAAGCATCTTCTAGGGGCAACCTCATACGTGGCTCATAATGGAAGCCTAATCTTGATGTGTTTTTGTGGCATTATCTTCTGGAGTATCATGCCCTTGCTTACACTGAGCTTCATGCTCCAAAGAACTGAGTGGATCTCCCTCGTGCACACACTAGAGGACTGATATTCCGAGTTGGTCTATGGGGATATGAGCAAGGTACGAGGTCGGAAGTCAGCTGAAAGATATGTGGCCCAGAGGGGAAGATCTGGAAGAGGAGAAAAACACTAAGGCGGGAGAGCCAAGTGGGAATTCAAAACACAGCAGGACAATTGGGTTTGGAAGAATCATATAACTGGTGGGGTGCAGAGGTGGGGAGACAAAATAAAGGCATTGTCTTTCCAAATAAGAGTTCTCCCTCTGTTCCCATTTTTCTTCAACCTCTGGACTTTTAGTGTTGCAGAAAGTGAGGCACTGAAAAACTGCTCGTGCTTAGAACTCTTCTGTCTGCTACCTTTGCACTCCCTGGGCCACTTTACCTACCCATTCTCTTTGGATGCCTAAACTGTATTTCTAAAAGCTCAGCTGAAGTTTTAAGTTAGTGCAGTGCTAGAAATTGGACGACTGGAGAAAGATTTCATTTGGAGGGGCAGAATTTGTAGGGGAGTAATTGTTCTAACTTTGCTCACCCTCTCCATCGCTCCTCCTCTAGTGGGGTAGGAATCAGCCTGTAACGGGATATGGAAAGATGATTAGGGACAGATATGAAAGGTCTTTGGATTCCAAGTTCCTATTTGTGGTTATGGGATATTGACTTGACCTGCAAAGCTAAAAAGACCGTTGTTGATTCACGCCAGCTTTCACCAACTAACCCCCTTCCAGATGTGCTGGCCTACAAATGGGCCCCTGAATTTGGGGCACTACGCCTCACAGAATCCCCCAGCCAGCATGGCTAATAGCAGGCTGGGGGCTTCTGGGAACTGTAGTTCAAAAAGCCATTTCACCTGAACTCTGATCACAACTCCCACAACTCTGATCACTGCAAGTATGCTGGTCAGGACAAATGGGAGCTGTAGCCCAAGACAGCTGGAGTATGTCTAGGTTGTAGCTGCTAGTCTTCCTTGGCTTCTTCAAATCTTTGGGGAATTGGAATTATTTCTTTCTTATCTGGTGACATTGTCAAACCAATCCTATCAAGTGTTGACATTTTTTAAAAGAAAATGAATTGTTGTTAACTTGGATCCAAGCTCCGTTTCCTCTCAGGTGTGCTTCTGAACCAGCCAAAGGTAAGCCCCCTTCCCTCCTTCCCTCCCTCCCTCTGGCTGGCTGGCTGGCGCCTTCTTTTCCGGAGTCCTCACGATCCCTGGCGTGGGGGTATGTGCCCTTGGACTACATCGTGGGAGCCAGCACCATGCAGTCCATGGGCATATACACTTGCCTCAAGGTTTATTTCGTCACGGCTGCCACCTTGCCCGGACCCAGCGCTGGAGGACGCTCTACTTGAACCTGAGGGACAGCTATGCCACTATCCAAACTTATGTCACTCTCTCCTCACCCCTTCAGAGAAGACAAAACCCTATTTGTTTGTTCCTCCCTCCACTTCCACAGGGATACATTGGTCCACCAGGATTGTTTGGGCTGCCCGGTGCTGATGGAGAACGAGTGAGTATTTTTTGAAGATCAATGCAGTTATCTATTGTCTTTGTTTCTTTTCTTTGTCCTTTCAGGGCTCTTGGTCTTCCTCTTCCTTGGCTCCCATGTCAGTGGGGCAGTGAGCCTGCTCCCGCTATCGGGCAACTCTAAAGAAGCTGTCCAAGCCCTGAACCTGGTTGGCAGCTCAGGTTCAGCACCTTGGAGAGTTCCTTCAAAGCTGATGTTAAGATGTGGAATGGATTCATTGCTCCACTGACACAGGAACCAGCCACTGCCACTGCCTTTGAAAAGTGTGTGCTTTTTGCCTTATGTTTTGCCTTGCCTCAGTATTTTCTCCTCTGCATCCTTTGCTATAAAGAGAAGGTAGAGCTAATAGTCCATTCTCATTTCTTTCTGAATCCTTAAAAAGAGAGAGAGAGAAAGAAAGGTGATGGTGGTAGTGGTGCTGGTGATGACAACGTGAGTGCTAAACTAAGGGATCAAGCCAAAGGAAAGTCCATTTTTGGTCAAAGAAAACAATAAGTCTTTATTGCCCTTCCTGTTGAAGCCAGACAGTCACCAGCCTGGGTGGATGGAATTACTCTAAGAAATAGGAATACTTTCTTTGCTTAGGGAGATATTCCACATCACCACCATGGAGCTTTGCCACATGTGGTAGCTAGGCAGAGACTCATGTATTCATGGCTCTTATTTGGGTGATTTTCTGCTGAAAGAGATGGACTTCTGCTCCAAAGTAGGTGACGCCTCTGCCATTGAGTCTTCCAAAGAAGGCCCTCCTTTGGCTCACTCCCATCTATTTTCAACCCACATTTCTTCAAAGGAACCCTCAGCAGAGATCCATACCCTCACAACAGCCCCAAGAGGCAGGTTGGAATGAGAGTTAGTGGTGACTCAATACCTGGTCCAGCTGAGTAAAGTTTCAAACCTGGGTCTCCCTAGTCCTGTCAGATTCAAGAACTGGTGGGGTGCCGTGGTTACAGCATTTGACTGGGGAGGTGGGTGACCTGGGTTCTAGTCTTCCCCCTCAGACAGGAAGCTCATCAGGTGATCTTGAGCCAGTCTTCTCCCCCTCTCCCCAGACTGACCTGCCTCACAGGTTTGTTGTGGTGAGGGACAGAGACACAGGTGCCACCTTGATCACTGTAGAGGAAAGGCTGGACAGAAATGTAACTGGTAAAATAATAAGCAAAATAAAATTCCAGCTGCACAAGATAGTGTTGACATTTCGAAACAAGGTCTCTTCCACTCAGTGCCACAGTCAACTCGTAGACTTCAGCAAGGATAGAGGCATAGCTGCCCTTGGCCGGAGGGGCTTTGCTCTGGATCTGCTCCTCTTGAAATCCCTGTCCTGGCAGCCACAATGGCGGCAATTGCACTCAGGAAGGGCTCTTTTATATTTCTTGGTTCCAGGACTCTGAGCCCAAAGCTGTGCACCTGAGCATATATCCCTCGCTGTGTGTATGTATGTGTGTGTGTGGGCGGGCAGGAGGAATTTGCTAATGCTTTAGAGTGGCTCATTTAATGCTTGTGTAACCAAACAAGAAACATAAACAGAAGGTTCTCAAGAGAGCGTGTCTTGGCTTCGGACTACATTTGGTTCCAGACCAGTAGCTTAATTATTCCTCCTGTTAAGCTCAGTCTCTACTTCCTGGCCAGGGTCAGGGGACACCTGTGTGCGTGTATTTGTCTGTGTGCATGACTGTTCCTCAGTTTAGGCAGGAGAGAGTAGCTTTAGAAGGCTAAGCTCAACTTTTTTCCCATTGTTCCCTAAGGAAGCTATTTGCATTTTGGCTTGCAATAGCCATGCGAAATCCCCCTTTCTGTTTTTATTTAGATTCCTCCTCCTCCTCCACCATTACTATTATTATTTATTTGTTTTATTCATCTATATTCCACCTCTCTCCTATTATTATAATTATTGCTGCTGCAGCTGCTAAAACTATTGCTACTAAAATTGTTTCCTGCCTTCTTCCCTGTCTCAAGACAGCTTTACAAGAGATAAAAAACAGATGGTTAAAAATTCACAAAGTGCAAAAGTTAAAAGGTGATTAAACTATCAAAAAATATAAAGCCAATTAAAAACATAAACTATTTTTTTTAAAGCAACTCATACATGCCATTCTAACCTCCCTGGGGAGGGAGATTCACAGCTGGGGCAGCCACTGAGAAGGCCCTTTCCCGTGTTCCCGTCACATGTACTTTGGGGGTTGTGGGACAGAGAGAAGGGCTTCCCCTGCACATCTCAAAACACAGGGCAGTCCTTCAGATAACCTGGACCTGAGCCATGTAGGGTTTTATAGCTTAAAACCAGCATTTTTAGTTGTGCCCAGAAACAGACAATTTTGGGCTTCTAGGTTGTCTTGCCAAACACAAATACAGATCAAAGATGTGCAAAAATATCAGTAAAACATCATTAAAACCTTCTTCTCTTTCTTCTCCAGCAGACTTTTCAATATTTTCCCCTTCTCTTTCTGTTTGTTTTTCAGGGATCCGGAGTTCCCGGGAAGAGGGGCAAGATGGGTAGGCCGGTAAAGTTTTTCCTCGTCTATTATGCAGACTTTTGCTCAACATAAATTTTAAAGAAGTGGATGAGGGAGTGGCAGCAGCAGTGGTGGGAGTCAGGGAGGTGGCTGGAAGGATGGTGGATGGTTAGAGGAACATGAACTGCTTATAGTTATGGGTTCGTCTTTGTATTGTGTTTGGCAAAGGGAAAGATATATGAAGTAAACCAGTTTATACATGGCGTGCCCATAGTTGCCAATGGTTTGTGTTACTTCTTGTCACTGTTTTGAAGGGGAAATGAAGGGAAAAGGAAATATTTGTGGTGATTTATGAAGGGTTATTTGGGGTTGGAGAGAGTTTTTGTGTCTTTGCCTGCATTTGGGGGGACTTGGGTGTGATTTTTGGGGTGATATTTGTCCAAAGCTGCACAAAAACCCTTGAGGGATTCATCCTAATTTATCCTAATTTCTGGCTTTGGTGCTCTTGAGAATGTGTCAGGGTAAGGTATGTTTGTGTTGAAGTTCGTGTGTGCAGGAGGAAATGTACATGCTGCCCGTACTTCTATGTATAATTTCTCTCTCTCCCTCTCCCCACCTATTGCAATGGTTTTCTGCTCCCACAGAGCATCTTCCACTGCAAAATGCCCACATACTGAACAATGTACCTTTCTCTCCCTTTTCCTCTCCCATCCATTCCCCATTTTGTTCTGTCGCTTCACCCTGACAGCAGTTTTCTTGTGGTCTTTCTCACAGTAAACTGCATGTGAGAGTAACTGTTTCCCCCATTTACTTATTAGACTATGGGATGAAAAAGACACGTGGGCAGGGCCGGGGAGAGGGAGCAGGGAAACAGTCATATCTGCCAGAGATAGTGACCGAGTGGTCATACTTGAGGCATCTTGAGCTCATTGCCGTAAAACTGTTTTTTTTTTTTAATGATTGGAGAAAATCTCTGACTCTAAAGTAAACTAAACAAGGCAACGGTTGTTAAGTATGGAGGTCTGGTCAGGGTTTTTGACATGATTTCACATACATTGCGCCTGAGTGCTCAATGTTTTCCAGCTGTTGTTTTGGCTTTTCCAATATTCCGTTCAGAAACCTCTTCTCTGCACTCACTCCATGCTATACAATACTGTCATTTTTGTTTTTATTTTTTTTAAACAAACGGACTTCTCCCCTTCCCCACTCTGCTGCTACCCTTGGGGAATGGTGGGGATTCGATTTTTGCAAATATGTCTTGCTTAATTCAGGATCTTTCTTTCTTTCTTTCTTTCTTTCTTTCTTTCTTTCTTTCTTTCTTTCTTTCTTTCTTTCTTTTTTTGTGTCTTTTTTTTCAAAAAAGTCTATTTATAAAAACATGTGTAACTAGAATGCCAAGCTGCAATGTGCAATTAAAGTTATCTAAAACACATATTTTAAAACTGATCTCTACATCAGTGGCAGCTTTGTTGTTGCTGTTGTGTCTTCAAGTTGTTTCTGACTTATGGCAACCCTAAGACAAACCTATCACAGGGTTTTCTGGGGCTGGTTTCCATGTCCAAGCAGGGAATTGAAGCCTGGTTTCCAAGGTCTGTAGTCCAAAGCTCAATGCATTACGCCATGCTGGCTCTCCAATGGATTCTATACTAGTGGTGTGGTGAATCCATGTTATATTTTAGTCTGAATTTTAAGGTGCTAAACCAGGTGTGGGTAAAGTGCAGCTTCCAGGCCTCATGAGGCTTCCTCCAGGGCCATTTGTGTGCCTGCTGGGATCAAATATCTTTTTGGGGAAAAAAATCCTGGCCTTTTTTTTCTCTCCCAAATGACCCAAAATAACATCTGGGGGTGTGAAAGGTACTTTCACCATGTTTGGAGTCCCCCAGGCCCCAGAGAGGTCAAGACAAAGTTTTGCAATTTTTTTCTCTTTCTGCAATTCCATTCTTCACTTTGAGGAGAGATGCAACAGGCAGCCCTCTTGACATTTGTTACATGGAGTATGAAAGAGGTGCCGTCTTGTTGTTTGCCTCCGGCAGCAAAATATCTTGGTCTGGTGCTGTTAGTATTGTTTGTTTGTTTTATATACTGCCTTCCTCCTAGAGTGGGACCCAAAGTGGTTTCCAGAAAAGTTAAAAACATTGATAAAACATTTAAAACAATTGAAAACATTAGAAAACCGTATACAATTCTAAAAACCTTCAAAAAAACTAAAAAACATCTTGATAAATTCAACAGCCCATCTCTTTACAAACTAAAAGCTGGCTTAAATAAGAATGTTTTTGCCTTCTGGTGAAAAGGGGAGATAGTATCTTCTATCTTACATTCTGGGGTGAGATATATCCATTTAGCCCCCTGGTCAGGGGCTGATTTCTTCCATGTCGGTGCAAGCAGCATTCCTTCCCAGGGACAGATTTTTTGAAATGCTTCTGAGCATCTCTCTCCCTCCCGGCTGGATCGCTTTGCTCTATAAGTGGACCAACATATACACGCCAGTGAAGGGAAGGCTCTGAAGCCAGATGTTTACATGTCTCTTGCTCTTGATTGCTATAAAGCCTCAATAGATGGAGCAGTTGGGAATCTGCCGTTTGCTACATTGTGTGGGCCTCTTGGAATGATGTAAGGATGTGAAAAGAGAGAGAGAGATTAAAATAGACGGCACTGGACGTGAGTCAGAGCTTGAAATCTTTCCAAAGGGAGTTCAGCTCAGCAGGACGTGAAAGGAGCATGATGACTCGGTCTTGGAAGGAAGAATTTGACAAGGCTTCCCCCCCCGCCTCCAACGCCATCTCTTACTCCATTTTTACTACTTTCTCAGTCCACCAGGAAGGCAAGTCTGAGTGGGAACTCAGTGGTTTCCTTGCATGGTGGTAGTCAAAGGAATTATTATTTCTCTCACGCCATCTATGAGCAATGGGGAAATCCTGGCTAATCTTTACCCATTTCCTTTGGGTAAACGAGATTCACACAGTGTTATTTATAAGAACTCAAATTAACTCCCGTCTCCTCTCTCCAACAAGAAACAGACCATTTTTAAAAATCCCCAGTACAAAAGTACAAGCAGTGCTGGAGCCTGGAAAAATGACTTTTTTGGGTGACTGCATTCAGCATTTCCCAGTCAGCATGACCAGTGGAGATAGAATTGTTGTTAATTGCGAACAAGTTCACTATGACGTATGTTAACACTATAGATGGGAGACCTTGGTCACTGTATCCTCAGCCTCGCTGCTCAGGTCTTGCAGATACAGGGACGTGTCTTCCCTGATTGAGTCTATCCATCTGTAATATGGTCTTCCTCTTTTCCTACTACCTTTCACCTTCCCAAACATTATTGCCTTTTCTAGTGAGCCATGTCTTCTCATGATATGTCCAAAATATGACAGCCTCAGTTTAGTTATTTTGGTTTCTAGTGAGAGTTCAGGAAGTCTCTTGTTCATAGGGTTGGCATAAATTGAAGCTGACTTGATGGCAATTAAGAAGAACAAGCAAACGTAAAGGTAACTATGAACTAGGATGCTTTGGACTGATAGTTCCTCAGGAAGTTCAACGACACAGAAGTCTTGGTGCTCCTGGTTCTTGCTGTCTGATCTTTTTTTTGGTGGGGCTCAGTATCCCTGCCCTACATTACAGGGGCTCAAACCTTGTGCCCTGAGGTCCTTGGATCATTTCATCTTGACACTGTCCCCGTTCAATCTGGCAAGGGGGAAAAGATTTCTATTCACAGAATAGCTTCTTTGCTACTGCTGACATAAACTCTAGGATGGGTGGACTGTTTTCTTTTATTTCTTTTCTCTATTTTCTCCCTATATTAAATGAATCCTGAACTTGATTCCCCACCACCACATGTTCTTCCTCTCCTCTCTACTTGCTTCTTTTTTTCCCCTTCCTCTTAAAAATAGTTTGATTTGCAAATTCCACGCCTGTGGGGAGCGTCCATTGGGCACTGACTCACCTGGCTGGAGCCAACTGGCAAGTGTCGCCTTTCTCCGACAAGACCAGAGGGTTGGGTGGCTCACACACTGTCCAGACTGAGCCAACAGGAAAATAAAAATCCCATTTTTGAAGAATGAGCCAATTGGCTGGAAAGACTTGCCAGGATTGTTGGAGATTTCTGCCAGATAACCTCCTTTTACTTTAGCAAAGGGGAAGAGTTTTCATCAGAACTGGATGGCTGGTGCTCTTCATGAATGATTGGAACCCATTTTAATTGCTGTTCCTCTAATTGTTTTGGATTGGTCATCTGTGGTCTATACCACCAATAGCCAGAGCTTGAATGGAAAAGGGATTTTGAGAATTGTAGTGATATTAAATTTCAGAGTTTTGCAAAATTATACTTCTCTTTTACCTTTCTTTTTAAAGCAAAAAGGAAGAACTACCTCTCTTGGAATCATCCTGGAGTGGCAATTCACCTTCAAAATAGAATTTTTTAGTGGGGCTGGGTGGGTGTTACACTGTTTAAAATTAAAAAAGATCCATGTTATTATTCAAAACCCAGAACCAGACTTTTGATTTTGTTTCTCCCACCCTAAAAATATTTTATTTTGGTTTGGTTTTCCTCACCTGTTTTTGGCATTTTTGGTAATCCATGGAGCCACAGGCAGGAAAATGCCAGCAAATGCAAGGAAGTTGCCAGTCTATAGTCTTAAGAGAAAATAGAAGTCAAGGAGGAAAAACCAGGCCAAGAACTAAGAACAGTCAAGGATGTACTAACCCACTAGAACCTGGAAGTCATTGGTGAAATGAACTGGAGCAAGAAATCCATTTATATTTCCTCCTTTCCAGGAGGATCAATGAGAAGCCAGTCCAGGACCTAACAGCACTTTATTGACATGCTGTTATTGGCAATTCAGTCACTGACCACTACAAGGCAGTCTCTCACGGACCCTGGGATATCCTGGAGCAAGGATCCATGTGATGATAGCACTGGCCCCCAGTTTTCCATCTGTGGAACTTAAAATCCAAAAATGCTGAATGTCTAAAAAATAATCCCGCAAATATTCTACATTCTGAAGAGAAAGGGATTTAGAATTTAGAGACATGACTGTGGGATGAGAATGCAAAGTTCTTGCAGCAGCCCAGATTTGAGCTTCATTCCTTCCTTCCCTCTTTCCTTCTTTCCTTCTTTGGATTACGATTACAAGAAAAGGGATTCCATCTAAGGATTCGGAAGAACTTAACTGGTAGGGGTTGTTGGACAGTGGAATAATCTGCTTCAGAGGTTGGTAGATCTCCCTCTTTGGAGGTCTTCAAGCAGAGGCTGGATGGCCGTCCTTTGGAATTAGATTTGCCTAAGTGAAAATTGTACATGATTCTTGTGCCATTAGCGGTTGTGTAGAAGAGGGAATTTCGGCAGGTGTTACTTCTTACCGGGTTTCATGAGAAGCCATACCTGATGATATTCCCTCTTCCACCCAACCGTTGCAAGTATAGGACCTGTTTTTAGTTTTCAGTGTAGCGACGCTATCTGGGGGTGCTTCACTTATGTATTACTGTATGACAGGGGTTAGATTGCTGTTGTAGTTCCTTCCAATTCTATGGTTCTTTCTTTCCCTTTCTTTTTCTCTTTCTTTCTTCAGCAGACATTTTTTGTTTTCTTCCTCAGTTACCCATCCCATTCCTTCTCCAATACTTCAGCCTTTGTAGTAGAAAGAGGAGAGTGAATAGCTTATCTGTGTACTGATGGCAGCGACTAGCTTGTAACCATCTCTCCTTGCAACTCCTCGGCCACGGCAGGCTTGGAACCCAGCTGTGCCCAGTTGGGAAGCTGCATAACTTTCCTGTTTGTAAAGGATGCCCAGAAATTCAGAGCAGGCAAATACAAAAGAGCAACACCACTGTCCTCTTGCTAGCATGTGTTGCACGCTACAGGAGAAGGGCAAACGCCACTAAGCTGAAATGCTCGGAATGCGAGCTGTGTGTTGATCATGCGACTGGGGAAAGGTGGACCAACAAAGAAGTGGATAAACAAAGAAGGAGTCTGTGTTGGTGGGTGGAACTCCTTTGTAAATAGCAATGCTCTTTCATTGCTCAAAGTGGGATGTCTCTGGCCATCAGGGTTAGGTTGCTGCCTTAGGTCAGGTCTGATTATTTGTCAGGTCTGTGCATTTTGAGGGCAAGAGAACTCCAGAGTCTCAGGTGAAGGTTGTCTTTGCCGTCACAGGATCGTTTTAGATGAGATCACAAGGAACTGAGCCAGTGGCCTTCTGCGTGCAGTACAGAGGAACATAAGATGCTGCCTTATAGTGAATCAAACTGCTGGTCCATCAGGCCCAGCAATTTCAGTTTTGTTATGAGTTTACAGGTTTTCCGGGAGGATTTTTTCCAGAGTGAAGATTATACACACTGCTACTGACCTATTGATTGATTTGTTTGATCTGATCATTATATATTGCCTTTTGCTTGGAACTCAGACTCAAGGTAGCCCACAAGAAGTTTTAACTAGAAGAGAGGTACTGATAAAAACGGTACCTCCAATTGGACACCCCATCCTAGCTTTCGGACAATTGGTGGAGGCAAATGGATACATACAATATAATCTGTGAACCAACAACACGGATTCAGATTGGAAGCTATGCCAACTAGGACAGTAATGCAGAGGGATCTCGTAGCATCTTCGAGACTAATTTCACCACATGCTGTCCATCACCTAATACTCTTTTGTAAATCCAGTCCATGAAAGCTTGTGCTACAAATGTCTTTCTCTCAGGGCCCATTCACACTACATGATTATAGTGCTATCATTCCACTTTAAATGCCATGCTTTTGTTCTATGGATCCTGGGATTATCAGTTTAGGAAGGGGCATTTAGGATTCTCAGCCAGAACACTGCAGTGCCTCATCAAACTACAAACCCCAAGATTCCACAGGACAGAACTATGGTAGTTAAAATGGAATCATAGTGCTATAATTGTGTGGTGTGAATGGGCCCTTAGTCTCAAAAGTGCTACAGTTATGTCTGCATGCTGATACAGACTAGTATGACTCTGTCTTTGAATAAGACAGTAATGTGTATAAAATGTATTTGCAACTCTGTACTTAAAAACTCTGGTTGGTTTGTTTGTTTAAATCATTTTTAGTTAAATGTAAATATGAGGCTTGTATGTGGCTGAAAAGTTTCCATTTGTGGACTGTTTGAATGAGAAGATGGATGCTCAGTAATAGTTTCTTAAAAATGGTGTGGCTTCTCATAACCTTTTTTTTTAAAAAGGAGGTGGAAGGTTTAATTGGCTTTTTAGCAAGGATGGTAACCCATTTGAACAAAGTGGATTCACTGAGGGTAGTGAAACTTTTTGATGCTATGTAAGTCTTACTACTAAAATCCTAGCAGCTTGAGTTAGAAGTGTTGTCACAACCATTTACAAGCGTGGAGACTGAACCTGGTCTAAAAGCTCGAAGCACCATCCTTTTGATTGACATTGCGAGTAGCTTATATGCCAAATATCTGCTTGGTAAATGGAAGGACTGTGCTCTGCGAATGATAGTTATCTTCGAGGAATAAACAGAATTCAGATCAGTTCCCTCTTTTCCTGAAAATGGATAATATACTCACTCTTGCCCATCTGATTAACCAATATGGAAAAAGCTGAAAGAAAAGATCGTTTGTATCCATGCCCGTGTTGACTTGAAGGCTGCCTTTGATTCTATAGAACGGGGGGGGGGATAAGTTATGTGTAGAACTTGAAAGAACTAATCTCCAGCTTGATCATAGGTTTTGGCATTGTGATACTGTGCATAGACCCTCTTTTTGAAAGCTGAAACTGCCTCTGTGGTCAATTGCTAAATAATATCCATGTAGAAGAAGAGAGAACATAGTTGACCCCTTTCTATTTAATTTTTACATTATAATAATGAGAGGAAGGCGAAAAGGAGCAGTAGCAGCAGCTTGGATTATAGATATGGAAATCCCTGGGGACAGAAAAATTGAACACAAATAGAGGAGAAAGAAGATGAACTATCGAGAACTACAACTGGAGATTTTCTGCCACTGGGAAAAGAAAACAACTGTGGCAATTCGAGTAGTGATAGGGGCTCTGGGAGCTGTTCCAAATGGACAGACCAAAAAAATCTGAATGCAATGACCTTAGATAGGATCACAACAGGACAATTACAAAAAGTGACATTGCTTGGAATGGGCTGCATTATTGGATGGTACCCCTACAGGGTAAAAAGATTGAGAAAGGCTGTGGTAGACTGTGAAACATGATGATGATGATGATAATAGCAAGGCTAGAACAACACCTGGTAGACAGTGAAACTGATAATGATGAAGAAGTAATGATAGTAGTTGTAAAAATTCTGTCTCTATCTGTTTCTACCAGTGAAAGAAACTTTATTTCTTGCAAAATATGTCACAGAGCTAAGCTGCCACGTCCAGGTGCTGAGGGTTATGATGGCACAGATACATCCATTTATACTGGTGGAGAGGACGTTTGCCAGTGGTAGTGTTGTCATTGTTGTTGTTGGTAGCAACACGTCTTCCCTAACTGGAGCCTCAGAAACCCTTGCTTGGAGACAAACTTCTTGAGACCTCAAGGATTATAGCAACTATTTTATGTATATGTATGTTCCTTCAGGTTGCCTGTTGACTAATGGTGATCCCATGAATTTCCTAGGATGTTCTTAGGCAAGGAATATTCAGAGGTGGTTTTGCCATTTCCTCCATCTGAAATCTAGCCTATAGCACCTGGTATTTATTTGCAGTCTCCTATCCACCTACTAGCCAGGGCTGACCCTGCTTATCTTCCAAGATTAGACAGGATCTGGTACCTTTAGGGTATTTAGGCCAACATAGCAACTGTGGGGAGAGCCAGCATGATGTAGTGGTTTGAACATTTGACTACGACCCTGGAGACCAGTGTTTGATTCCCCACTCAGTCATGGAAACCCACGGGATGACCCTGGGCCCATCACATACTCTCATCCCCAGAAAAGTCCATGATAGTTTCATCTTAGGGTCACCATAAGCTGGAAGCAGCTGGAACAACAATAACTATTGGCTACTTACAAAGATCTTCTAGCTGGACAAGGGGCTCAGGTGGTTTGGTTGCCATGCAGGTAAGCAGGTACCTTGAAGCCCCCTCTCACATTGTCAGCCTGCATGCAGGGGCTGCCAGGTTATGCCAGCCAGCCTGAGCCCTGCAGATGAGACAGCTTCAGTCTTGCTGCTAACAGCAGTGGGGAGGAAACAGTGGTCTGAATCTTTACTTATTTCAATCTTGGATGCAACAACAAATCATTCCAAAGGTTTTCTCCCTGCTGGATGAGATATCTAGAGTTTTTGTGCATTGATGATATTCTTTTGGTGGGGAAAAAAAATCATTTCTGCAAAAAATGTACACAGCTTCCAAACATCAGCACATGCTTTCGGTACAAGTGTTTGTCATGGTGTGTTTGCACTTTGCTGAGGGTGGCACTGCTGTTGCCATATCTCAGGGATGGTATTTATTTTTTGTTGGAGCAATGTGAGTGACTGGGTCCTTTCATTAACCTATATGTTTAAATCAATCTAGATTTGAGTGGTTAGAAAACAGCTATTTAAATGTCGTGCCAAGATATTTCAGTTTTTTGTCTTCTTCAGTTGCTCAAAATAAAAGGGGCAACAGCTGAAGAAGGCAGAAGCTGAAATATCTTGCTACAACATTTAAACAGTTCTGCTGGTTAATCACTTCATAAATATAGGTTGTAAATGATTAACTGCATCTTTCTCGACTTGTCAGAAGTTGTTTTTAAACCATCTGCACATGTTGGATTGATTTACACTTTGAATATTGGGCTTGAAAGAAAGCTGAAATAACAACTCAGTTAACAGATAATCAGCAACAATTGGCAAGCAAGACTGTTCCTCTTGTCACCTTTTTTTTTTTTACTTCACATGCTGAGTAAGAAAAGAGGCAAAAGCTATTAATGTCTTGTACTTACCTCCTTTGTAACCATATACTGTTCTGCTTTGTAACCAACAGGTTTTCTACCCTCTCTCTCCTCTTTTCAGGGCTTTCCTGGAGATTTTGGGGAACGTGGCCCTCCGGGCATTGATGGCAACCCGGTAAGTGGGCAGTAATTCAGTTCTGATGTCTCTCTGTTAGAGTTTGTGAGGGAGTCATCTCTTGGCCAATTGGCTTAAGACCCCTTTGAAGCAGCCACCCATCTCTGTTGTCGTGTTATGTTCCCTCTTGAAATCTTTCCCTTCTTTTATACAAAGTGCTAAATATCTCAGTCAAACATCTAACAAGCTTGAGGTCAATGAGGTTCAATTCCCCATTCTCCTTATATCTTCTCTTCTGTTGCACTCCTGCTGTGGACTTCATTAGCTGGGAAGAATGACAATCCAAAGCCAACAACAATAATGCTGACTTTGTTTTCTGATTTTAAAATTCCCGATGCTCCCTTCCACTTGATTCTTACGGCACTCGTTGTAATTCTGTCCCGCCTTCGCTTGGCACTGAATTCATGCAGGGAACAGCTAATTACATTTATGGCCACCCCAAGGCATTTTGCTCCCTGAAGGGGCAACATAATGTGTGCATAATGTTGAGAAAGTAGACAGAGAAGGTCTCGAGTGCAGCAGGCACCTGGGGATGGACTCAGAGCCCCACAGACCAGTGGTGACCACAGCCAAGTCACTGGGCTTTAGCACCAGCATACAGCCAGAGACATGGTGCCCCTCTCAAACTCTGAGACGCTTGGGCATAGGTCAGCTTCAGTGGCTCCTAAACCTGGTGTGGCCAGAGTACCAACACCTTCCGCCAGCAGGGGATCTTGGGGAACTGGAAGTGTCCCTTTAAGAGGACCCACTTGGTGAGAAGGGGCAGAGTCTGAGAGGAAGCATAAAAGCCTTCAGCACAATCTCAGCCCTCCTTGGAACAAGTTGGTCTCTGGGAGCTCTCCTAGGTGCTGTAAGGTCTGTCTTAATTTTGCTACCTCTCTGGGCTTTTGGAGATTGCATATTCCAATCCTCTTAATTGTACAGAGTAATTAGGATGAACCTAAATGGTAGGAGATTTGGGTCAAAGAAACAACAAGTTAACAACAATGATTTCAATTATTCTAAGAGGTGTTATATCAGTATTTTAAAATAAATATACTACAGTGATTACCTACATGCACTTACAAAAAATGTCATGATATTGGCAAAGGAGTTTGAAACACCATAATTTGTTCTGTATAGAACAGAGATGCGAAAAATCTCCCGGTCTAGATTTTGTTCTGTTCTTCAAGATCCCAACTGCATTTTCTTCCTGTCCTTGTTTCATTGAAAGACCTTTTAATTTTTCCTGCATGGAAATTCATGTATGTCTGGTGCATATCCCCTTTTCTTAATGCACGTGCTTTGTAATTCTTTTAACTGGATGCCTTAAAATGTGTGCATTTTTGTACAAATTTTCTGACTTTTGGTGGAGGGCCAAATGATTCTCACCCATGGACTAAAGCTTGCTTGTGTGCATTTTTCAAAGATACACTTTTTTGTTGTTATTGCGGACATCTATTTGTACATAATTTGAAAATAAAAACCAAATAATCTGCTGTTTGCATGTTCCCCCTAGTGATTGAAAATGTAAGAAGTGCACTCACTTTTGCTAAGAGTCTTGTTGTTGTGTGCCTTCAACTCATTTCTGACTTATGCTGACCCTAAGGTGAACCTATCATGGGGTTTCCTGAGGCTGAGAGAGTGTTATTTGCCCAAGGTCACCCAGTGGGTTTTCATGGCTGAGTGGAGATTCAAACCCTTTTCTCCCAGTGTCCTAGTCTAACACTCAAAGCAGTATACTACACTGGTTCTCTGCAAGGCATATATATTTATTTAAATATTGATATACTTAATTGTTGCTAAAATTAGGCAATTTAGTAGAGCAGGCCCCCTGAGTCCTCAGACCTAAGTGTTGATTTACCATTCCATAATTGAATTTAGTGCTATGTTGAAGCCATAAATCCTAACTTAAAACAATTAAGGAGCCCCCCCCCACAAAAAAAGTGCAGCCTCCACCTGATAGCAAGCTATATCCCCAGCAGCCAATTAACTGATGAAGACTTTAACACATGTTGTGTGTTATCACCATTTTGAAGGCATCTCAGAATAGTTGGCACCGGACCTTAGCCCCAAGCCCCGTCCTCTACTTTCTGGGTATTTGGGGTATTTTTATGTGGGGTGAAGGTTGAGAGCTGTTCCGTTCTCCAGTCCTGTACACAAACACACACGCACATTTCTCTAGCTAAGTTAACTTTTAGATTTTTTTTGGCAGACCGAGTGGTGAGTCAGACCTGAATCCAAGAGACCTGGGCTCAGGTCCTGCTTTTGAACCAAACTTTCTGCCAGTCCTCCTTGCTCAGCCTCAGTTCCCCCATCTTTAAAGTGGGAGTAGTAGTGACTGTTGAAACCTCACAGAGCTGTTGTAAGATGAACAAGATAGACAACCATGCATTTAAAACAGGCATTCTTTAAGATTGGGAAAAAGGAAAAGTCACAAGACTCTTTCTTTCTTTCTTTCTTTCTTTCTTTCTTTCTTTCTTTCTTTCTTTCTTTCTTTCTTTCTTTCTTTCTTTCTCCTGTCTACAACATTCCTCCTGCTTCCCCTCCCCACTCAAAACTGCACAGTGAAATCCTCTCCTGTCCATTTCTGGGAGGAGGAAACTGCTCTCGCTCACACTTAAACTGCAAGAGGAGAACAAGCAGGCCTTGTGTCTGGAAGGAACCACTGCCCCCTTTTCATTAACATGCCTGCTGAAGATGGAAGTGCAAGATTGCCCAGGCAAAGGAGGGGGCAGCTCTCTCTCTCTCTTCTCACACATACACACACACACACACACACACACACACATACACACCCTTCCCTTAAGCTCTTGCCACACTGAGGCACTTTTGAGTCTCCGTTTTGTCGACAAAGAGAGGGCCATAACTGTGCTGAACTTTTTCTTTTAGGGAGACGTGGGAGTCCTAGGCCCTCCTGGAGTTCACGGACTCATTGTAAGTATGGAGAAGACAGGAGGGTTCCCCCTGCATCCTTTTTCCTTCCATCCTGGGACTGGAGTTGGAGGGGTGTGTGTGTGTTGCGTTCTCTTGGAGGTTTTTAACTCTTTCTGTGACATGCAATTAGAGCCACACAGGAATTGCATGCCGTTTGTTTTGTTTGGGATGAAACAGATGATGGGTACGGGAGGGTGAAAGTCCAGCACTTCCAGAAATGGCTAAAGCAACTGTGGAAAATTACCTTTCTGGGGAGGAAGGTGTGTTTTGATAGATTGGGAGGGAGCTGTGACTGTAAGTGAGAAGAGGGCCGTCTCCCCAGAGGGCTTGGCCCTATCTGCCTCTGCCCAGCAGGGACAGGCCAGCACATTTCACTGCCTGAATAGTCAATGGTGGCTAGACTTTGTGGAACAAATGGTCTGACTCATTATAAGGTAGTTTCAGGTGCTTCCTAGCTTGATGGGAAGTGATGAGGCCATCCCTGCCATTAAGTAGAATGAGTCAGTGGCCTCAGGCAGCACATACCTTGATGCAGCAGCAAGGTTCTGGAGGAAAGTGAGGACTTGTTAAACTAGCCTGCCCCCTCCAGAGGCAGTGGAAGGTGCTCATACTCTTACCAGTGAGGAAGGAAGATTCAATTGCTAGTTCTGATGGCTTTTTATACATGCAATGGGAATGGGTGGGTTCGCCATCTTGTGCTTTGACTCAGACAGTGAAATATATTGGCCTGGCACAGGGCTTTCTATGGAGGGAGGCTTATCTAGGGATAGGAAGTCATTTGCTGTATATAATTGTGTTTGTTTGTTTGTTTGTTTTTTTATAATATTTATATGCTGCCTTTCTCCCAGAGTGGGACCTAAGACTTATTCTCTTGTATAAGTTGACCTCACTTATAAGTCAAGGGCAGGTTTTGGGGCTAGCATAATGGGTTTTGGTATAATCACGGATAGTGGATAGGTCAAGAGTCTTTCTGTGGGGAGGGGAAAGTTCTAGTACAGCCTCGGGGGGGCCAGTCACCCCAGACACCACCACCATTTTCCCACATAGACCTTCAGAAAGGCCGTTCACCACTCTACTCAGAGAAGGGGAGGGTTCTTTTTTTTCAATAAAAATTAAGGTATAGTATTAATTCTTATACACAGACATGCACACAAAAGGAATAACCGCCTTCTTTGAGCAGAGTGGTGAAAGGTGAGGGCTTAGTTGATCCCAGGAGAACCTAAAAGAAACACCGACCCCACCTCTGCTCTCTCGGTTGTAGTGGGGCTTCTGGCTTCTTTGAATGCCTGGGTGGGAAAATGGCACTTCCTCTCAAAGGAGCGCTGAGAGAAAGTGGCTAGGCCCTTGGATAGCCCCTTTAAAGTTCCTGTTAAATATGGCATGGAATCACTGCCCCACTGCCATGGGAGGTGCCAGCCAACTCTGTTGTGAACTTGGCAACAAGCGAAGCTGCTGCCGCTGTTAAGAACCAGCTGCTCAATGGCTAGAAGCTCCTTCCAAGCAGTGGAGGACTACTCAAGGCAGGACTTTGGGGGCTGGACACACTCCGCTCCGTTCAGCAGAAACAAATAAGGGTCTCCTATTGCTGTTTGAGGCAGAAAATCCAGCAGGTGCTTCTTTCCATCTCTAGCAGTAAAAATACAATGGTAACAAAATAAATAAGGACCAGTTTGGTGCCTACTGGAAGAGACCTCCCCACTTTACCTAATGATAAGGTCGGCCTTAACGCTTAAGTCCCATTTAAATACCACCAAGACGTGTGGCCATTTCAGGTTTGTAAATTGTGCAGATTAATTATGCACTGTTTGGGGAAGCCTTTCCTTTAGTCTGTCCTGATTTTTATCTGGCATTCAACTCCATCAGACATAAGCCCAAGTTCTAGTTATCCTGAGGGATTCAGGGAACATCTCCTTGTCTGTTTTCCCTATATAATGCATGATTTCATAAAACCTCTACTGTGCTTGGCCTACCTCATCTTAGTCTTCTGTTGCCTCTCAAACTAAAATCCTCAAACATTGTAGCCTTCCTCCTATAGGAGTATTGCTCCAGCCCTTTTTCTATTGAGTTTTGCAATTCTGCAACATCCTGTTTAAAAGAAGGCTGTGTCTTTTTCTTCCCCCTAAAGGTGCCATTAACATGGATGTTCCATTTATATCTCTTTGTGTGCACAGGTCTCTCCCTTACAGCTGTTATTTAACCCAGTTTGAAACATATTGCTGCTAATCCTGGTCTCTTTCATACTGCATCTTTATAGCACTTTGATTCCACTTTTAACTACTGTTAACTCCATTGTATGGAATCCTGGAATCTGTAGTTTTGTAACGCATTAGAGATTCTTTGCCAGAAGGGGCTAGTGCCTCACCAAACTATAAATCCCAGGGTTCTGTCGGATTGATCCATGCAAGTGATACCAAATGGTTATTGTTACTCAGTGTGAAGGAGACTGCTCAGAATGCACGCTTTATTAGATCACCACCACCATTACTCTTACATTTGTAGTCCCTCTATGGGTTTAGGGCATCACCCCTCTCTACTGTATTCTCACAACAACCATATTAGGTAGGATAAGCTGACAGAAGGCATGACTAGCCCATGGTTACTGAGTACATTTCTGTGGCTTCATTGGGGATTGGAACCTGGGATCTCTCCAGATTTGCACCACCACTCTAATCATTACACTGGGCTGCCTCTTGCCAGTTTTGCTACTTTTGCCCATCTCCTCCTCTTGAATCTGGGTACCCTGAGGACCACAATTCCTGGCTGTCTCTGTCTATGCTGGCATTGGGCGTTTGCCCACCCATGGCCAGAACTAGATCAATGAGCTAGCTGGGTTCATGGGAGCTGGCTAATCCCGGCCAGTTTTATGAAGCAAGCCCTTTCTCCCGCAGCATGAAAAAGGGATCTGTTCTTCTTACAAAGCCGCAGCTTGGTGCTGCCCACCGGGTGCCTTTGGCCTCATGAGCCGCCCGTTAGAGAAATATACCTTTAGCAAAACCAGCCAGTCTCCTGCTTGTTTATCCAAGACAGTTGAGAACTCAAGGCCAGCATGGAGATAACTCGCTCCCTTCTGGAGTCAGGGAAGGACAAAAACCATACAGAGATTGTTTCCCTATCAGCATTAATCTGTTTAAAAGCATTTAAGCTGTTGAATTCTAGTACCTTTCTTGAGCAGTTCACTAAATCATAGGGAGAAGAGATTAGGGATGTAACTGTCTGTTTGGCATTGTCCCCTGCTGCAGTTTGTTTTTCAAAATCTTAAAGATCTTTCCTCCCCATTTTATTGGGCAGGGGAGAGACTGTGGTTGCTGGTAAAATCTATTCGAAAGCTAGATCCTGCAAGCATCCTAGGGAAGGATAGATACCTCAGCTTTGCTTTCTCCTAATTTCTGTTTGTTTGGTGCCCTTTCACCCTACATGATTATAGCAAAATGATTCCACTGTCATGCCATGACTGCATCATAGAATCCTGGAGTTTATGGTTTGGTGAGACCGAGCATGGTGTAATTGTTTGAATGTTGCACTATGACTCTGGAGACCAGGGTGTGATCCTCTGCTTGGTTGTGGAAACCCACTGGGTGACCTTGGGTGTATCACATGCTCTCAGCCCCAGAAACCCCCATAATAGATTTGACTTGGGGTTGCTATAAGTCAGGAATAATTTAGCAGCAGCACATAGCAACAACAAGGCACTAGGGTTGTCTCAATGAGAATTCTAAATTCTCCTTTCTAAACTACAAATCCCAAGATTCCGTGGGATGTAGGCATGGCAGTTGCAGGGGAATAAAAGTGCTAAATTTATGGAGTGTGAAAGGGCCCTTTGTTTCTACACTCTCACTTTTTTCCCGTTACATTTGTGATGGAATGTGCAGCTTTGAATAAGCACTAACCTTGAAAAAACCTAGCAAGATTCTCCCCCATCTGGTGCTAGCCAGATTCTAATGTGTGGCTATTTCCAAGGACCATACTCTGCCTACTTGCCTTGTAGCTGTTAAGAGATGAGAAGTCTGCCAGAAAGAAAAAAGGTAGTGACTCCACTTTAGAACCACAAACATATTTGCATACACATCAGGAGTCAAAGGCAGATGTTTGAAAACTAAGCGCACAAAGCCCTCTACCGTCTATTTTGTGAACAAGATAGAATGTCTTCATTTTATGCCTTGTTTTATGTTGTATTCTTCAAAGCTTAGCTACATATTGCTTTGTATTGCATTGATTACAGTGGGCCCTCAGTATCTGTTAGGGTTTGGATCCAGGACACCCCCCCCCCGGAATACCAAAATTTGTGGATGCTCGAGTCCAACTATGTACCATGGTGTAGTAAAATGGCGCCTCTTATATAAAAGGGAAAAATCAAAGTTTGCTTTTTGGATTTTTAAAACATATTTTCAAGCTGTGGTGGATACAGAATCCATGGATATAAATGGCCAACTGTACTGTTGTTTTATACCACTTTGAAATCTTCATATGGACATGGTTTATAAATGCTCATAAGCAAATGAACAAGAGCCAAGACAGTGTAAGTGTTTGTAGCTAGGGTTCAAATCCCTGCTCACTTGTAAAAAAAAAGTGGCAAACTCCATCTGAGCTTATCTTGCCAGGGTTCTAACAGCAGGCTGCGTTGGAGGCAGGAGGGCTTGGTTGCTCACCAGGAGTTCCTAAGCTTGACTTCTTCCTCTTCTTCTCTCAATCTAACCAGGGTGACATGGGTGTTGTTGGACCTATGGGCTTTCCAGGGCCAAAAGGATTAAAGGTGAGTGATTTCTAGACTGCAATGATTAAAAACTAGATACACCTAAATCCCCATCAGGTTATAGTCAGAATACAAATTATGATATGAAAACAGGAACTCAGGTGAAACATCAACCAGCCAATCAAGCTACCCTTGTAGTTGGTAATGGCCAATATTTTCATCATATCTGCTCTCATGCCCAGTTTCCAGCCTAAATGGCAGAGGCATATCTAGTGTAAACAGAGCCTAGGGCAAGCATGGAAGTTGTGCCTCCTCCTCTGCTACATCTTTGGCTTTTTTGCACCTGCTGGCATTGGCGCCCAGGGCAAGCACCCTACGTACCCCACCCTAGATATCTCTCTGCCAAATATGCTCCTTGTTTGGATAGCTGGGAAGGCTCTTCCTTAGTTGTTAGAAAGTTCCAAGCTCAACCCCCTTTCCTGCTGTGTAGCTAGAGATTACAATAACTGGAAGGAATATGACACTGGCTTTCTCTCTCCTTTTTTCTAAACTAGGGACTGATGGGAAATCCCGGAGAACACGGACTGAAAGGTGATAAGGTGATCTGAATATTCCCTTATTGCACTGTTGTTATTTCTTTGCATGTGATTCCCATTTTCTTCAAACCCTGTGCTGTGCCCCTCATTACTGCTTCTGTTGTTTTATCTTCTTCCTTTCCCTACCCCTATCTTTGCCCTGTTAAACATTTTCCTTGATCTTTTTGTCACCTTCAGAAACAGAGGTTAGAAATCTTACCTTTTTGGGGCTACAGCTCTCTGATTCTCCCTGTTTTCCAGGGGAGTTCTGGGAGCTGCAGTCCAAATAAATAAACTTTCCGAGTTCTGTGTAACCAAAACACATTGATTATCTTGATCTCAAAGACTTGCACTCAAAAGACTGTCCCATCTTGCTTCTCTGAGAAGAGGAAGGATCTTTAATATTTGTACAGTCTAATACGATCTGGGTTGCTTGATAGTCTGGTGGCAAAAGCATAAACACAGCCTAGACAAGCTGTTCTGTCTGAATCACTAGATACCTGTGAGATCAGTCCCTGCTATCTGCTTTCTTTCATTCTGTACAGTTTACAGTGCCCTGTAAGAAAAAAAGGCTGATTCCCAATAATGCTCATGTTGACCTCTTCCCGCTAAGCTGGCCAATGGCCTTCAGGTATGTGGGTTGATGTCCTCTTATCACAAGCATTGCACAGAGACTCCACTGCCAGTTGGCTTTTTTTTTTCTTTTTGGCATAGAATGGGATTACAGTGACTGCGATGGTGCCATCTTGTTTACCCACCAGAGGTGGCAAAATATCTTGGGGCATCCTTGCCTGCAGTGCTGGTTCAATGGGAGCAATGGCACAGTGATCTGACTCTTCTCTGTCTCTCTGCTTGCTTGCTGGGAGTCAGCAACCCTTTCCGAATTATTAATTCAAATCAGATGAGAGCAGCGCCACTGGACCTAACTTATTCCATCTGCTGCTTCTTGCTGACTTGCAAAGGTCTGAGAGAGAGAAAGAGAGAGAAAAGGAATTCTAGGTTTTCAGGGCATCCCACATCCTGCTTGGCACAGGCAGATGTCTCTCTCCTCCTGTTGGAGGGCCGGAGAACTTTGCCTTTGGTGTGCTTGTGCTGAGATCTGCAGGCAGGGAATCTCCCCTTTGTGTGCATCTTCCGCTCTTTTCAGTTGTCTGTGCTCAGGGGAAGACTCTCGGTAGATTGAGCTGGGCAGCTTAGAACAGACGCCTTATAGGCAAGCCCGGATCAAGGTGTTTGGAGGCTGTGAAGTAGTTCCAAAAATAGCCCTCCCCCTCCGTGCCCATGTGAGCTATTCTAGAAGTAGTAGCACAGGAATTAAATGCATAAATAAAATGAAAACTATATAATTCAGGCATGTGAAACTACTTTCAGCAACTTCAGTGAGATTAACACTCTGTATTTTATTACTCAGATAGCAAGCAATGGCTGGCAGCCTGTTAATGACATAGGCAAACGTAAGTCTACCTTATACCTCTGTGTGTGTCCATTTGGGTTGTTGCAGAGGCTGGTATTCTCTTCTAACCTCGGCAATGATCAAACCATGCTCCACTGTCCAGGACTCATGGTTTTGCTACGACAGCCCTCCTGAATAGCCATTTCCTGGCCACTGAACAGTGTGAGGGATCTGGACGTGCTCCAGTTGGTAGACATGCTGCCATTGTGAAGTTTTGAACTATGCAAGTCTATTTGCACACCAGTGGGTCCACTGGGTACTTTTGTTATCAAAAACCCCATGTGGGCAGGAGATGATGATGGGTCATCTCTTGGTTAGCCAGAGCAAAATCATTGATAGGCATGAAGTTTCAGTGCATGTTTCATTGTATTTTAATGGCTAGTTTATGAGGTCATCAAAAACTTAATTCTTCCAGCATCGCAGGATTGTGGTGGCCTAGAAAACCTCATAAACGCAGTACATGGTCATTAGTGTAGCTGTCTCCTTCAGCTGTTTATATTTTTGAGAATAAATCCTTTTGAGAGCATTGCCTAATTGTTTCCAAATGCCCAACCAAATCTTCCTTCCTTTTTAATTCCCTTTCATCTTCTTGGCACCCAAAAACCCTCCCATCTTCTCTCCTAGTGTGGCCACCAAGAGGAGAACCAGCCTTCATTTCTTCTGTTCTTGATTAATTGCAGCTTTTTATGCCATAGGGACTTGAGAAACTTTGGCTATTCTTACCTGTTGTTTGAAGCAAGATAATTTTTCAAACTGCAAATTCAAGCCTAGATAGCCAGGCTACATGCAAGAAAACTACATCTTTGTGGTGCAACTCCCTAAATTCCATCCTGGAGGATTCCAGAAGATTTAGTCCAAAAAGTAACTTTTCTAACCTCTGGTCCAGATATAACCAATTTATCCCATCAGCACAGTCCTGAATAAATCTGTATTTTATTCCTACTATTCCTTCCTTTTTTTCCATTTAAGATGTTAGAAGTAACTCACTACCCTAGTAGGGTTGTTGGTTTTTGCCAATTTCATTCTTTGGTAAGAGAACAAATGCTTTCACAACTTTTCTGCCCGCTGGGAGAGGTTTTGTGAATTTTTGAGATATGCCAAAAAAAAAAAAAAAAGGCATTTGGACAAAAAGAAGTCTTGGCTGGACCAAAAAATATAATTGCTTTTCTGCACAAAATTGGGGGTGGGTCCACAAAAAATACCAGTAGTTTTTTGTGTAAGTGAATTTTTCACCAAAAGGTTCTGATATGTGAAAAAGTACAGAACTAATTTCATATTTATTTTATTTCTCTATTCATTTTGGTAAAATGTTTTTTCTTAGCCTATAGCACAATATCTCAAGGCAACATACAATATAAACGGGTTACGACAAGTTAAACAATATCAATAATCTATATAGACTAACAAAAGCTTTGTAAACTATTTAACAAGTTAAAGTAGGTTTAACAGTTTAGAACGGTGTGCAAAGCATTTTGAAGCAAACCAGTTTACTTTGAGTTCCACTTCACTGTATCTTTGGTTTACTTGTTGGGAAGACAAACCAACAACCTTATCTCATTCAGATCCCTGCTCCGATCTTTTGCCACCAGTTCTGTCTTGAAAACAGCCGAGAGAGAGAGAGAAAAGGACATTTCCTCTGTGTAGTCAAACTGAATAATTTCCATTAACCTGGGCGTAGATTTTTGCCCTTCATAGGATGCCGGTTGTAACTTTGTTTGGTGATGTGTATTCAGGGTGATCAGGGAGTACCGGGTATTCCGGGAGATGTCGGATTCCAAGGAGACAAGGTACGTGATCTTTTTTATCCCTCTTTGTTAACTACTACTCCAATTGACTTTGATTTATGGGAACACTATAAATGAGAGACATCTAAGTCACCCGCTGATCAACAACTTTGCTCAGGTCCTGCAGGGCATGGCTTCCTTAATGGACTCTGTCCATCTGAATCAAACTGAATTTATCCCTCCTATATTTGTAAAATATAGGAGCCAGCGTGATGTAGTGGTTTGAGCTTTGGACTATGATCCTGGAAACGAGGGTTTGATTCTTCATTTGGTCATGAAAACCCACAGGGTGTCCTTGGGTGTGAAACACCTTATTAGCTAGAGAAAACCACATGATAGATTCACCTTAGGGTTGTCGTAAGTCAGAAATAATCTGAAAGAACACAACAACAACTTTTGTATAAAGATTGGCCCATAACAATCTCTCTCTCCCTCCCTCCGGCCAGTAGTTGCTGTGAGGATTACAACTTATAAGCTCACAGAAAAGAGGGTGATGAGGGATGTTGGCAGAAGAAGTTGTTGTCTGTGCTGATCAAAAAGTGTCCATGGTTCAACCCTGTGATCCCTGGAGAGATGCAAGTCTGCAGCCTTTGGTTCACTTACTTAGGAATGTAAGAAACTGCCTCATACTACCCCAGACTGTTGTCCATGTACCAGAACTTGGGAAAGTGGCTACGCTTGCTATTGGATGCTGGAAGTTGTAGTCCAAAGTAATTTCCCCTCAGCCTCTGCTAGCAAGAGCTCTCCGAGGTCTCACAGAGAGAGAGGTCTTCCCTGTCAGCTGCACTCTGGTCTTTTTTAGTTGGAGATGCCAGCCATTAAACCTGGGACAATTTGCATGCAGAGGACATGTGTGGTCACTAAGCTATTCGCCTTTCCTCAAATACAAGTCAGTGGGGCTTCCTTCTAAGCCAGTACCCACCTGGACTTCATGACGATAGGTGCTGGTGGCTTCTGTGTCAGTGGGCTGGGGAATCCATTTCAGGTTCTAGACTAAAATTCCAAGGAGCTATCCAAAGTGCTGAACCTATCGGGTGCTGTTCTAGTGTCACTGAAACTGGTGGTCCATCTTCTGGTCCATGCACCATTGGCTTCTGGTCCACAGTGAGTTTCCAAGAAAGAAACAACTGTAGCCACTGTGTACAAATATTGTACTAGTCCCTGGCACATGAGAAAAAAGAATTAGCTGCCCCCCATATTGGATGGTCTGAGAAGCACTGGATTAGGAGACAGTGCCTTGGATGGCCCCTTTTGAAGTTTGGACTAAGAACAGGAGTAGACTCATTGTCCTACTGACATGGAAGCCACTAGCCACGGCCACTGCATTCTTATTTGTTTTATAAACTAATGTTGCTATTATTTGTTTTCAGACAGAAAATTAATAGGGAGCGCAGAGCCTGGAAGAGTCAGGGGGCTTTTGGACTGCTACTTCCAGTGGCAATGCGGCCTGTGGGATTTTGGAGTTTATAGGAGGCAGCACCTGCCTGACAATATAATTGTGATTTCGAGTGTATCCATACTGTGCATTTGCATCAGTTTCATACCACTTCAATTGTCCTTGCTTCATGCTACGGAATCCTAGGAAATGTAGTTTTGTGAGACTCTTGGAATTCTCTGTGTTGGACCTCTAATGTTGTAGGTTAGAGGAATGCGCTATTGAATTCTAGATCTCTCATCAGATTACAAAGCTTTGATTCTGTGGCAGTTAAAGTGGAATCAAAATGCTATCTTTGGGTTGTGTAGATGTATCCAGAGCTAGTCTCCCCAGATCCACCTTTCCATCTGCTAGATTAGCATCCAAATGTCCAAACTGAGTCTGTCCTCTGACCACTTCTGTCGTGTCTTTCAGGGTAGCCAAGGTTTGCCTGGTATGCAAGGTGCCCGTGGGAAGCCAGGCCCTTCTGTAAGTAACTTGCTTCCTCCTTCTACCTTATAAAGACTTCTGGCAAAGTTACTGTTCTGAACCAGTGCAGCAGGATGGCTACTGCAACTGAAAGCAGCCTGTGGCCCTCCAGATGTTGTTGGATTCTAGTGCCTATTAGCCACAGCCAGCATGGCCAAGAATGCATGATGGTGGGATTTGTAGTCCAACATGTCTCAAGCTGCAGATCACACACCCCTTGGAATTGAGTATCAGACTGGCTTTGTGAAGGCCCCGGGTCCAATCCATATGTCCATTGGGCCTAGCATTAACTTTCAGCCTCACTCTTCTCACAGGGTTGTTGTAAAGTTGAAATGGTGGTGGTGGAGAGAACAACTATGGGATTCTGAGCTTCTGGGGTGAAAGGTGGGGATAAAAAATGAAGATAAAAATCAGTGCCATCAATGCATGGGAAGAAGGGAGAGGGAGTCAGGGCTGAAGAGGAAGGCTTCCATCTGTGCATTCACTCACTGCTCCTTGTGTGCAGGCCAGCTCTTTGTATGTGATCTGCGCCCTGCAAAAATGCCACTGGTTGCACATGAAGCTTCATGCGCATGAAATTGTCAGCATGGGGGCCTACCACATCTCGCCACACACTGCAGGGATGTTTGAGGAATGCTGTGTTTGTGACATTTTTGATATAGAGTAGCTTGATCTGTACCTCCTCAACCTCTGTGCCCATTGGAATCCAGCTATCTAGACTTCTGCATTGCCCAAGAGTTCTAAAGAAGCCCTTGACCATTAAAGCCAGAGCTTGAAAAACTTACCTTTTTTAGACCACAGCTCCCAGAAACTGTGTTGGTGTCAAAAACAAACTTTTGAAGTTCACAAATTCTGATGAGATGCTAAGACTGTCTTGGGAATTCTGGGCATATAACTTAAGACAGACTGATGCACTCATCATGTGTTGATTGCATCTTGTTTTAGAAAATCTGAGATAAAAGAAGGATTTGCTGAAAAATAATGGCCCATGGCAATGATCTAGACACCATGCATTGTTGTTCTTCTCTGTGAAGAGGCCAAGTTCTATCCAAAGCCATTCAACTTCAGATGGCAGGCTGGGGCTCATATAACAAAGTCCTCATATGTAAAAATGTAGCAAGTCAGGGGAAAGCTATTATTCCTGAAGCATTTGATTTCTTGGTTCAGGGACCTCTTCTGTTTTTACAGAGAGCAAATTTCAGTCCAGGAAAGCCCTGCCTGCTGCCTTAAGTCATGCAGGCCACACACAGGTTGACCTCCTCAGTGCTAAAGGGCCATCTCATGTTTCTTTTGTTTATTTGGTTTTCTGCAGGGGCGTGTCGGTGACAAAGGTGCTGTTGGAATTCCAGGACCACCTGGCCCTGAGGTACATTCTGGACAAAACACTGCTTGGTTTGTTTTTAAGTCCCCTTCTGCCCTGAGCTGATCTTTCTGCTTTACCTTCAGAGTAAAAAAAAAAAAAAAAATTGCATGCAAAAAAAGTGGTTCATTTAGAAAATTCCAGCCTATTCTTTGAAGCTCAGCCTTTTAAAAGAAGGTTAAGAAGTGAAGTTTAATTTAGCAAACATCTGAAACAACCTGCTGAAGACGCAAGGTTGTCACCTTGCTGGCTTTTAAAAGCATGGAACATTTTGGAATTTAACAAGTGGAATTCAACTTTTCCTATCAAAAAGTTGTGGGGAGTGGGCTGGTTGGGGTCTGCCTGACACAAGCCTCTGAAAAAGGCACAGAACTCCCCTTGGCCTGAAGCTCTGCCTTTAAGAATATAACTTTTGGTCCCCTGGAAGCTTCAAAGGCAGTATGTGGATGACAGTTTTGACAGAGTTAGGAGGGGAAAATGGTCCACTTATCTCTATGTCCGACTTGTGGTCCTTCCAGTAACATGTCTTTGGGTGCTAGAGGTGGAAAGCAAGATGTTGGACAAGAGATGAGGTTTTCAATTTTTGGTCCTCTAACAATTCACAGATCAAAACTAGGGCATGTGTGACCAAGCAATGTTAGAGTGTGGTCAGTATGGACAAAAGCTATTAATGAGGAAGAACAGACAAGCTAGGAGAGACTAAGGCAATGTGCTTTTGCCTGAGTCTGCTGGGAAAGACAGGACTGTGCTTCTCCTCTCCTCCCTGCTGGGTTGAATAGGAACTACTTTTGCACTTTGAACTCTGTTTGCAGCGGTTGAAGTTAGCTGAGGACGAAGGAGGAAAGTGGGAGGAACAGAGAGAAACTGGGACATTTTAATAGCAGCTGAGGACGTGGGACAGCACAGGATTAATCAGGACTGTTTCTGCCAAATTGGGACAGTTGGAGGGTATGGTACAAGTATTTTGGACTTCACCTCCCAGAATCGCAAACCGTTGGCCATACTAGCTTGAGCAGCTGGGAGTCTGAAGTCCCAGAGATCTGGAGAACTATAGGTTGAGAGAGTGGACCAGGGGAAACTTTGGTCTGATGCAGTAATGCTTATTGTACGTTGTGAAAAAAGAAAAGAAAGATGCATACTTGGAGAACGGCTTGCATGATTGGCTGACACAGTCTTTTACCCTTCTAATCAGAGTTCTGGCATTTTGCTGGGTCTGGAACAGCTCTCAGTTGAGTTGTATGGCTTAGTAATCTTTCTTCTTTGTTAACCTTGGACAGGACTGTGACTTTCTTTGTTAGCTGAATGGATGGTGGGCGGAAAAGCGTTGGCGTTCCACGTCAAGCCGCCTCCGGCTAACGAGCATGTCGTCACCTTTCCTCTCGGTTAGGCCAAGTCCCATTTCCCTTTTGTCAAGCTCGGCAATATCTTGATTTATTTCTTCGAGCGTACGCGGCCGTGCTAATGCTGCTGACTCAAAATTCAAGAAGGATTGAACAGGGGCCTTCTTGTGAGCTGTGTGGTGGCAGGGAAATATTTGCTGACATAAGAGCATCCTCTGGCTTAGAGGAAAAGGGATACGAAGTCCTGGAGTGACAGATAGCAGGCTTAATACACCCTTCGTGCCCCTTGTATCTGGGGCTGCCCCCAGAGTGCCTCTGTGTGACTACCTCTTTTGGCTTCCATTTCAAAACCCACGTCTGCTGGGTGGCTACATGTGGCCCTCAGGCTTGTGTTCATGGCCCCTGGAGACTTTCCAGTCCCCCTCCAGCCAGTTTTTTCGCTTCTGGAGGGACGATTTTGCCTTGAAATAAGGGGCAGGCTTGTCTGCATCTTGTTTTGACCATGTCTATTTTTTTTCTTTAAATAAAAACAAAAATGCTCTTCTGGACAATTCCAGTTTTATTTTTGGGAGGTAGTGCATCCCCTGGTGGGTTCTGGGGGGCCAAAATCTTGCAGCTTGCCCAACCATGCATTAAAATTGCCCTCGCTAATCCAAATCGAGAGCCAGCATGGTGTAGTGCTTTGAGTATTAGACTCTGACCCTGGAGACCAGGGTTTGATTCCCTGCTGGACTATGACAACTCACTGGGTGACCCTGGGCGTATCACATACCCTCAGCCCCAGAAACCCTGTGATAGATTTGCCTTAGAGTCACCATAAATCAGAAACAATCTGAAGGCACACAACGATGACAAGAATCCAAATTACATGTAATTGCAATAGTCACATATTCCTCTCTTGCGAAGGGAATGAATGGCAGAGCTAATGTCTAGGGGATGAGACGAAAGAGAAGGGATCCCAGTGCCAAGAAAAGTAGTCTAGGAGAGCAAGGTGGACCTCAACTGATTACTTGGATCTGTAAGGGCTTAGTCAGACCTGGGAACTGCGAAGACCAAAGAAGTGGTAGAAGCACAAGGGAAATTATATGTGAAGGACAGTCAATGGAAACCCCCAAAAGATGCATCTGAAATAACCTTTGTTCAACTTCAGCTTTAGGAACATTTCAGGTTCATAGCGGTGTTGGTTAAACTTGGGTCCAACGTAGTTTTTCCTCAGTTTGGGCCTAAGGGGCCTGAATTAATTTCGGCTCAGTTTGGGCCTAAAGCTCAATTTGCACCTGAAATAGCCTTCCTTTAACATCAGCTTCAGGCACGTTTCAGCTCCATAGCAGTTGGTTAAATTTGGGTCTCTGTTTTGATTCAATTTAGGCCTGAGGTTCAGTTTGGGTCAAAAGTTATCCTTGCTTAATATGGAATCAAAATTGGCTTGAAGTTTAGCCTTAATGCTAATTAAAACCTGGTGGGTTTTTTTGAAAAAAAAAAAACTCTCAAAAACTACCTACAGATGTTTTGTTGTAGGCCGGCAACAATCCATCTCTCCAACGGCCTGGCATATGAAACTTTGATTTGAGGACTTTGCCGCTTGATGTCTTTTCTGTTTGATGCTCTCTAGGGCTTTCCAGGAGACATTGGCCCACCAGGACAAAACGGCCCCGAAGGCATTAAGGTGAGTGATGCTGAAAAACCAGACTTTGTGCTGAGTTGGCAAGAGCCAAAGAAAACAAAAGAACCAAAGAAAGGAGAAAGAGAGAGAGAAAGAGAAATCCTGGAGATCCCTGTGGATAGTTCTGGCCAAAGCTTTGGTTTTTAGGACTTGTTTGTATTGAGATGCCTCCAAGAACTGGAGTAGATTTTCTTTTCCTCTCCAACAGCATCCCCCCACCCCGCTGTCCGTTTCTGCAACAAAATTGACTTTGGATGCCGTCCCGTGGCAGCACGCACTGGCAAGCAACTTCCACTCTGTGTTTCAATGGGCTCTCAATAGTTGGTGTGCTGCTCCATTTGCTGAGCCTTTCTCCTTCTCATCTCTTGCAGGGAAAACCAGGGGCACGAGGAGTACCTGGTCCTCCAGGACGACCTGGCCAAGAGGTAGGAATCAAGCATAAGACACTAAATTCTTTCTTTTTGGCTCTAGTTTCAAACAAGCCCCTTTAATTCCATAGTATTATTGAGATGTAAATGGTCTTGTACTTCATGGGTAGGCAACTGTAGCTCTCCAGATGTTGCTGGACTTCAGCTCCCATGAGATTTCAATATTTGGTTGTGGTGGCTGGGGTTGCTGGGAGCTGCAGCCCAACAACATCTGGAGCGAGCTTCCTATGTTGTCAGCCACATATTGCAATTCATTCCCCATTGCAGGAAATCCCGAGACAAGAGCATCACTGCAGAAGATTGTCCAGCCTCTCCTTAAGGACCTCCCATAAAGGAGAGCCTACCAGCTTCCTAAGAAATTTTGTTCCAAACTCTTTTTACTGTCACAGAACTTCTCAAAACATTTGGCTGAAATTTATTGGGTTTATTGGGAAATTTAATGGGTTTAATCATGGTTTCTCAGACTGCAAGGAACTAGTCTTGTACCTCTCCTGCATGGCCGCTGTTTGAGTAGTGCCATTGTGTTCCTCTTCAGTCTCGTCTTCTCCAACCTAGTGACAAGAGTGAAATGGACACTTTTGCTTGTCTTCACTCAGCCTCCAGCAAGGTGTTTCTGGTGACAGTGCATGCCCTCCAACAGTCCCAGTTTTGCAAAAGCAGTTCCAGTTGATCCTCTTTTGTCTCACTTTCCCCCCTGCTTTTAAAATGTCCTGGCTTCTCTCTCTGTTCCTCCCACTTTGTCCTCACCTACATCAACTGCTACAAACTGAATTCAAAATGCAAAATTAATTTGCACTCAACTGTCTCATCTTGCAAGGAGAGGAGAAGAGGGGTCAGAGCCCTGCTGTTCCCTGTAGACTCAGGCAAAGCAGACGGTTGCAGCATCTCCTTGCTTGTCCTTTCTTCCTCATGAATAGCTTTTACCACCTTGACTACACTCTGATGTCATTTGGCCATGTGTGTCTCTGATTTTCATCTGCAAAATGTTGGTGGGGGGAGGTACAACATTGTGCAAAACTGCAGGTTCTCCTTTCCTCAAAAGGAATCAGTTGGTTGAGTTGTCACAAACAGAAAGCCATTCCAGAAAAAAGAGAAAGCTTTGCAAAAACTGCAAGTGACAGGCACAGTCTAAAAAAGACACATTCCTTCTCTTCTGTCTAACAGAGAAATTCTTCTTCTAAAAGGATACTTGCTGAACATGCATCATTGGTAGTTGTCGCTCTCTGTCGCTATTCTCGCTATGGTTGTTAACAACTATTTTTGTTGCACTTTTGCTTTGCACAAATCCTGAAGTGGCTAAAAAAACAGACACCCCCATTCCTGCCCCATCGGTCAATTCAGCTGGAACTTAAATCTATCAATGAATTTGTTAAAACTCATGTTGTAATTTAACTTAAATATTTCCGATCATGAGACAGCACTGGCTCTGAAGGGCTTCCCTTATTTTATTTATTTATTTCGGGTATTTGTAACTATTTACTGCTTTTGTGTGCTCTTATAGGGTGACGAAGGGCCAATGGGACCACATGGCATTCCTGGAGCAGAGGTAAGAAAAGTGGAAGGAGTTGTGGTTGTTTTGATTGTTTATGTGTGTGTCTTGGGGAGGGGGGCTTCTCCCTCCCTCCCTTCCTGTGATCAGAACCGAAGATGAACGAGGGGCCCCTGTGGCAGGGCACCCAGGATTGTTTTGAGTGCCAGAGCTTAGAACATGTGGAGTGGTAAAGGAGGAGACCACCCTGAGCATGTATGGAGTGCTTTTACTTCACACGCACACCAAATAGATTTGAGCCTCTCCCATTTTTTTTTTTGTCTTTTAAGTAGAAAAGACCTGTCTAATGACCTGTTGCTTATTCCTGAATGGCATGGAGTTGGTCTCGATGGCCCTTGTGATCTCTTCCAGCTCTATGGCCACTTCTGCACTACACACTTATAGTGCTGTGATTCCACTTTCAACCTCCTATGGAATCCTGAGGTTTGCAGTTTAGGGAGGAGCATTTAGAATTCTCAGCCAGAGAGCTCTTGGGCCTTTGGAAACTACAAACTCCAGAATTCTGCAGGAGATTGAAAGTGGAATAGCACTGTAACAGTGAAGTGCAGAAATGGCCTAAGATTCTAGATTATATTTCTGTTCATCTGGCTGGTGAATTGGGATTTTGCCTACTGAGATCCCCAGTATTTGATCAGTCTGGGCCACAAAGGAAAACCTGTGAACGCTGGGCCTTTGCCCTTCTCCTAACCCTTGACTTCACACTGTGCCTTTGTGTGAGGTCAGCCATAGTCCATTCCGTGCTGCCCAGCTCCAGACTGGGAGCTGAAGTGGGTGGAGAGGGGGATTGTCCGTGCAAGTGCAGACGGCCAAGGCAACAGCGTGTGAGTCACCATTCCCATCTCAACCTGGTTGGGGAGGACTGAAGGCTTTCAGAGTGTTTTGGCGGCTCTGTCTTCTCTCCCTACATAAAGAGAACACCTGAGTTTGTTTTGGTGCAGGATTGTGAGTCACACCAGATACCTTCCCTAGTAGGGCCATAGACATGTTGGACTCTGTATGTGCTGGATGCCCTGCCCACTCGAGTTGCTAGATCTCTTTTTTGAAAAGAATAATTTTTATCAAGAAATTGTTTCAAAAATACATTAAGAATTACAGAGATTACTTTTTTTAAAAAAGATAGAAAACTGAGATACAATAAGGCAGCTATGATCATTCTACTCCTGGCAGAACAACTTTGTTTTGATTGATTTCTGCGCTTTCTTTTTAGATTCATCTGGTTTTCCAGTGAGGACAAGGTTTTCTGAACTCATGTCTATCTGTGTCTGTGTTTCAGGGTCCAATTGGCAGGAAAGGATTTCCAGGAAAACCAGGTCCTGATGGCTTAAAGGTAAAAACAGAAAAAGCCTTGTTATAACTCGACAAAGGGCAAAAGCTCCAGGGAATCCCATTGTTTCATTTTTAACATTCAGAGGTTCTCCCTTTTCTCTGCTAACCATTTTTAGCGCTCTCTCTCTCTTCTTTGGCTTTCTTCTGGAAATTCCAACTCATTGTGGTTTCTGTGGCAGAAAGAATGATGGTGCATATTTTTGGAAACCACAGTGTTTTATTATTAAACAGCACAGTCTTCTTTTGAAATACCCCTATTTCTCCTCTCTTTCTTTCTTTCTTTCTTTCTTTCTTTCTTTCTTTCTTTCTTTCTTTCTTTCTGCCTGCCTGCCTGCCTGCCTGCCTGCCTGCCTGCCTGCCTGCTTTCTACAACCCTCTCTCTGTATTTCAGTCCAAAAATGTCATTGGTTGACCATCCATTTTTCTCTCTCTCATTCTTTCTCTTTTCTCTGCTCTCTTAATTGGCCACAGAAGAGTTGCAGGGCACATGGCTTCTCTCCCTCATGCCTCCCCCAACCTCTTCCTAGAAATAAAATGTAACTCTTTGATCTGTCGAAAGTCAGCCTCTCTGTACATTTGCGTTACAAGGCATCTGAGAAAACTCAATGGCTGTTGCCCCAAGACTTTTTCCTTGCTCTTCTCCATGCCAGCTATCCTGCGTAGGAAGCTGTCCTAATTGGATACTTTTCCATGCTTGGAGCTTCTGTGTCTCTTGCTCTTTTCTCTGCTTGCTTCTGGCTTGCTTCTGTTTCTCCTCATTTTTAAGGTTTCAGTAAGTTTAAACTGGTTTCAGTAAGTTTAAGCAGGATATGTCTTGTATACATACCCTCCAACTTTTCACAGATGAAAAGCAAGAAAGGTGTGTCCAAGCAACATCAGAGGATGGTCACAATGGCAAAAGTTCTTAAAGAGGAGGATGCACACAAAATACTCACAAATTTGGAAAAGACAATTTCTTGTGGGACTGAGGACCCAGTGTTGTTTAATGGTTTGAATCCTGGACTAGGACTCTAGGAGATCAGGATTCAAATCCCCACTTGGCCATGAAAACCCACTGGATGACTTTGGGCAAGTCACTGTGTGTCTACTGCAGAAGAAGGCAATGGCAAACCCTTTCTGAACAAATTTTGCCAAGAAACCACTGGGATAGGTTTTCGATAGCACTGTCATAGGTTGGAAATTACTTGAATGCAACAGCCACTGTGAAGAACTGGGAGATGGTGAACCTGGTGGCATTAAAAAACAGGAACCTCAAGGAAATTGAGCTTGACAAATTGGTCCATTCCATGCAGTGAAAACTGTAATGTTTAAAGAGAAGAACATGTCCCCTCCCCATGACACTGCATGGGAGAGATCCACCAGGCCTGTGGGATTAGCTGTGGTCCCTTGGCACATGGCCATCACAGCTTTGCAAAGGCATGAGTTCTTTTTTAGCATTAGTTACGCTGTGCAGACAGACAGTAAAGATGGAGGAAACCCATCTGGCTAGAAGAGTGAAGCGGCCTCAGTCAACACTGTCTGGAAAAGCTGAGACCTTGATAAAACAACCGTGGGAAGAGCTTCATGGGCAGCTGAAGATGATTTAGTTGCTCTAATTAGCAATTGTTCTGCTATCTACAGCCTATGAGGGGATTGTCTGAGGTTAATCCTTCATGAACAGACTGGAGATAGTTTTGATTTGGTAGCTATTGCTGTTGATCATAGAATCATAGAACCTTAGAGTTGGAAGCGGCCACAAGGACCTTCTAGTCCAACCCCATTCTGCCATGCAGAAATATACTGCTAAAGCAGTCCTCAAAGATGGCCATCCAACTTCTGTTTAGAGACCTCCAAAGAAGGAGACTTTACCACACTCCAAGGCAGTGATATTTCACTATCAAACGATTTTTACAGTAAAGAAGTTCTTCTTGACGTTGGAATCTCTGTTGTTGAATTTTGAATCCATTGCTTCATGTTCTAGTCTCTGGGGCAACAGAAGACAAGCTTGCTCCATCTTCTACATGACATCCCGTCAGATTTTTAAAGATGGGTGAACTTAGGCAAGTCACACTCTCTCAGCCTCAGAGGAAGACAAGAGTAAACCCCCTCTGAACAAATTCTACCAAGAAACCCCATGATAGGCTTGTCTTAGGGCCTCTGTAAGTCAGAAATTACTTGAAGGCACACAGCAACAAAACAATGAGTATCGTATCTATCTATCTATCTGTCTATCCATTTGCATATCTCTTTCTGTATCTACATTTCTTTGCCTGCCTGCCTACCTTACCCGTCTAATTATCTCCTTCATATCTGGTGCTTTATATGACAACTTCCGGAGCTAAAACCCCTTTCACACAGGGAAAAGGTGACAGATTAATTAGCTTCTCATTTTAGTGTGAGATTTCCCAGTTTGCACATCCGGTAGGCAAATGCAGGCCCAGTTAGTCAGAGAGCCCAGAGAGTCAGAGAGTCAGATATTTCTGTGATGTGATTTGCAATTTTTAAAAAGGTGCACAGGGAAAAAGAATTCATTTGAAAAAGGCACAAACGGGCTCTAAGTGAAAGGGGAAGTGTGTACAAAAATGTGCCCATTTGGGGGAAAATATGCACTCACAAAAATGTGTCTGTTTTTTAAAATGTGCAAAGGAACAGGTATGAATTTTAATATTGTATGTGTGAGAGAGATGAGTAACAATCCAGCGCAGACCCAGGTTGAAATAAACTTATTGTTAGAATTAGAAAAATCTCAATGAGATCAAAGCTTGACAAATTTCCACACCACTGTCCAAATACTTTGGGCTGCAGCTTCTGTAATTACTAATCTTTGGTCATGCTAGCTGGGACTGATGGGAGTTGCAGTGTGTAATGTTTGGAGGACACTTTAATGGAAGACAACTGAAGAAGGGATAAGAATCAGAGGGTATGAGAAGTTGGGTCTGATAAGTAAAGAAATCTTCCTTGAGTCCACAGAGTCTTGTACAAGGCATTATTTCACAACCTTTGACTTCCCATCTGTAAAATGGGAATAATAGCAACCTGTCCCAGAAGAAATCTAATGAATTCTTTTTTAAAGTTTTTAAAAGTTGCAAAAATCAAGTGCTTGTTAATGGAAAGTTGTAAAAATATTCTAGTACTTCTGTCTATCTTGATTCAGGGTGAACCAGGGAATCCAGGCCGGCCGGGAAAAGTTGGTGATCAGGTAAATGCCTTCCATTCCTTTTTGCTCACCCCTGTGTCTCTTATATGTGATGCTTGTGGTCTCATATTTTTCTAGCTGTTTGACCAAGATAGTTTTCATGGGTATAACTGTGCCTGTCTTAGCCTATCATCTCTTTTTTGAATTTGAAACAACATACCTGAACAACAAATTGTTTAGCTGCCTTTAAAGACTACAAAACACATGAAGCAGTGTAAGCACAACTGAAGGAAATGCATAAAGTTACCAAGAAGCGTTAGAGAAGAACTACTGAAAGACCAGTAGTACCAGATAAAATCTGAACGGGTAGATCTTCTGGACCTTTCTCTAGACTGGGGCTCAAAAACTGGAACTCATTCTGTCAGGACTGTGCACCCGTAGTTATAAGCCCAGAAACTGTTTTAATACATATGGCTTTAAAAATTAGCCTGTGTGACGGTTGGAAAAATCTCATCTAGCCTGTGTTAAATAATCATAAGCAGAAAATACCAGTGCATCAGTATTTCCACTGTAGCTTCTCAGTTCAAAAATTCTGCTTGAAAACCGAAGAAAAGAGATGTCCTCTCTTCTTTCTTATGTTATATTTTTATTTTGTATATCTGTATGCCATTTTCTCACTTACTGAAAGGCAAGTTTTGAAAGAAAAACATGGCAAAGCCTGCAGTAATCCCATTTGCAGGGCTTTGTCCTCAGAATCTGTCATAGAAAGTGCCAAGAGATGAATTAAATAAGGCCAACAGCTGTGGCTTCCTTCCCCATTGGAAATAAAAGAGGTAGCTCAGAGTATTTCCCAGACAAATTCAGGTTGTGTTGATGTGCAGCTGTGCCGCGGAGAATGTAAATGTCTTTCCATGCCAGTGTGCCCAGATGAATTCATTAAATGTCCACATACAAAGCTCCCGCAATGGCTCTTTTGGAATCATTGTCCTGACTTCCACTGGAGGGTAATGCCATGCAATGTTCTGACCAAGAAATATGAAGAAGTAGAGGAAAGCTTACTTTCTTAACAGGCCTGAGGGTGAACCACAGAAAGACACAGAAGAACAAGCTCGTGGTCTCTTCCTGCACTTCTGGAACCATCAGACTGACCACGTGCTGTGTAACCTCAGAGCCTCTGACATGTCCATCGCATTCCCAAGTTGACCACACGGAATAGCCTGCAGTGGCTTTGGCGAGACTGACTGTGGGCTACCAACTCTTGTCTGAGGCTCTGTGGCTTGTCCTGGCAGCCTTTTTTTTTTCAGTGGTACAACTCAGGTTTTATTGGCTTGTGCATTCTTAAAGCAGTCTTATTGTCAAGAGCTGTGTGCAAGTGGACTCTCAAAACCCTTCACCGTAACCTTGGCTAACGAAATCAGGAGAAACTTTTTAAGGAATGTCTCCAGGGGAAGGAGAAAGCCTCTAATGCAAGGGTTGGCAACCATGTGGCAGCCAAGGGCCAATTTCCTTCTAAACCCACCTTTGGGCCACTGCTCAAAGAGGAGGCGGGAGCTTACCGTTGGTCCCAGTAGACTGAGGCAAAAGCAAATTGTTGTGGTGTCTCCTAGAACTTTATTGTATAAGGCAGATAGATAGCAATTGTAGCAGGAAAACAGCCTCTTTGGTTGGGACTTATCACAGGACATCATTTCTCTTCTGTTGTTCTCCTGGTGGGAGACTGTTTGACTATTTTTTATTAACACAAACTGTTAACAACCTCCTCTGTAAAAGAAATGCTTTCCAAATGGTTTTCTGGTGGGAGAAAAAAAACAAGAGGAGCAAAGCATTGTGATAAGTCTTCACCGAAGATGCTAATATCCTGCTGTAATTGCTATTTACTTGCTTAATGTGATAAAGCCCCCAGTTTGTATGTTCATCCTTGTTTGCCCTCATGAACACATTCAGATATGTCACTTGCATCCTAATTTTCATTTTTGAAATGTTGGAGGATATGCATGGTGGGGTGGGACATACACAGCCTAGTTGGAAAGCACCATCCTTGCTGAAGACAGGGTGCCACGGAAGATTAAAATACCCCTTGTGACTGTTACATTTTCAAGCTGCTCCAGAAATGTGCTTTGTGCAAGAAATGTGGGTCCTGTTTTGTCCTTAACAAAACACAGCTGGCCTTCACCAATTGCCACTGGTCCCAGAGTGTGAAAGCCAGGCAGTTCTATTATTATTATTATTATTATTATTTTACTCTGCGTCTATCTAGAAATATCACTGTGGAAAATTTCCATTTCCTTACCAATTAGATCATTAGAAAAAGGAATGTTGTACCATTTGACAAGTCAATATGCCTTTCTCCCCCTCTTCTCTCTCTGCAACTCCTCCGCTGCAATATTGTTTGCCAGCATTGTGCTTGTTTTAACCATCCTGTGGAGCTTTGGAAACAGAATAACCCATAAAAATAAATAAACAGAAGGATATCGGAATACAGCAACCTGCATTATTTCTGAAACACTGCTTGCTTTGTTGGGACTTGGGATCATTGCTGCAAGGCGTGGAGGTGGATATTTTTATTGACTTTTTTCAATAAAATAATGACCACAATTATATTTGGCTCTCCATTTTGTCCTCGTAGCACTTCTGTTAGGGTCAGGCTGAAGAGGGGCTGGTCCAAAGTCATCAAGCAAGTTTCATGGCTAATTTGGGAGAAGAACCTGTGTCTCTTACTGCGTGCCCACTGGCTCTTGACTTTAGAGGAAGCATTTAGGAAAAATTTTGGAGGAGGGAGAGGTCTCTGTTAAACAGCAAAGTGGTTCTTCCAGTTGCAGAGGCAGTATATTGCCTTGATATCTTATATGGTGTGGAATGAGTATTTTGATACAGGCTTCTCCACTTATCTGACAGTTTAGGGACAGGCGCACTGTCAGAAAATTGAAAATTGGAGTTGGTTGAAAAGTGGAACACATGTACTATCCGGTAGAGAGCATGAAGGACTTACAGAGACTCACTTGGGACTGACAGCATGAGCGCACTGCTTGTGAAGTCCTCTGAACTGATAAAAACCAGCTCCCTGTCAGAGAAGGCAAGGATAAGCGAAGTGCTGCTCATGGTCCACGTGTGGCTTTATGGGCCATGGAAACCCACGGAGTGACCTTGAGTACCTCACACACTCTCAGCCCCAGAAAACTCTTGTAATAGGTTTGCCTTAGGGTTGCCATAAGTCAGAAATGGCTTGAAGGCACGAAACAACAACAACAACAACAACAGCTAAAAAATGCTCACTTTTGGTAAACATGCACAAATATGCTTTTGCCAATGGGGAATGCACATGCTAAGAAAAATGCATTAAGGTACGTAAGTTAGGAAACACACATACCCCAGACATGTGTAGGTATCGGTGCAGAAAGAAGAAACAGTCTCTTGCAGCCGATATTACCAGGACACACACACACACACACACACACACACACACACACACACACACACAGAAAAAGCTGGTGAGAATCAGAGATAGGCAGTGAATTTGAGAGATTTTCATAGCTGTCCTTATACTACAGCAACCTTCAACTGAAATGCGGCAGAAAGAACATGAAGCAGAGGGAATGCATAAGCATGGCCTTTTCTCTGTGTCCTCTAGCTGTGGCACGGTCTGTTATTGGTTCCTTCTTGGTGGTGTGTGTGTGTCTTGTGGCTGTCGCAGGCGTCTGAGCTTCAAAGGCCCAACTGTGGTTTCCGAGGCAGGACCAGCTGGCTGGCTTGCAAAAAGTCCACCGCCTGGGACCAATTGTGTCCTTGCCGGTAGCCAGTAAGAAGTTCTGGACTGTTTGCAAAGGGTGCTGGGTTAATTCATCAAGCAAGGAGAGATCCTTTCTGTTTGTTGTTTTGAAGTAAATAAACCATAAAATCAATTCTGCTTTTGTTTTCTCTCTCTGTTCCTCTTTCTCTTCAGGGTCTGATGGGCGTCATTGGTCCGGTAGGGGAACCTGGAATAGTCGGGGAGAAGGTAAGAACAGCTTGCTAATCGGATCAGCTGCATGACTCTGCAGGAGTCCAGTTCTCTGTGTGTGTGTGTTCAAGAAGCACTAAATAATTGAATAAATCTCGGTGTTGAAATGAAAGGGAAATTTGGCATGCAGTTTCAAAGCGCTGGCTCAAGATTTGGGGGTGAGGGTAGGGGCTTTCAGACCAAGATCTCCTTGGTGAGTTCAGCTCCTCCTTAGTCTGTTGCCGCTCATTCTCAGAGTTTAGAAGTAACATGTGTCAAGCAATTCCATATACTTGTAATATGTTACTTTTGATAAGGGATACTGATAATTACTTTTTAAAAATAGTGTAATGACAGGTGACATGGTTCCCTTTTAAAATGTGAGTTACGTTTCCATGTTACTCCTAAAACATTGACTTTGGGATCAGGTGTAGCCATTTTTTTAAAGTGAATGATTAATTTTTTAAAAAATTTCCCAAACAAAGCGAATGGTTAATTGTTTTTTTTTTAATTTCCTGAACATTAAGCCTGAGACATAAGGCAGTGTAACATTGTCAGGGTATGTCATTCAAAAATAAATGAGGAAAATCCACATATAAATGCAGAAAATCCACATATACATACACACTTTACAAGGCAGCACTCTCACCCTAAGAGTCCTCCACCTCACCCTGAGCACTGGAGGAAAGGGTCCAGTCCATGTGGCTTGGAGCCAGGCCCTGAGATCTGGGAATTCTAGGCCTGGGGGACAGTAAGGCTTACCCCCCGTCTGTCTGACTTGTTGTGTTGTTTTGTTAACAGAACCTACTCACTCTGGCTTCTTCATTCCATTATTTCCCTTAGGGGGACCGAGGTATGGTAGGACCTCCAGGACCACCAGGTGCCAAGGGGTCGATGGTAAGGAGTAAGTCTGCATTCTCTCGCTCCTTCTCTCCCTGGGAAAACAATAGCCCTCCTCTCTCTCAGTCTTTCTCTCTCTCCCTTTGTGGGTTTTGCATTCCCTCTGTGACCTGAGCCGTGCATTCTTTGTCCGCCCCCACACTTTGGGGTCAGGGAGGGTGCTTAACCTCAGCCAAGTTATAGTATCTTAGCACTCATGTGCCCGAGCATGGGATTAAGTGTGCCGGCCACCCAGAATCCTTGTCCTCCTCCATATCCACCCCCTCCAAGCCTGAGAAAAAAGAAAACGTTCCCTCTTCAATTTACCAAGTGGGTCTTCGAGACTCTGTCCCAGCAAAGAGGACAGTCTGGGGCCGTTTAAGGTCGTCAACCACTTCGAGGCACGTACAGAGCCAGCATGATGTAGTACTTTTGACAGTGGGACTATGACCCTGGAGAAAATTTGAGATTTATTCAGCACAAAAGTTGCACATTTTTGTTTTGCGTAGACAGAAGCATCTTCTGCACAGTAATGTAATTTCCTATGCAAGAAACAGAACTTTCTGCACAGCAACACTATCTTCTGCCTAGAAAGTTCTGTTTCCTGTACAGAAAGTGCTGTTTTCTGCGCAAATTTTGCACAGAGTAGGTCCTGAGCTGTCAAGATTCTTATTAGTCCAGGGCTCCTGTTGTTAGGGTTTATTGACACACAAGGGACATGTTGCTTGGCTAGTTTTAAAATACTTTTGGATAAAAAATGTCGAAAAGCAAAGCAATCCCTCAGGCTAGAAAGCTATCCAACTCTTACTGCCTCAAGGCTCATTTTAAACTCCAATTGCCTGAAAAGTCTTGCTGAAAAGAGCTGCTGTTTATCCCAGACCGCTGGAGCCTGCCCCCAAATGCATTTAGCATTCAGGGTGTTCCTTGAAGTGTCTTCCTGGTTTGATGAACTGTGTGTTTCCTTTGAAATGTATGCAGCCAGGGACGTGAACTCTGCTTGGCTGTTGACTTGTATTTCACTTACGTGCATCCCAGAAACACTGAGAAATGGGGTGTTTGTTTATCTACTGGTTTTAGATTCTACCTTTTTGTCCAGAATGAGGCTTAAGCTATCTCACAGCAATGTTGATTAAAAGAATACCACTGAAATAGAAATAGAAAGCAATGCTTTCCAGAGCTTGGGAGCAGCCACTGGGAAAGACCTAATTCCCAAAATTCCCTTCTGTTCTTTGGCCAGCAGGCCGAGACCTTTTTATTTGGCATTGGCCAGAAGTTGAGGATAAGGATGGGTCTGATTACTGGTTGGGTGCTGTACTTTTTCTTACCGATATGTTTTGAATGATGCTTTTAATTTAATTCTGTTTTAATAGCAGATCATGTTTTGTTGTTTTCATTGTGTTGGCTGTGGTGGTCTGCCACACGTGAGCAAGCTTGTCGCTATGTAAAGCAGCATTGTGATGGCTAAATTGCAGATGGATAAGAAACTGCCACATTTTCCCAGGATTTCATACTCTTCTTTGCTCTGTAGGGTCATTCAGGAATGCCAGGTGGAATTGGTGAACCGGGACCCCCAGGACCACTGGTAGGTAATGGTCTCTTTTCCTTGCAACTGCCACATGGTCTCCTACTATGTCTTTTATGTCCCCACAAATTCTTATTTAAAGGGAAATGAAATGGTCTTCCAGTTAACACTGCAGCTGAACTGCCAGTCGTTAATGGTGTGAGCCCTGTGCTGTGGATTCTGAGATCGCAGGCCAAATTTATCATTAAGGAAGAGGAGGGCAATGTCAAAATGATATTGGAAAAATATAATTTTCTGAAACATGTAGAATGCCTGGTGCATTTCTGTGAAACCTTCTTTTTTTGTATTACCTTCTAGGGTCCAGCTGGAATTCGGTTCCCCCGGTGTTAGAGGCTCAAAAGGTCGCCGGGTAAGTAATGGCTAAAATGTTCAAAATTTCCTGCAGAGAATGTGTCCCATTAGCCTTCCAGGCAAGAACTGGAAGACCTGTGGGATTAAAAAAGAAGGTTTAATTTTCCCCACCAGAAATTTATCTCTATGAGATCAATAGGCTGCTTTTGTGATGAAGTCACAGACTTTGGGGCTGTATTAAAGAAGGCCTTGTCCCACGTCTGGGTTAAATAGCGATGGGATGTGAGTGGAGATCAGCCAGGATTATTCCAAGACATTTTTGCTGTCTGAGGCAAGGCATGGGTGCATGGTACCAGAGGGCGGTCATGTTTCTTTGTTCATAACACATATATTCCTCCTCTCTCTTCAGAACCGTTCTTAAAATAAAATTTAAAAAAATCAGGCTGAGACCGAGTGCATAAACATAAACTGCATAGTGCTCAAACATAAACTTTCACTGTGGTTTTTGGGAGAGAGTTGCTTTTCTTCTCCCTCTATCCGTCTCTCATTTTTGAGTGGATGGAAGTTATTTTGGTCCTCAGGGGGAAATCCCACCAGCTCCTCCCTTTGCTACTAGAGCAGTCAAAGAAGAACTAAGCCTGAACTAAGCTTTTTCCCACATCTTCTTTTTTCTCACTGTCAATCAGGGAGGAAAACAGGTTAGGTGAGAACCTGCAGTAGGCAATCAAGACATGGGTCATCCTCACCCTCTTGGAAAGTCAGAGGATTTCTCAGCTGTGTTTAGGAAGTGAATTTTTGTTGACTAATATCTTAGGAAGGATGGATACCTTTGCGGATGTCTTCTTGTTGACTACCATCAGCTTGACCTCAATCTGTGGTGAACCTATGGGTGAGAGACCATAGAATCTACCCTGGACAAAGCACAAGGACCAGTTGCCAAAGCACAAGTGTCCAGACTCCAGGCACCCATAACTTCCCAGCATCCAGAAATTACGTTGTGAACAGAACAGGAAAATTTAGGTAGTTGCATTAGGGACTTGCATTCTTTTAAACCTCTGGCTGAAAGGAACTAAGCTTGTTTGTAAATTTTTAACTATTGAAGGAAGATACCTTCGTGAGTGATATACGTCTTTTGCCAAAGTAGATTGCTTGCTCATAATAAAAGCTTTTCCTTTTAAAGGTCTCCTCTGTCCTTGCTGTCTTCATGTGTCTTTGCTCAGCACCCCGGTAGATCTATTAGCACAAGGACACAGCTGGTGTGCTTTCCAGCCATATTTCAGGTGGTTGGGAAGACACCCTTTTTTGCACAAGAGATGGCCAGCACTGATGAGTGGAGATGAGCAGAAAATAGTTCCAGAACAGCTTCCTCTGGGCCAGAACTAGTCTCCACTTGTTGGTGTGTAAGTCTCCAGTGTTCCCTTGCCACACAGGAGCAGTGAAGCCATATGGAAATGTCTCACTGGCTCCTTCATTCAGCATCCCGTTCTGGAACAGCAACCTCTCCTTTCTGTCTCTCTCATTTTAAAAAATGTATTTTTTCTTGCCTTTTTTTCTTTGGAGCCAAGTTTGTATTTCCAGCAGCCAGTTCCCTGCGAGTGTGGTATTTGGCTACGGCTTTGCCAAGGGCTCTGGATTACACAGGTTTCCCTCCTTCATCTTCCATTCCGGCTGAGTCCTGGGCAAAGCAGGCGACCAGAAAAGAATGGCGCCGGTGGCGAAGGCTTCCGGCCACCCTCACCCTGAAGCTGTCAGAGTCACTTAATTTTGGAAAGCTGCTCTCCAAAAATGCTATTTTAATGAGCTGGAAATAAGGCAGTTAAGAACTTAAGAAAGGCCAGCAGGAGTTTTCACTTTAGCACAGCAAAAAGCTGGATCCTAAACTATGTCCAGCTCTTTTATATCCTGGGTGGCCAGGGCTGGAGAGTTCCTGGAGGCTCTGCAAGCTAAATTAGGGTTACAGTGGATCCTTCTGTTTATGAAAATCAAGTCCAAACAATGCAGTAAAGGTCAAACTACAGACTGCGTTATTCCTTTGTTTAAACAAGGGTGTTTAATAACTGCTTTGAGGCCCAATTTGTACACGCTCTGACATTTCACAGAAGAAAATGGGGACTTGTATGGCCAGGCGCCATCAGAGTGTGGCCAAGATGGCAGAAGTCATTAATGAGGAAGAATACACAAACTAAGGGAAGCTGCAGCACTTTGCTTTTGCCTGAGCCTCCTGGGAAGGGCAAAGTTTTGCTTCTCCTGTCCTCTCCCCACTGCTGAATTAACTGAGTGCAGACTACTTGTGCATTTTGACCTCAGTTTGCAGCAATTGAAGTAAGCTGAGGGCACAGAGGGAAGGTGGGAGAGGAAGAGAGAAACTGGGACATTTTAAAAGCAGCTGAAAAATGGGATGGGAGAGGATTAATCAGGATTGTCTGTGCCAAGTCAGGAGAGTTGGATGGTATGCATTCATTGTTTTCATTTCCTCTCTTTATGATCCTGAATGTGGAAATTTCCTTTATATGTGTACATATAATGAATGAGAAACACAGTGTGGTATTAGTGGCTCGAGTGTTTACGTAGCATCCCAGGAGACCAAGGTTTGAATTCCATTCAGCCATGGAAACCCAGTGGGTGACCTTGGGCAAGTCACACTCTTTCAGCCTTAAAGGAAGGCAATGGCAAAGCCTCTTCTGAGTAAATTTCACCAAGGAACCTTTAGGATTAAGTTTAGGATAAGCTCACTTAGCTCTCAGGAATCTGCTGCCTGAGGCCATCAGCTTAGTGTCTAGTGCAAGGGAGGAGCTCTGGATGTCTGAGGGCTAGTTTTCTTGTCAGGGAGACTGCCAAAAAAAGACCAACAATTAAAAAAACACACACCCTTATAGTATCTGGAAGTCCATTTCTTGTATTTCTATGCATTTTGAAATGTTCAATGGTGCATTGTCCCTCCTGAGGGATTCTGAGAGAGGTAATTGATCTTTTTGGAGGCCAAAAAAAAGGGGGGGGGCAATTCAGAGATTTCTCAAGAAACAGAGGCCCTCAAATATAGCCCTGAGTCCCCACACATTACATATCTTCCAACTATCCCAATTTGGCAGGGGCAGTCCTGATTAATCCTCTCTCATCCCACTTTTTCGGCTCCATTTGAAATGTCTCAGTTTCCCTCTCCCCCTCCCACTTTCCCCCTTCAGCCTTAATGTGCTTCAGTTGCTGCAACCTCACGTCAAAGTGCAGAAGTGGTTTGCGTTCAGCTGGCTCAGTGATGGGGAGAAGGTGAGGAGCGGGTGGAATCTTGCCCTTCTCTGTAGACCCAGGCAAAAGCAAACTGCTGCAGTTTTCATCTGGGAAATGATGGGCGGTATGGCATTGCCCACCCCTGGACTCATGGTGGTGCTGGCCCTAGCACAACAGTGCTGCCACATCAGCTGAGACATGCTTATGGTCTCAGCCACATGCGCTGAACACCCAAGCAGCTCTGTTCTCCCCACCCTCGCTCTTAATTATCTCTTGTGAACAAGCAAACAAGCTGTTGGGTTTTTGATACGTTGCTGAGGAGTGGAAATGAGCCCCTAGCCGTAAGTTCAGTTTCTGCCCTTCTCCGCCCGCCCTGTGTTTCTGATTCCACATCCAAGAACATAATTCAGATCAGAGGGGAAAGACATGAACGCCGCCTTTTTTGTCAGATGCTTGTGGATTCTACTGTGATCCCTCTTTAGAGCCTTCGTTAGTCATTTCAATTTTTGAAGGCGAACAAGTGGCTAATCTGGTTTTGATTGGGAAGAACAATAGAGATTGATGTGTGGCGGGGGAAGGGCTCCATTTTAGAGATTGCAGCCCTTGGATGTCAACTTCTGTGGGGCAGTAATATAAAACCTCAAACAGACCTTTAATGACAAATATTCCTTCTGTTACAAGAATGCAGCTTTGGTCCCATTTAGCAGGGTCTTTCCTCTCCCTGCAACCCCCTTTGGCATTTAGGATGCCAGTTCTGTACCATTCTCCACAAAGACATTTCTTTTTCAATGAGTCCTAGATTTCCAGCTAAACAATTTAATCCTAAGGATTAATTTTAAACACATGCCCCAAACCGCTCGTGTTCAACATAGCCTTTTTACTCATGCGCCAAAACCTCAGTGGAATTAAGTCCATGTGGTTGAAAAATGTCACCAGCCCTGCTGGAGGCAACGTGGGTTTGCAAAATGAGGTTTCCCCAGCTGGGGTAAAAAATCTGGACCAGTTTAGGGTCTAGGTGATGCTGTGAGAGATGAGATGGTTCCATTGTTGCAGCAGAATCCTCACACGCCACATCCTGGAAATCGAATGGGCTTAATTCCCAAATAACATTTCCCAAATCTAGTTCATCATGATTTCAAAAGCCAGCTTATGGCCATAAAATGCCATGTAAGCTTTGGAGTTCTCCGGAACTACTACTACCATTGATAACAATAGTAACAGTGAACTCTGTGGAACTCTCTTCCGTGGGAAGCTAGGCTGGCCCGCTCCCCACTTTCCTTTTGCTGGCAGACAAAAGCACTTCTTTTCAAGCAGACTTTTAATATGTGTGCAGGGGACCTTTTTATTTATTTATTAAGCTTTTTTTTTTAAAATGCTGTAAATTTTTATGATTTTATATGTTTTTAATGTTTTTTAATTTTTTTTGGAAGCTACCTTGGCTCCCACTCTGGAAAAAAAGGCAGCATAGAAATACAAGAAATAAATAATAAAATAAATTTCTTTGTTGTTGTTGCGAGCCTTCAAGCTAATTATGACTTATGACAACTCTAAGGTGACCCTGTCACAGGGTTTTCTGGGAGCTGAGAGTGTGTGACATGCCCAAGATCACCCAGTGGATTTCCATGGCTCGGCCAGGAATTGAATCCTGGTCTCTGGGGTCACAGTCCAATGCTCAAACCACTATGCTACACTGGCTCTTTATACCCCACTTTTCCCTCAAAATTGGCACCCAGGTTTGCTTGCAAAATAAAACAAGTACAATATAGTTAAAATATGACACCAAAAACAGCATTAAAAATGAAATTAAACTATTAAAAACATTAAAAGCAGTTTACAACATGCAATTCAAATTGCTAAAAAGCTGTCTAAATCAATTCAGTTAAAGCAGCATCCTCTTTAAAACCCTTTCTTTAAACACTTCTAGTCTAAAAGCATGTCAGAATTTTAAAAATTGCCTGTCAGTGCAAGGAAGGGGCCGTTCTAATCTCCCTCCGGAGGGAGTTCCAGAATGTGGGGCAGCCACTGAGAAGGCCCTATTCTGGGTCACTAGCAACTGTACCTGTGAAAGTGTGGGGACCGAGAGGGAGGCCTTTTCTTTGGACCTCAGGGTTCAGGAGATAGCAATCTGTCAGGTAGTCTGGACCTGAGGTGTGTGGCAAAATGCTATATAACTAAACCAAAAAAAGGGGGAGCGGAGTATGAAGGAAAAAAGTATGGCTGACACAGAATCTGCCTGAAATGTGAACCCCTTCTTCCTCAATGTGTGTCTCAGAATCTGGGGTTCTTATCCCTTCCCAGTTCTGTATTATGTTGTGAGATTTTCCTTCTCACATGGGGATTGGTGTGTATTTCTGCTTGCCTGTTTTCAAAATATCTACATTTTTGTATCCATGTTTCTACAAGATACATGCACTTTTCCTTTGACTGAAGTGTGCTTATGTGCTTTAAAATGAAGTGTGCCTTTTCAACCATCCATGTTTTGAAATGGTTTGGTGCAATCCCCCCAGCCCTCTAACCCTGCTTTGAAATGTATCTCCAGGCTCAGAAATGTACAGATTTCCAAAGCAAGATGCATTCCATTCCATTGCCAGTCTCTGGAGATGGGAAATGCAAACCAAAGAAATTTTTTTTCCACCCCTAGTGCAGAGATGGTTTCAGATTTCTTCTGGGATAGGTTTGAATCACTTGCGGAATTCCCTCCCCTGAGAACTTTGCTTGCAATCTCTTGTGGCCCTTAAGAGAAACGTAACGACTTTGTTTTTAATTACTCTTCCAAGCTCTTTATTGATTATGGGTTGCCTCCAGAAAGCACTCAGTAGAGGGTAGGGTGATTGTGGTCCTAAACAGCCTAAGCTGCCCTGCACTTGAGGGGTGGAGTGGAAGAAGTACAGGGGGTTACAGTGGAGGAAGGGGAAAGATAAAATCTGCCAGTTCCAGCTGCCTTCCACTTTCACATCTATTAGATATGACTTCATGTTGCTTTCTTCCCACACTTAATATTATCCAATCCCTATCTCTTTGTCTGGCTATTTCTTATATTATTATATTCCTTTCTGAGCACCTACAAAGAAAAAAGAAGGGATGAGATAGGGCTGTTGTTAGATGAATGAACTAAAAGGTTGTTATTGTTGTTGTTAACTTGCCATCAAGTCAACTTTGACTTATGATGACCCTATGAATGAGAGAACTTGAAGTCACCCTAACCTCAACTGCCCTGCTCAGGTCTTGAAGATTCAGGGATGTGTCATTCTTGGTTGAATCTATCCACTTGTAATGGGGTCTTCCTCTTTTCCTACCACCTTCTATTTTACCATGCATTATTGTCTTTTCTAGGGAGTCATGTCTACTCATGATATGGCCAAAGTACGACAGCCTCAGTTTAGTCATCTTGGCCTCTCGTTCAGGCTTGGTTTGCTTTGGGACCCATTCACTGTCTTTCTAGCAGTTCAGGATATCTGCAGAACTCTCCTCCAACACATTTCAAATGTGTTGATTTTCTTCCTATCAGCTTTCTTCACTGTCCAGCTTTTCCATACATAGAAATGGGAAACATGATGTCATGGCTATTCTAACTTTAGCATTCAGTGATATATCTTCACACTTTAGGTTCTTGTCTAGTTCCTTCATAGCTGGATTAAAAGGATGTCAGCTAGTAGCAGCTGTTGGCTGACTCCCATGTCAGACTGAGTTTTAGCCTGAAATTAAAAGGAGATATCCTTTAGCACCTTAAACTGTGGAGTCTGCTATCATTAAAAGGGGATTGGGGAAATAAGTAAGGGATGAGGTTATCCAGTAGCTACTAGTCACAATGGCTGTGTATTCTCTCCAGTGCCAAAGACAGGATGTCTCTCTATGTCAGTTGCTGGGAAGTATGAACAGGTTGCAGTGGTGCAGCTGAACTCAACAGAACCTGCTTGTGGGTTTTTCGTAGGCAACTAGCTTGCTGCAAAATTCTGGGACTGTTGGCCTTTGGCTTTGTCTAACACAGCTTGTCTTTGGTTCTTGGCAGGCATGGAAAGGATGTTGGACAAAAATGGGTTTTCTACTGCTGGGATTCCCTGCTGAGGAAATTTAGAGAAACGCGGGATTTTGAGCTGTTAAGGATTTTTCTGCACAAAATCTGACCATCTTTAAAAGTGCAGGTTTTTGTTAATGAGAAAAGTTTTTTTACGTGCAGAAGAGGTTAACCTTTCTCTTCTGCTCACGAATGTTTTTGCAGAAAGTCAAGCTTGTAGGCAGGAAACCTGCTTCTTATGCAGAAAATCACAAACTGCAAATAGACCTCAAAAATGGCACCGTTTCTGTGGACTTTCTTACAGTGGGAGAAGAGAGATTAACACTGTTAGCTCTTGCCTATGAGAGTAAAATTAATGAAGATTTGCATGCCTCTTCTTGAGATCACTCTTTTGCTCTGAAGCAGCTGCAGATGATTCATTGGACCCAACTGCCAACGAATGAATGAATACGGAGATGGATTTTTTTTTTCACTTTTACAACTCCCTGCTGCCCATCAGCACGGGGCCTGCAAGTTTTCCCTTCTTTGGGCTTCTGCTGCGATCTACCACCACTGGTTGGCCAAGCACAGTGACAGTTCCTGCAGAATATTTTAAACTTTCACTGAGTTTTGCTTGCTTTAGCAGTTTGGCTATCTCTCCCCTCCTCCGCCTTACACATACACATCTCCTGAAATTACACTGTGGCTCTATGTAATCCGCTCTCTCTCTCCTGCTCTCACACTGTAGTCACTTTGGCCAACTGCTGGCTCTTTGCCCCTTTGGCCTCAAGTCTGCATCTTGATTATCTAGTTTGGCTCTCTCTCTCTTTCTCCTTTCTCCTCTCCCACCCTCTCCATTTCCTTACTGGCCCAACTTCCCATTTTCTTCTCCTCTGTTTCTGACCAGGCCCTGATCTGTCAGTTTAAAAATTTGCAGAAGCAGTCTACTTGCATGAGCAGTGGAGGAAAATGGAGTAACGGGTTCCTTGGGAGCTGAAATTTTGGTTCTGGGAGCACTGAGCCCACTATTCACAGCAGAGGTGGGGAACTTTAGGGCCTTGGGCCAAATTTGGATCGTTTGGTTTTTCCAGTCTGGCCATCTGGGCTTCCCCAGTTGGCCATGGCCTTTCCCCTGTCACACCATTGTTTGGTTGTTACCCAGTTGTTGTATGGGCTCCTTTACTCATTCTAAAAGACTTAAATACCTCTGCTAAAACTTCGATACTGGCAGTAAGGAGCTAACATATGCTTTTGCCTGTGACTTCAACCAGCCCCTGAGAACTTCTCTGACATTGAATCCGAACCTTGGCTTGAAAGAGGTCCGGTACCCTTGCATGGTGGTTTGAATGTTGGACTGCAGACCCTGGAGACCAGGCTTCAATTCCCTGATCATGGAAACCCTGATGTTCTGTTATACCTACATATGACACTATCTTGTAATTGAATCAGCCTGATGGTGACTTCTCTCTCTCTCTCTCTCTCTCTCTCTCTCTCTGTGTGTGTGTGTGTGTGTGTGTGTGTGTGTGTGTGTGTGAGAGAGAGAGAGAGAGAGAGAGAGAGAATATCTATGTACCAGATTGTGGCAAAGATCTATGAGGAATCTCCCTGGTGTGGTGTGTGTGTATAATATGAAATTGATAATATCACATGCCATGTACCACCCAGAGGCAAATAAAGTCTTTACTTGTCTGCAAAAAGGAAGTAGGGAGGGTGCCATTCTGACTTGCCTGGGAAGGGAGTTTCAGAGCCTGGGAGCAGCCACTGAAAAGGCCCTCTCTTGTGTTTCTCCTAAATGCACCTGTGAAGGTGGTGGGGCAGAAAGAAGGGCCTCCCCAGCAGAACTTAAAGCACGGGCTGTTTCTTGAGGGAGGATACAGTCCTTCCAATAACCTGGACATGAGCTGTGTGAGTCTTTAAAACTCATAACCAGCACTTTGAATGATGTAATAAAGTTGAGTGTCATCCACATACTGATGGCAGCAAACTCCAAAATGCCCACAATGGGATCTGAAGTTCATTGACATTTGGAGGGCTATGCATTGGCCACCTCTGTGTTCAAAGATTCTTCCAAAGAATAACATTGACTGCTCTGCAGCACTCTTTTCCTTTAAAATGCCACATCCTAGGATGAGAGGGTCTCCATCGTCTGCAGAATGAGAGAGACACCTGCTGTTCATTCCACTTGGACCACTTTACCCTATCTCCCTCCTTTTTTAATTTTACAGTTGTTTGTGGGAGGGAATGTACTATGTTCACACATCTGTGTTTTTCCCCCAGGGGGCCCGAGGTCCTGATGGATTAGTAGGTGAACCAGGATCACGAGGTGCCAAGGTAAGCTTGCCCCAGCTGCCTTCAGAGAAGATCCATTGTGGCAAGATTGTTCTTGGGCCTACAGCACCTGACTTGGGCATCAACTTACCCAGTTACATCGTGGGAAAATGGGAGCCAGCTTTTCTTCCCTAAGGGAGCTAGTGTGGTGAAGACAGGTGGCTGCCTGGAAGTGTGTGGTCTTTGCAGAAACACATGTATCTTCTTTGCCAAATAATTTCTGCAAACACTTCAGGATGTGTAAGCAGCAGGCAAAAACTCGGTAAAATTTTCCTCACTTTATTATTCTTCCCAACTGGGAGTCCCAAGTATTAGGAAAACTGTTTTTTAGCTAGGAAGCTTACAGGAGTGAGTACATTCAGCCCCCCACATTCAGTGGGATTAGAGGTCCAGGACCCCTGCAAAAGTATGTGTGTGTGTGTGTGTGTGCATCTTTGGGAAGGGGGCTGAGGCACGGTGGGAAGAGTGGGCAGCCAGGGTCCAAACCAGGTCAGAGAAAGGAGAGGGAAAGGTGGTGGGGAAGCATAGTGGCCCTATGCTTCCTCTCTCTAGCACATCTCCTTGCTTGGGTGTGAGGTGACATAGGAAGAGAGTTTGTGGTGTTGAGAAATTAGGCTGCAAGTCTTTCTTAGCTGGCTAGGCAGTGGCTGGAGGAGGAGAGGGAGAACCAGAGGTGGGTTTGTAAAGGGCTGTGCAGCTTGATCGCAGCCACCAAGAGGGAAGGTTCCCCCAGAAAAGAGGTGGTTTGAGATGGAGGGCAAGGCTTGGAGAACCTTTCAAATAATCAAATCCATGACTGTTAAACCTGCAAATGTGGAGGGCCGACTATATTCTTTCCACCGCTATAAGTAATTGAACATTTCAGAGCTTTTCATGCAGCATTGTGAAGCTTGGCACCTCTTCTGACAAACATTACTCTCTTTGATGGTCAACAGGTTGCTATATCTGAACCATCCCACCAGTGTGGAAAAGTATAAATAGCTGGATTGGACAAAAGTGAGTGGAAAGGGAGATAGTGCTAGCATTTCCATTAGTTTCTTCTCTTTTCCAAGTCTCATGCTCTCCCAGATCATTCTGGGTTGTTCTTTCTTTTTTTCTTTTTTCCTCCCAAGACTGCTTGGCAGTATTTAGGAAGATTTGAGGACAAGCTTCTGTGCACCTCACAGATCTGACAGCAATAAATTCACTCCAGATGAATGAAAGTTCTGAACTGAGTTGAAGGCCACTTCTGTGACAGGAATGGAATGAGAGGCTGGAGGATGAATGTGATTTAGGCCTAGTTTCCAGACATAGGAGGAGAGAAGTGGAAATTCTGTTTTGGGCAGAGCTTGGGAGGATTGCTTTTTTGGATTACCACCCCCAGAACTCCTTGCCCAGCATGGCCAGTGGATTAATGGTAGACTTGGAGGATGACAGTTTTTCCTTTCCTGATCTGAGAGGAAGCAGGCAAACAAACTAAACCTATCCTGTTTTATACATTTCTCTTTTTCTTTTCTGGCTCACAGGGCCTTCTGGGGAATCCAGGCAAAGATGGACTTGATGGGCAACAGGTATGTCAGTTATGTTCTAAGTATACTGAAAGAGATACACTCAACTGGTACCCTTTAACATTTTTCTGGAGTCATCCTGGTGCAGTGGTTTCATTATCAAATTAGGACTCCTGGAGACCTGAGTTAGAGTCTTGGCTTGGGCGTGGAAATCCACTGGGTGCCCTTGGGCAAGTCACCCTCTCACAGACTCAGCAGAGGGCAACAGCAAACCCCTCTGAAGAAATCTTGCCAAGAAACTCTATGATAGGTTGTCATAAGTCAGAGTGAAATTGAAGGCACATAATTACGACAGCGGAGTTTTTTGTGAAACCCACATTTGTGCTTTTTGCAAAGTCTTTATCTAACTAAGGCTTAATGTAGTCTAACTATGACTGTCTTCCAAACCATCAGAGGGTGAAGCATAAACCTGGACCCTTTGTCCAGATTCCTTACTTCTCCTTTCATGAGCCTTCTAGGACAGGAGTGGGAATCATCTAGATTTTGTTGGACTGTAGGTCTCAGCAGCCATAACCTGCATAGCCAATGGTGAGCAATGCTAGGTGCTGCAGTGCAGTAATATCTCGAGGGTGACACTGTTCCACTCCTTGTTCTAGGGAAACTGTAGCATCAAATGTACTTGAGGGAAAAAAAACCCCTGGTTTTCTTACTGTTGGGGAGGTTCTGTGAGAGACAGTTGGATTCTCTTTGTGGGTGGTCGCATTCATACCAGCCATCTCTTTTGGCTTTACAGCATACTGGGACATGATTCCACTTGGATTTGAACTCATGACTGTAACTGTGTATTTGCAGGGAAAGATGGGAGAGATGGGAGAGATGGGACCTCGTGGCTTCCCTGTAAGTTAAAACCACAGCTTGCTTTATAGTAAAGTTTGTATTTGTTTCTTATGTTGGGCAGATCAATCAAAGACGGGGTGGGAGGGAAATTCCTTGGCAGATAAATAGCCACTACCTCATGCCATGCTGGGCTCCCACTCACACAGGGAGTTGGCACCTGCAGAGAAGGGGGCCTGAATGCTAAGGACCCCCAGGTGCCCTCCCAGGGAACAAAGGATTGTCTTCATCTCTCTGTCGGCTCCCCCAGATTGATCTAAATAAGAGAGAGCTCTCACAATAGAACTCATTGGGTTTTGTTGTCATGTCTTCATCCCTTCCTTCCATGCAGTGAAAATGCGCATTATCTAGTTAGTTGGTTACAGCTAACTTTGTTCACATCTAGGCTATACCTGTCTTTGTGGAAGGAATAGGGAAAAGGCACATCAAAGCAAAGCAGGGGGCTACCGGACTTTGACCTTTCTTGTGCTTTCCAGTTTTGGTTTTACACAAATTCAGTTGGCCTCCACATCTCTCCTGTTTGCCACATCTATCTGATGTTAACAAGGTTAGCTGTTGCCATATCCCTCTGACTTGGCCATTCCTAAGTTCAGGGATTGAAAGCGTGTGCTCCCTGCCCCAGCTGTTGTTGAGATGCAGCTCCCCAAGGTCCAGTTACTCCAATCTTGGAAGAGAATTCCTGGGGTACTTTTAGTTCCTAATTGCCTTTCTTCTCCTTTATAAAGTGTTTACAAGGTGCTGAAGATGCCTCTTAAAATGTGTGAAAATTAGCACTCTGGCCTGGAGCTCTGACTCTTCATTGTCTTGTTTTATTACAGGGTATTCAAGGACCTTCTGGACCTCAAGGAGCAAAAGGGCCTCCAGGAGACCCGGCAAGTACCTGATGTGGTCCATTGTCTTAGTCCCTAGTCTCTGTTGGCTGTGTTTCAGAGGAAGGTACTGGCAAAACCATCTCTGAGGATTCCTTGCCTTTTAAAACCCAATGAAATTCATGGGGTCACCATAAGTCAACAGGCAACTTGAAAACACACACACACACACGCCCACACTCTTCCTTTCTGGGCATCTCTTGGAAATGGGCTGTAATTTGCGTTGGACCAAATCAAGCTATTAGACCATCTGGTAAAAGAAAGAGAATCCATGGAATTGGGACATATTCCCAAATTCCACAGAGGTGTGAACAGAGTTCATGGTTTCTTGGCACACTGGTTATATTAATGTATACGTCCTTACAACTACGCATATAACAAAGGAATTCCCCCTGAAAAAGTTAGCTGACTTCAAGGGGAACTGACTCCAGGTTAACAGATTTATCGCTTTTGCACTTCAAGATTACTACAGCCTGAGAGACATGCATGATCTCCCACTGCCCTTTGAAGGTTTATAGCCAGAGCTATGGTTTGCGTCTTTCTGCATCCAATTACACACTGATCCCACCCTCACAACCATGTAATTGCTACACACTTTAATGTTAACGTTGCCAGTGTTTCTGACAAAGTGGGTTGGATTCCATGAAAGCTCCCACTAAAATAGACCATATTCAAGGGCATCCTTTTTGGCCATGCAGCAAAATACAACAAAATGCAAAATCCAGAAAAGACTGATGTTTTTGTTGGCCAACCAAAAGCACAAAATGCATCATGCAAACCATTACGCCATGGTGACTCTCAAATGTGTTTGTGCCATGTTTCTGGTGGTAGCCAGGGACATATATACATATACATGTAGAAGTTCCAGTGACTGCCAGAAACGTACCTGTATGTGTAGCGTTTTCCCTGGCAGCCAGGAACATATCTACCTTTGTGAAATTTGCTATGACAATGAACAAGATATAGCCACATATGTATTTTATTGTATTTAATTGTATGCATGTGCTTCTAAATATATGGAACAAAAGAAATAGACTGAAGTGCCATGAATACCAACAATTCAACAACATACCAGCAATTCAACAAAAGTCTGTCTAAACCACAAAGAAATCTCCTGCAAGGGGGATTGTATTGAGAGGCTCTGATACATCTTTTGGAGAGAGTTTCACAACAGGGGTGCAATCTGCAATCTACCTCCAAATGCCTTGTGCTGCAAGTATGGAGAAGGGGCAATGGAAGAAAGCAGAGGCGTCTGTTTTGTGTTTGTGTGCTTAATATTGTGTGTTTGTCTTTCAGGGACCTCACGGAGTGCAAGGTCCACCAGGACCTTTGGGAGAAATTGGACATAAGGTACAGCATCCGTCCTTGCATCCATTGCTTGATTTATACCCTGCCTTATCCCCATTTTCTGGGACTCCAGGTGGCTTGTGAAACAGAGAGGATTACAATAAAAGGAATGGATCTTTTGCAAAGCTAATGAGTGTTAATTGCACATTCAAGGCCACACCCCCCACAATACTTTGCTTAATGATGGCTCACAACAATGCAGTACATTGTTGCTGGGATGAGCCACCGCTTTCTCAGCATGTGCATCTTGCTTCTGATCTCATAGAGAACTGGGCAATCTGAGAGGGGTGGCAGATGGTCTTGGTGTCCCCTAAATGCCAGTAGCAGGGAGCAAAAGTCATGTAGCCATTACTTGGGAAGAGAGAGAGACCAGAGGATTCAAATGGACATTAATATTCTGCTGAATGTGTCCAGAGAAGAAAGGGGATGGAAAACATACAAGAGGGATGAAAGACCTGTTCTTTTAGCTCTGTTTGTCCTAAAGCCAAGTTAGGGGAGGTAATAACACCATCCTTCTTCTCCCCCCCAACTATTCTGCTGTAGAGGCTGCCGCTTTGATCTTGCACTCTCTATTTCATTAACAGTTTCTTTCTTTCTTTTCCTCAGGGACCACCTGGCTCTGTAGGACGACGTGGCCTTCCAGGTGAACCAGGCATAAAGGTAAAAAGAGGGGGGAAAGAATCCATGCACCCACTCTTCCTTCAACTTCAGATTGGAAAGATAATGGTGCCTTTTGTTTCTGCCTCAGAAAGGCATCCTTGCATGAAGGCAGGTGAAGGGAGAAAGAGTCAGCAGCAAAGGCTGAGCTGCCCAAGATCTGATTTTGGGCAGTTCCAATTGAAGCCTGACCTGGCTCTGTAGGAAGAGTCCATTCACTGATGTGGAACTGTGAGAGAATGAAAAATAATTCCTCAAAAATACTTTTTTTGTCAAATGCCCAGGCTTCAAACTTTTAGATTCGGGATGGGAATATCAGTTAGTTTTCTCCTGAATTATAACTGAAATCTCAGGCTCCCTCTACCCCAAGGAAATTTAGTTAATTTCCCCTCAAAAACAGACAGAGACATTGGCTACCATTTGTTTCTTTCTTGGAAACTTTTCAACAACCAGCAACTGATAGTTTGTGGACCACTACTGGTCTGTGTACCACCGTTTTGAGTGGAACTGCTCTACAGGATATTCATGGCTTAACTCAGCATGCTGGCAGGGAGAATTCTGGGAGCTGTAGTCTAAATCTAGTAATTTTCCCCAAGCTCTGGCTTAACTTCCTTCCTCCCTTCCTGAGCTTTTAAAAGAGTGGATGTTTCTTTCCTTCTCAAGCTGACTACACTTTCTGCCCTCTTTCTTCTACTTCTCCTTCTTCCTTGGTCTTCCTGTTCTCTGTATTTTTGTTTTTCCCTTTTAGTAAAGAGGTGCTATGGCATATCTGTTGAATAATGTATTTGAGGATTAAATTCAGTTTCCTTTTTGCTCCTTTCCCCCCTTTTCCTCTTCAGCATGGGCCTGTTTGCCTTGGCAAGCCTTCCAACACTTCTCTGGAGCTACTGCATCTTCAAACTCCTGGTGTCCCTCTAAGATTTCACCTCCCCTCATTTGTGCCTGCTGTTTGGCAACTTTCTTAACTTACTCCTGGAACAAAATCCCCATTTATTTGCTTAGCCTGCCTGCCCTTCCCATCAGCTGGATATACTAGGAGCAAAGCCCTCTCCCAAGCAGGAAGGAGGGATGGATTATTATTGATTTTTTAAAATCTGTTGGAAATGACTCTTTGATCATGCAGTTGACATTGCTGTGTCATGTGTGTGGTTATTTGTTGTTTCTTTAAGGAAAATTTTTCTCTTAGGAGCTCATTCCACCGTTATGTTTATTAAAGAGGGCATTAAAGCTGTTGAGTATCTTCCCATCTTTAGAGGTGTGATGTCCCTTAATGACAATGGTTTTGGTAACCTCAGGAAAACATACACCCTCCATTTCCTTCCAATGCTTACTGAATTTGCATTCGTTGGGTGACACCTTCAGCTCTTATAGTCTGAGAGATACCTTAATTTCTCTTGATCTGTTTTGGTTCCTTTGCACCTGGCAACATAGGCTCCCTGTGTCCTCTGGGGCCTAAATCCAGCTGTTGTCCCAACTTGAGTAAACCCATTAAATCATCAATGAAAACTTATAAAGTCAATACTTACCCAAATTCTATTGATTCAATGGATGTGCTTCAGTTTGGGGGTTATTATATTATTTGTTGCTTTAGAAATTTGCAAATATTGGAGGTGATACATTCTTACACCTTTTTATTTATACATTTTTTCATTGTTATGTTTTATACACTTTTATTTATACATCTTTAAAATTTCCATTAATGCCACGCATGACCTAAAAAAAGGTCACCCTGTTTGAAATAACAAGTAAGCAATACTTTTTGTATCAGACTCGTAACATGTTAATATTAGTGTTAAAATGCCAGACTTGTTATGCCCTCAACATCACAACAATGTGATGCATCTCAGGTAATATTGCTATAATGCATGACTTCGAAACTTTCCTTATTAACTGGTGCGTGAAGCTAACTAAAAAAACTCATCTCTCTCTTTTTCTATTGATAGGGCGACGTTGGACCCCTTGGGGTTCCAGGAGAACAAGGCCTTATTGGTCAACGTGTGAGTTGGAACACCCTCTCTCTGGCTGCTTAACATGGAAGATGATATACTGTCCAGAAAGTCCCTCGTCTTGAATTGAGGGCCAATAGAAGTGCTTCACCCCCTATTTTGCAATCATGTTAACAGGCCTGGAAAGGGATGGAATCTTTTCTTGCTTTTGCATTTCAAGAACTGGGATTAACCTAAAACTCTTCCTCAGTAGCTGACATGTTTGTTTTCCCAGAATACCCTGGATGAATGCTAGTTCCTGACATTAGCATGGTTCTGGAAAAGGCATGCAGGGAGGGAACTGTGGCTTTTATGATGAAGAATGCAACACATTGTGTTTAATGGGGAAAAAATGGTGGCTGGCTGAACCAGAGAAGCTTGGTGAGCTCTAGCACATCCACTCTGCTCTCAGAATTTGGGCCCTGCTGCCAAATTCCCTGGTTTCAACCTGCTACCACCATACATGTTTGGACTGATGGGTGAGAACCCCTGCGACCAGGGCTTCATAGCCCTAGACGAGCCAGGTTTGGCTTCTGAGGGTCAGCTGATTGTTACTGCAACCCAAATAAGTTCCTTGCCCTGGGTGAAGGAGGTTTGTAGGAGGAGCACAAGACATAATGCACCAGGTTGTGACTGCTGAGTGTCTTGAGAGCTGAGCTCCACCCTCTACTCCGGTGCCTTATAGAGCATCTACCCATTGTCAGGAATCTTTCCCTGCCAGCCACAGCCAGCAAGGGAGGAGGGAGGTCAGGAACACTTGGGGAGTCTGAATATACCAAACACCAGGAAAACACAACCCAGGTCAAGGTCCAGTCCAAAGGTTCAGGAGGCAGGGGGCAGTCAGGTTCAGGAGGCAGTCTGGAGGGTTTCAGGGAGCAGGAGACACAAAGGTTGTGAGGGCGTGTTAATAATTTGCTGCAAGCAAGGAGCAGCCACGCTGGCAGACTTAAATAGCCCTGTGAGCAGGTTCTGCTCATTATTGCTTCCTCAGTCTAGTCCAAGCAACCTCCCTCTCAGCAGCCCGTGCCAGCCTTCTGCCTGATTGAGGGCTGATGGGCACGGGGGCTGCCACTCCTCTGCATCACTGCTGGTTCCCTCTCCATCATGAACTGGCTGGGGCAACTCAGTCTCTGCTTGACCTTCCAGTGCAGGGGATGTCTGCAGGTTGACTTGATCACTCCCTGGCTTGGCCTCCTGCACAATCAGCTGCTCCTCAAGCACAGCATCATCACCTATCACACCCATAGTCCTAGGAAACCCCAGGACTCAAGTTCAAGTCTTGCTCTAGGAGATGACAGGGAGCACCAACAGTCTTCCTTTGTTTCTTGTAGGGTGATCCTGGTCTTGAAGGTGACAGTGGCCCAGCAGGACCGGATGGGCTGAAGGTAAAAAAACACAACTCTTTCTCTGTAATTTTGAACACAAGAAATGTCCATCTTAGATGAATCTCACTTCTCCCCAAATCTTCTTTCTTTGGAAGGAGTCTGAGAGCATTCTCTTCTTGTAAGCAGGGCCCATCAAGAATGCATTTCCCCTTACCATGTATCATTTCTTTCTCAGCTAGATTCCATGATCATATAAGCCAAGTACTTCTCTTCCAGGAAAACAGTCTCTTCTTGAAATTCCTGCCAGATGAAACTTTGTTCTGTCAGTCCAGCTATATAATTTACTACTCTTCTCTGTGGCAATCTATCATCATATGTCAGAGCTGAGCAAGTCCCTCCTTACAAGAGAATTCCTTTTTAAAAAAATTATCTTGATATAGGGGCTGTTTTTTTTTAAAAATTCTTGCTGTCATTACTGAATGGCTCCATTCTTGCCCACAATCCAATGCTCTCTCCTTCTCAAAGGTTTTACCTCATTTGCACATATAACAGACTTTGGCGACAGAATCCCGAGGTGCTAGGGAAGGCAGTATTATTGCAGACACAAGACAGGAGGAATGGGGAAACCTTGTGTGAATTTTGCCCCCAAGGTGAAAGTAAGCATTTCAAGGGGGGAAAGAGGAAGAGAGAGAGAGACAGAGAGAGAATCTAGCCATACCGCATTATTATTCTGCCTAATGGGAGCTTTTGTATTTGTATTTTCTTTTGCTTTTGTATTGAACTACTTCATTTTGCTGCATCTATAGATCAGCCCAATAAATGGGTCACAGAGTCTGGTCCTGGAAGCTAGGCAGGATCAAGCTTGGCTAATCCTTGGATGGGAGAGTGCTAATGAAGACTAGGTGCTGTAGGCTGTGTTTCAGAGAAGGGAACTGGTAAAACCACCTCTAAGTATTCCTCGCCCAAGAAAGCCCCATTAAATTCATGGAGTTTCCACAAGTCCACAAGTTAAGGCGCAGACACACAGAGCAAATTCAGCCTGAACTCACCCTAGAAGCCAAATGACCGAACTGAGGCTATTGTACCTTCATCATATCATGCGATGACATGGCTCATTGGCACTTGGGGAAAGGGGAAAGCAGTAGGAAGAGAGGAAGACTGCATTAGATGTGGACAGATTCAGTCAAAGAAGCCATAGCTTTGAGTGTGCAAGACCCGAACAAGGCTGTTGGTAACAGAGTGTCTTGAAGTTTTCTCATTCGTAGGGTCGCTGTAAGTTGAAGCCGACTTGACAACGATTGGCAACAATAGATCAGACACTGACGGGGGCCCTATCACTCTACGGTGTTACAACACTATTATTCCACTTTAACTTCTATGGGATCATCATATGGAATTGTGGGATTTGCAGTTTGTGGGAGGGGCATTTAGAATTCTCAGCCAGAGAGCTCTTGCACCTCAGTAAATTACAAACTCCAGAATTCCACAAAAATGTTGTCATGGAAGTTAAAGTGGAATAATAGCATTATAACAGTGCAGTGTGATGGATCCAGCACCTTGGAAAGCTCCTGAAAGCCAGAGTGGATTTGCTCCTTTGCTGACATCAGAGCTACAATCTGCCACTGCTTCTTAGCTGGCATCTGGGCTTTGCAGGGAGGACTACCCCTTTAGAAGGCCCCTGCTTCCCCTCTCCATCCTACCAGCCCAAGTTCTTTTCCCATCTCTCTCTTTCTCTCTCTCTGTATGTAAGAGTAGTTGAACAAAATACCTGGGGATGCCTCCTGGTTCCCTGTTGGTCTCCTTCTGCCATAGATTTGTAGCATTTGCCTGTCTTTCCTGTGAAATGTGGAAGAACTGGTTGCTGCTGCTGCTTGGGGTTACAGGGCAAACAGACAACCTGCTCACCCTATTTTGCTTTTTCCAGGGTGACAAAGGAGAACCTGGCCCAGAAGGAGAAAGAGGTGATAAGGGGCAGGAAGGCATCAAAGGAAAAGAAGGGCCTCCTGGATATCCTGGAGTGACGGGCATCCGTGTGAGTTTCCACAATCACTTGCCATTTTCACTGCATGGTTTTACTTTGCTGCTTAAACTTGCTGGCATCTGTCTGGGCTTGGTTGTGTTCCTTCTGATCTGCAACGTTGCTGTACTTTCTTGGGTCCTAAAGCAACAAGTGATAACCCCGCCCTTCCCCACTACCTTGTAGCCTAGTTCAGATGCTGCTGAAATTCTCCTTATTCAAATTTCTGCCCAGATTTTAGACTTCCTAATTACTTGTTTATAGAAATAAGTATTTCTATAAAAGTGTGTAAACAAAATATGTTGTGATTGTGTGTGGCATATTGCAGTTGCATAGTGTGCATTGTGTGTTGTGGTTGTGTGCTATATATTGTGCATGGCAGTTGCGTATTGTATATTGTGTTAATTTCACAGTGGCACCTAGTCATTGACATGTAGCCTGCAGTGCTGCAGTTCTGTGTGGCGGTTTGGTAGTGCTTGTGTAGTCTATTCCCACATGGAGATATTTATGCTACACAGAGAGGGTGTTGGGTTGCAGCCTCTGAGACCATTTAGTGACCAAACTTCTCCATCACTAACAGATACAGTTGATCCACAGGCTAAGCATTTGTGGATTTGATTATTTACAGATTATTTGCTGCCATCTCCACTGTTGCAATACACCATTTTAAATAGGGACTTACAAGTCTTGCCTCACCTTTGCAGACTCTATGCAAGTTTACAAGACCAAGAGAGACTGCAAATGTGGAGCAAGGCTTAGGGTAGCAATGGAGGTGGCAGTAAGCCTGCCCGTTTCTGCCTTGCAAAGCAACCCCGCCACCTCAGAAGCAAAACTGGGCAGCTGGCATGCTCCCCACTGCAGCCTAGAGACATTTACCATTTTTCCACTTTTGCAGGGGTCCTGTACCTCTAACCCCCCATAAATGTGGAGGGAATGACTGTATATGCTAACTGTAAAATTTAGCTTTTACAGTTACACCCTTCCCTGGTGCAGGATTTCTCTTGCTTTTGTTTGGCACAAAGGCTACACATAATGCTGACTGCCACTTCCCAGAGTCTAATTTGGAAAGTGGAAAGTGCTGAGACTAGGCACATGACTGCGGAAGAGTGGAGTCTAGCCGAAAAGAAATTTCTAAAGCAGAGAAAAAGACCCCAGCCATTTCACAAGAACAGTTGTGAGCGATGCTTTAAAACAACAAAACCATCCTTTTCTCATAACCAGTATATCAAGTTATATAGCTCTGATCAGTAGGCAAGACCAGAGTCTGGGGCGTCCTTGTGCCAAATTGAACACAGGGATTGCATGCTTTTTAAAAGCCCTTCTCTTTTTTAAAAATACTTTTTTTTAAAATATAACGGAGCCAATACGGTTTTGCCTGCTTGTAATCACTTTCCCTTGTTATTCTTTATTGTGGTGTTATGGTGCCGTCTCATGTTTTTAGTGCACATTTTATATAAAAGATTATTTTTAAAAGCCCATACACAGTAACTGACTAAACAGCAGCCCATACAGGGTATGTAATAGCTCGATGGAAAAGGAGGTTGCTTCTTCTCACAGATGATGTTTGGAAACTTATCTGCCTGCTTTGATGATCTGTCTCACCCAGGCCTCCTTCTCTTCCCTCCTCCATGCTCCCCTCTTCCCACAACTCTCCCAGTTGGTCCCTTTTGCTGACTGTTTTAATACGGTGCTGTTGTGATTCAGGATAGCTAGTGGAGAGCCAGCATGGCATAGTAGTTTGAATACTGGCCTACAGCTCTGGAGATCAGGGTTGGCCAACCCTGCTGGATCCATGGAAACCCACTGGGTGACCCTGGACAAGTCACACTCTCTCAGCATCAGAGGAAGGCAAGAGCAAACTCCCTCTGAACAAATTCTGCCAAGAAAGCCCTGGGATAGGCCCACCTTAGGGCCGCTGTAAGTCACAAAGTGGAGAAAGGAGGCTTTGTTTGTTTTGCCCATGTATGACAAGCTGTGTATGACATTTTTAAATGCCAAAACAACAACACATAAAGCAAAGCAACAGACAACATTAGCTAAACAACCCAGATGTGACTTAAGGCTATAAGTCCCTGAAAACTTACCTGAGAGTTAGCCCAACTGAATGCAGTAAACATGCATAGGTTTGTGCCGTGTATGAACTGAATGTCTGTTGTGGGGTGGGCATTGTGAAGCCTTTGTGTGCAACCCCTAGACCCCACTTTTCTCCCCCCGTGTGGCTCCTTTTCATGTGTCTTTTCACATGGCTCCCTGGGGGAAAGGGCCATAGCTCAGTAGCGGAGTATATATCTTTCAGATGAAAAGTCCTGGGCTCCGTCCCTTGCATTTCCAGGTAGGACTGGGAAAGAACCCTGTCTGAAACCATAGAGAGTTGCTGCCAGTCCAGATAGGTAATATTGAGCTACGTGGACCAAAGGACTAACTTAGTTTCTTAGATTTATCCCAGTTCCTAAATTTAGCCCAAGGTTGGAAATTATGCATCCCTCCAGACGCTGTTGAACTGCCACTCTTAGGAAGCCCTAGCTGTGATAGGCAGCGGTGAGGAGCGGCCGACGTTGTGGTTAAATGTCTGGATGGCTGTACAGTCTCCACCTCTGCTCTAGGGTCTTGCAGTGAAAGTGTCCAAATCAGGCCTTTATTGCCTCGCTGCTGTTGCACAGACTCTAGTTTCCATGGAGTCTTTGGTTCCTCCTGTTTCTTCCCAAAATGTAGTTTTCCAATCAAGGTTATTGCTAGAGGGCGACAGCAAATCGGACCAGAGGGTTAGCTCTGTGTGACGCAAATGCTGCCTGACAGTCTTGACCTGAACGAGTTGGGTCTAGAGTGTTGAACAATGTTTGGTCAAGTTAACAGTCCCAGTGAAAAAGAAGGAAGAGGAAAGGAAGGAAGCAATCCAGCTGAGGTATGCTAGAGAGATGGAGCATTATCGGAAGAAGTGAAAAGGATTCTGATTATCCAAGAAGGGGCAAGATAGATATTTCCTGGGTGTTGGCAGGAACAAACTTGGGGCTAGATCTGTGCTCGTCCCGCACGATCTTGGTCCCGTTCACAGGAATGCCCTAAAACTCTCCAAGCCTCGGTTAGCACACTGTCTGATTCACTACTGCTCATTCAGTCAGGCTTCTGTGGTCAGAGTGAACCAAAGGTTCCATTATATAACCATCAGCACCTCGTCAGCAGATGGATACAACTGGCCAGAAGCTGAACGTAGCCCATCCCATCCAGAAAAGGCTACTGAATACACGGTCGTCTATAAAAATCTCTTCTCTCTCTCTCCCTCTTCTGTTGCAAGGCACCAACTGTTTCTCTTCCCTCCTCCATAGTACAGTCAATGAGCCAGAAGCCACATGAAGAGTATGCCAACTGGCAGAGGCCAGGCTGATGGGTTTTCAGTTGCTTGCCGTTGCCGAGCGCTGCGGCTTTTCATAAATACGCTGCCCTTTGTATCCTGTGAATACGAAAGTAGCCAAAGTTTTTACAGTTCCAGGAAAGTAATTGCTGAGTCCATAGGTAATGAAATCCCACATGTTTAGGAGAACAAGAAAATCCCTATTTTTACAGCAAAGCAGGGAGCTCAGTTCTTCATTTTTTAGATTACTTCTGTATGTTTTTAATCTACCGTTTGCCACAAGGACGTGCAAACAGTCATCATATGGACTTCTTCTGTAGTAGAACAGTTCTAACCTTTTCAGAGTGATCATGGGGGCCAGAAGCTAAGGAAGTTTAGCCATGGTTTGGAAGGCATTCTCATTTGTGAAGGTCCATGCTTTGTGGATGCTAGCAAACCAGGATCAGGGGGTTGACAAATGGGTTGACAAACCATGGCTTTTCCTGGCTGTGGTTTGGTATGAAGAATGAATGAACAAGCCATTGCTAACACTCCTGCTCTGCCTCCAGAGATCACTGCATTATGCAGATGAGACCTAATCTATGAAACCTGAATCTGCAAGAATAGAGACTGGGAATCAGCTCTGAAGCATAGTTTGCCTGTTTCATGTCTGGTTTGGAGCATAGTGCAAAGTATGGTTTGGTATGTCAGAATTGGAACAGAGTTGTGGTGTCCCCTTAGTCTCTGATCTAATGAATATAGTGAGGATTCTTTTCGTACTAGTTGCTGACCTCTGTGCCTCCTGGCTCTGGGATCAGAGGCTCTGAAGGATGACAATGGCTTTGGCAAGGCACCCTTCCCCAACACTCCAGGAAAATCCACAGGCACTCCTTCATGCACCCTCTGGGCTCAATGGCCTGGTTTTCCTTCAGCCCCAGCCTCTAACCATGACTTCCCCAAATCCTCCACAAAGGAGCTTGGGCCAGCCAGAGGTGGAGTTTCTGAGGTTCAGAGTTGTCTGGCCTACTTAAGCCCTCCGTCCTGGCTGTGCCCTGATGGGACAGTGCCTCTCCTCTGAGAACGGTCTCCAGCCGAGCAGCTCCTGCCAAACGCTGTCCCAGGTACTGCAAGTTGACTGCTTGCTCTGCCATGTCCTTGCTTCACCAGCCTGGTATGTGTCTCAATTTCAAGTCACCTGTTGGCTTATGGATGCCAAGTGTCCCTTCCTGCTCATTTCTTGTTTCAGAAAGAGGCCTCTCATGGGCCTAAGATGTTGCAGGGGATGAAAAAAATAGCAAAAATGCCCCTGCATTCACTAGAGAGCATTTAGGAGCAACACGTTGTTTGAAAAGATACGATTTTTGTTTTGTTTTGTTTTACCCCTTGGGGACACTGAGGGCTACAAAAATAGCCATGAGGGACCATATGTAGCCCAGACGCACCTTTGCCCGCTCTTGCTCTGCTTGGACTCCCAGTGCCTGGCGTTAGAATCATAGAATCATAGAGCTGGAAGAGACTACAAGGGTCATCCAGTCCAACCTCATTCTGCCATGTAGAAATACACAATAATACACTCTCAACAAAGGGCCACACAGCCCGTGATTAAAAACCTCCAGAGAAGGAGACTCCACCACACTCTCAGACAGCGTATTTCATTGTTCAACAGCTTTTACCATACAGGAAGTTCTTCCTAATGTTTAAATGCAATCGCTTTTCTTGTTGTTTGAGGCCATTGCTCCATGTCCTAATCTCAGGAGCAGCAGAAAACAAGTTTGCTCCATTCTTCATGTGACATCCTTTCAAATATCTGTTTTGCTTAATGGATGGCTGTAGCTCTGTTCTGACATGATCCGAAGATGTTGTGTCTTCTTTCTTGTGGTCCTGATAGTCTCCAGTGATGTTGTTCTATTGGTGGGTTAACTGCAGTGATTGAGGAAAGAGAGACCACCTTTGGGAATCATCCTGTTCAAGGAAAAAGTTTGGAAGCAAATTTATCTTCTCAGCTGCAACAATTACCCTAAGCACACACTGAGAATATATACAAGGCGTCTCAAAGAATTAGACGTATCAAAGGACTACAAAGCTGCAGAACTCCTTTTTCTTGGCCAACTGATTTAGATCCAATTTTAAAAAATGAACTGTGGAAATGAATTATTCACAGCGTGCCCATCACAGCAGGGGTGTTGCTGGAAAGGACATGAGCTAAGAAAACTCAAAGCAACGAACTTTGAGGAGGGTCCCCCCCCCGATTCAAGACTGGACTATTCTGCAAACTGAGATGGCTTTCTTCCTCCTTTTGCCAGGATAGCCATTCCAAACTTTAGAAAACTCTTTTTTCATGAAATGTGCTTGCTGCAGTTTCCAAGGGTTGCACGAGGTAGAATCCTGTAGATGCCCTTATCCTAGCAGATGCACTTTTGCCAGGGTTGCAGAGTAGTAGTAACAGAGAGCAGACAAAAGCTGATTTCCCCAGTGTCTTGGGGAGTTGCCAATGTGATTTTGGGCTGCATCAATAAGAGTATAGTGTCTAAGTCAAGGGAAATGGTAGTCCGACTCTATTCTTTTTTGGTCAGGCCCTACCTGGAATCCTGTGTCCAGTTCTGGGCACCACAGTTCAGGAAGGATACGGACAAGCTGGAATGTGTCCAGAGGAAGGTGACTAAAATAGTAGAAGGCGTGGAAACCATGAAGCCCTAGGAGGAGAAGCTTAGGGAACTGGGTATGTTTAGCTCGGAGAAGAGAAGATTAAGAGGCAACATGATAGCCATCTTTAAATGTTTGAAGGGATGTCATGTTGAAGATGGAGCAAGCTTGTTTTCTGCTGTTCTGGAGACTAGGACATGGAACAATGGCTTCAAAGTTCAAGAAAAGAGATTCCATCTAAACATTAAGAAGAACTTCCTGACAGTAAGAGCAGTTCGACAGTGGATTACGTTGTTGCCTCAGAGTGTGGTGGTGTCTCCATCTCTGGAGGTTTTTAAACAGAGGCTGGATGGCCATCTGTTGGAATGCTTTGGCTGTGTGATCATGCCTGGCAGAATGGGATTGTGGTCTCTTCTGGCTCTATGATTGTGTGATTTCACAATGGCAACTGCAATTATGCAATGTTTTTTCCTCTTTCCACCACCACCTAGTCTAGTAACACCAGCAGGAGTGTACCCTAGTGCCTACTTTTCATGACATGGATTGAAGTTTTGTCCAGTCACTGAACACAAATTATCATTAGATCAAATGACTTCACTCATGAGGCAGACAATCTGCATGCAACAGATGCTTCCGACATTCTACTCAGTTTTGCAGTTCACCACTTGTTACTGTCTAGCCCATCAGTCTACCTACCTCACCCAAATCCCAGGAAGATGGGACGGAGGCTCAGCAACAGTTAAAGTGGTATCAGGCTGCTGCAGTAGTATAATGTGTAGCTTCACTTAGTGAAGTGGGACAAAAAAGTTTCCATGGAAAAAAACCTCCAATGTTTAATTTTTCTGCATGATAACATTTTCTAATTATATGGGAAAAGGTTGTTTCATAACAGTCATTAGTAACACTGAAGGGGTGCCAAGTTGCCTCAGTCCAAAACTAAACTAAACCGTGCCAGTGCTTCTCCAGACAACGATACAGCAACTAGAAGAAAGTTGGAAATAGATCATGTGGACAGTACTGTGTTAAAACTGACATGTCGACAGTTTTCAGTAGATTTCCTTCTGAAATGTAAACAAAGTAAGGAAAGTACCTGTTATAAAAAGACAAATATTTTTTTAAAAAAGATCTCCCACATCACATGTTGAATTTTTGAATATACAGTCAGCCTTCCACATTTGCTAGGGTTAGGGGCACAGGACCTCTGCAAATGTGGAAAAAATTGAAATATCAAAATGTGTGTGTGTGTGTGTGTGTGGGAAGGGTATCAAGGCATGGTTGGGAGAGTAGACACCCAGGGTCCCAACCAGGTCAGAGAAATGAAAGAGAAGGGGGTGAGTTGCCATAGTGGCCCTATATTTCTTCCCTCTCACCCATCTCCTGCCTTGTGAGGGCATCAGGAGAAGGTTTGTGGTGCTGAGAAATCAGGCTGTGATCCATCCTTAGCTGGCCAGGCAGCAACTGATAGAGGAGGAAGAGCACCAGAGGTGGGTTTTTAAAGGGCTTTGTGACCTGGTTGGAGCCACCAAGAAGGAAGGTTGCCCTGGAAAAGGCATGCCTGAGGTGCGGGGGAGGCATTGAAGAAATTCGTAAATAGTCAAATCAGCGAAAATTAAACCTGCAAATTTGGAAGGCCAACTATAATATTTAAATCACAATGAGTATTTTATTGTTATCCCCCACCACCCTTTTAATTCAAGTCCTGCCTTGACCACTGGGATATTAAAACAGTTCGTTCAGTGAAAATATAAAAATAAGTCAGAATCAGCTGTGTTTAAGAAAGTACAAAATTTTCTGGAAAATTTTCCAGTTCAGCACAAAAGATTCTGGACAAGCCACATCAGTGTTCCTAATTAGATAAGCCTTTGGACCATGCTAGGCTTTTCCTTAGAACTGGGGCTCTGGCTTTAGCTTTCTTGGACTTATTGTCTTGTGTGCAGCTGCTGAGCAGCTGAACTGTGGCAGAAGTAACATATTGCTTGATTTCTTACTTCTGTCCTATATCTAAATGTCAATGATTCCAGTGGGATTTAAGCCTTCTTCAGCACCACTCCAAAATTTTGTGCACCTTAGATTGTACCAGCGATTGCTCCGAGTTGCCATTGTCTTAACCCACCTGTCATGACCCCAGAATTGGTCAATCAATCGATCTATAAATGTTTGTTATGCTCAACGACCAGCCCTATAAAAGAAAAATCATGCAATGACATTAATTGTAATTAATGGGCGAGACAGAAATAAACACAGATTGCACTTCCCAGTGCAGGTGGGGCAGATGACTTGTACACAGGCTTGTTGAGTTGTGTGTGCACACACACTGTATTTGATAGCTATCTCCACACAAACCCAACAACAAACAACAGCAATGCATACCTATATCAGAAAACTCTGAAACTTACATTACAATCAATATTCTAATAATGAAGTAATGCTACGCATACTATAAAATTACAACTTGATGAAACTATGTATACATTTCCTATTGTATGAAATCATACTGGAACTGCAGGGATACTTTTTCGTTCCAGACAGCAAGGACCTAAATCAGTTCGGAACCAAATTAGGTTATGGGTGTGTGCATTAAGCCAAAATATTATTTGGCTTCCCTGGTGTGAGTATTGCTTGTGATTTAAAACTGAATGTGTTCAGAGGCAGGCTTAATACAATATGATCAAGCAGAAAGAGAAAAACCCTGTTGAAAACTGGAGTTTTTTTATCCTTACTGCCAAAATGCTGTACAAGCTCATTCTTTCATGTGTTCTCCAGCAGCTGTTCCATTCTGTACCACCAATTCCCTGGCCTTCGGCCCAAGGGCTGCAGGAATCATCATAATACAGAGTCCCTCGGCTTCCGTGTTCCAAGGGATGAAACAGAGATGAGTCATCTCACATCCCTGGGAAAAAAATACCTAATAGCCTCTCTCCTACCCATTCTCTCCCGGCACACCCCTCCATTTCTTCTTCTTCTTCTTTTTACTTCTTCCTTGCTTGATGGCTTTCATACAACAGGTGCATCCAAGTAAAGGAAATGTGCCCTGACATCCTTGGGGGAGCTGTTGTACAATGGAGTAAACATCCTTTCTCTCTCTCTCTGCTTTCTGCAGGGACCGGAAGGAAAACCAGGCCGACAAGGGGAAAAGGGGAAGACTGGACCAAAGGTACCATTGGCTCTGTTCGTTTTACTCCTGTGGATGTTCCTGAACTCTTCATTTTAACTTTCATTTTTGATGTACAGATGTATATCAGGGAAACAAATCTCTGAAAGTATTGAGAGTTTTCAGTTCTTTTGTACAGTAGTTCTCCCTTTATCCACGAGGGATGCGTTCCAAGACCTGCAGTGAATACTGTGAAACCGTGGATAGTACCGATCCCTAAATATGCTATTTTTTTTTCCTTTGCGTACATACCTATGACAAAGTTTTTGTGCTTTTGAGCCATTATTGTGTAAAATAAGGGTTAACACATTTCCACTAATTATCGGACAGCTTAGAGACTGGAGAACTGTCAGAAAATGGAATTGATTGAAAAACAGAACCCATGTACTGTACTATAGGGAGCGTAAAAGACTTACTGACATTTAGATTTGCCTCCACAGGGCAGCAAAGGCCACCAGGGTCAACTTGGGGAGAGTGGCCCACCTGGGAAGATGGGGTCAAAGGGGACTCAAGGCCCAAAAGGATCCAGAGGTACCCTAGGAGCTATGGTGAGAACAGAGTGCTAGTTCCTTGTATTTAGTGCTAAGGCAGGATTTTCCTACTGTTGCCTTTAATGGTTTATCTGTTAGCTGTACAGGTAAGTGTCCGTCCAAGGGACTCCCCTCACCTGCTAAAGCCTCTTTTCTCCTGCAGCCAGCTAAAATATCGGATCCTTTCTGAGCCTGAAGACTCCAAAGCAACACATATTTAATGTGCAAGTTTAAGGCTTTATTATAGGGAAAGAGTTTTTCATGGGTGGTGTGTGTTCCCTAAACCTCACCTTTACCAAAGTCCTCCACCAGTCCTCCAAGCCCCCTGAAAGTTGCCCCAAAAAAGTTCTCACAAAGTGTACATGCACACAGACCCCTCAGAAGCCCCACTAGCATGTTGTCATGGGATAGACAATTGAACTGGGAGGTCCACATTTAAGTCTCTGCTGAGCCATGAGATTCACTGGGTGACTTCAGACCACTCATTCTCTCCCTGTCTCAGGCTGGCCTACCTCACAGGGTTGTTGGGAGAATAAAGTGGTGAGAGAGGAAGCCTTGAAAGATGGGATATAAATGTAACTGTACAATAAATAATGAATAAAGTGGGCTTGAGAGAAAGCTAAGGGGGCTCCATTTTAGATTATCTTTGAGATCAAGTAGAATTCTTCCTGAGCAATTTTGCATGTATTGTTTCATGTTGTTCTTCTTGCTGTTTTGTTTATTACTTTTTAACAGATTTTTATTTTTGGTATTGTATCTGATATGTCTTGCTTATTTTGTTAAGTGTGCATAAGTGACTCTGGATATATTTGCAGTAAAGCATCTGCATCTCTCTCTACATATATTAATGTATAAGTTAAATTATATATAAGTAATATGTAAGTAAATAATACGTTTTGATTACCTTAGCATGGCTTTATTTGTTAATTTGTTTTTAGTGATGTTCAAGCACTGTTTTGTTTCTAGTTGGAAGCTGGGATAAAGGTGCTAATGATGGTACCAAAAGCCATAGAAATTTGATAAAGCTAGCCAATGGAGTCCCATGGGGACTTGAAAAGCCCCACTTAGGGGGTAGTGGGAAAAAATAGCAAAAAAAAATGGGGTGTTTCCCCATCAGAAACACCAAATGAGCTCACTGGCTGGTGGGAAATAGAAGGAGCTGCATAAAGCCAGAGCTGACCTTACTTTCTCCCTGCAGGGTGCTCCCGGTCGAATGGGTGTCCAAGGGGAACCCGGCTTAAAGGGCTACCAGGTAAGCCATTCTTTCTGTCTGCTTGTCTGTCGCTGCCCTTAATTTTGGTAGCTGAGATTTCCCTTCAGATTTTGCTTCAGGTTGGCCCTTCGTGTCATCATGTTGAGCTTGCCAATAGCTTGAGAAGGTTCCCAGAACTGTTGGCCCTGTGGCTGAGATTCACCCTCAAAGCTCTAGCAGATATGGAGGCAATTTTGCCATAGCTTTAAGCCCCCTAAGCTCTTATAAGGCTACCTTTTTGACTTAGAAATGGAGTGATGTCTGGTCACTTCTTGTTTTGGGCCTTTCCCAGGACCAAAACAGCTTGCTGGGAACTTGGTAAAACTGCTCCTCCCCATATCTGCTTGAGGATATGGTGTGTCTTTTTATGTAAAAGCAACTGGTAAGATGTCAGGGCAACATGCATGCATTGAATGTCTGGCTCTGAGTGGTGTACAGCCCCTAGACTTCTGGAAGTCATCTGCTGCTAGACTACACATATTGTTCAGCTGTTGCCTTGCCAGCCAGTCCCCTCCTAATAGGTCCATAGTTCAAGCAGGAAGCAGCTGGAAATCAATCACTGGTTTCCCAAACCAAGACATGGAAAAAAGAAGGATATTCCTGAAAGGAGAATTCATGGAGACTTCCAGGAGGTTTCCTATGGTGGGGTGTATGGATTTCTAAGGGGGTCAGGGCTCTGGGCCCCCCAAAACAATTGGGCAGGAGACTGTATGTAGCCAAATCCTGACTAAGGGCTTATCCGGACAAGAAAAAAAAAATCTTTTTGTTTTGATTTTAGCTGCGCGTTCATGGTTTTGCATCCAAACTCTTTCTTGAAATATCCTGGGGTTTCCTTCCTTTCCCTTCTCTTCTGTTCTTCCCCTCCTGCTGATCACATGTCATATCAAGACTCAGGCAACATTTAAAAAATTGCTTTTCACCATTTTCCACTGATGAAGTAGACTTCAGTCTACAAAAGCTTATGCTGCCAACTTCTTTCTCTCAGTTGGTCTCAAAGGTGCTACAATATCCTTTTGCATACTGATCCAAACTAACACAGTTTTGTCTTTGAATTCAATTTCCACTGAGACCTTTTTGATTAACATTCAGGAGTTACAGTCAAAGTGTTAGACTGCTTTAGCAATATTACGCTAGTAAAGCATTAGGATAATTTTCTTTTATTGCTAGCTTTCCTCTTTCCCTTGCTTGTTCCCTGTTCAGTCTGCAGTCCTGGGAACGGTTGCTATGTTTCTTGGCGGTGGCCATCTTAACTATTTCTAGGCTAGCTATGACAGAGGTGCATTTCATTTTGGGAAATACTGGTTTAAAGTAAACCAGTCCTGAGAGGTGATTTTAAAAGTCTCTGATGATACTAAGACTGACCAAAAATATTTGTCGTGTAGATCTACAAAATGAAACAGACAGGAACAAAATCAGAGTTTGGGGGGATTTTTCCATCAATGCGGATGAGCTCTTAGACAAATAGTTTAGCCTGCCAGAAGGTAGATTCGTACCTGTCCATTTCAGTGCCTCCATTCCAATGCATTGTCTTTCTCTCTTGTAGGGGCACACAGGACCACCAGGCCCAATGGGACCACCTGGGCCCAAAGGCGAAAAGGTAAGCAGACAGATGCTATGCAGCTTAATAGAGCTTGTGAAAAGGAAAAGGTACTGACTAGGAACTTTAGGGTACTGCACCCTCCAACATTTCACAGATGAAAACTGGGACGTGTGTGACCAAACATGGTCAAGAGGGCAAAAGTTATTAATGAGGAACAATGCACACGTTAGGAGATGCTTCAGCAGTTTGCTTTTGCCTGAGCCTACTGGAAAAGACAAGGTTTCTCCTCCTCCTCTCCCCCTACTAAGTTAATGGAGGTCAGTTTTGCATTTTGAACGCAGTTTGCACAGATTGAAGTAACGTGAGGATGAAGGAGGAAAGAGAGAGGAAGAAACTGGGATGTTCTAAAAGCAGTTGGAAAAGTGGATGAACAGAGGACTGATCAGGACTGTCCCTGCCATGCTGGGATGGCTGGAGGATATGGGGTAGACCCCTCAGTGAGACCAAATGTGTGGTTTCACATGTATCTGATTTCAGAAGCTAAGCAGGCACGGATCTGGTTAGTGTTTAGATGGGAGACCATCAACAGTGTCCAGGTAGGGCTGGGAAAGGATCTTGCCTACAATCCTACGGAGCTGCTGCCAGTGAAAGATGACAATATTGGGGTCTACAAGCCAATGGTCTGACCCACTGTAAGGAGGCTTTCTGTTTTCGAGAGTACCTAAGGCCTTCAGTGAGGTCATGGGTAAGTGCCAACTGGAACCTGGGCCTCCCCAGTTCTAATCCAGCGTGCTAAGCAGTGGGAGCCAGTGTGATGTGGTGGTTTGAATGTTGTCGTCCCACTCTCAGCTCTAAATTCAGAGGGGCCAGAGTTCAGAAGCCATAGCAACAACAGGTATCCAGCAACAAGAAGTATCAAACTGTCCAGGGTCAAGAAGCTTGTAAAGTGGAACAGAATCCAAGCAGTCGGGGTAGAAGAGTCAGTAAACACTCCAGAAGTCATAAATCCAGTACTTACAGTAGCCCAGTCAGGTCATCAAGAGGTGAACTGAAAGTTTGCTTCCAGTGGTTTGACTGAAGGAAGCTCCCTGCTTATAAAGTCAGCTAGCACAGCCAACACCCACATTCCTGATTGTATTTAAGGAGCGCTTTTCACAGAAGCCTTCCGCTGTGTTGGCGGGGAGGATCTGTGCCAGATCCTGAAGCCTTTGCCTCTCCCGGGCACTGGGAGGTCTTACCTTCAGCTCCTCTTCTTGCTGAACTGGAGGGGGATTCACCTGGTTACCAGGCGTCTTCTCCAGCTGTGGTGCATCTGCTTCGTCTTCCGAGGAAGATGAACTTTCAGAGCTGGGGGACATGACACTTGTACTAAAACTCTGGAGACGGGTTCAAATCTCTGCTCAGCCATGGAGACTGACTAGGTCACCGTGGGCAAGTCATGCTGTCTCATCCTCAAAGGAAGGTAAAGGCAAATCCCATCTGGACAAACCTTGCCAAGAAAACCCCATGATAGGGTCGCCCTGTGTCAGAAATGACTTGACGGCTTCCAACAGCAACAGCTCTATCAAGTATATTGCGGTTTCTCTTGGATCTAGAGAGCACAACCACCTTCTGTTTTGCCTTTAATCCAAAGGGTATCCTTAATGTGACTAAGACATGCACCGCATCAGGCTTTGATTAAGTCTGATATTCCACATAAGCATATGTGATTATGACCTGCACTCCACTAATTCACAACTTGGAATGTTCATTCCAAGATTTGAAATGTAATCTGGTCTTATTATCCAAACTCAGCAGGCTTCGTACAGCACAGTCCTTGACCATCTGTTAAGGATCTCGATTTGTTCATAAGAGGCATTGCCGTCTGAGTATAATTCCATAGATGATTAGTTCAGTCTGGGAGTCTGATGCTTAGTTAGCCTGGTTTCCCCACCTCCAAGGAGGGGTTCTTAATGTGAATTTGGCAGGGAGAGGCAGTGCGTGTAGATAGCTGATACTCTTTTCAAAAGTTAGTGGGAGATATAGTGAGGCATTTTTAGAGTGAGCTAGGGAGGTCTTTTGCCCTTGGCTTGTGTACAGCTCAGCCATGCATTCCCTGAACTTCCAAAAGGATTCTGGGGTGTGGCATCAAAGCAGAAATACAGAGAAGCACTTCACACTTCTCATCAATCAATTTGGCACCACGCACCAAGAGCGATTAGCCCAAGAGCTTATTCAGAGCTTGGAAAGGTTAACTTGAGGACTACAACATTAGATCTGCAGGGCTAGAAAAAAAACAGGGACTCCTTTTGGTATGACATCAGGGGCATCCAAGTGCAAAGAAGAAACAGAATTAAGTGTGAAGCATCCCAGCTTTCTGCTCCCATCTGGCTTCTCTCCTCCACTAGGTTATCCTCAGGCTTTTGGCATCTTCCTTGAAGTTCTGCATCCTTCTTTTTCCGAAGCTTCTACCAGAGTGATTTTAGCACTCACTGAAGTCTGGAAATTTGCACAGACCCACTTCTGCAGATAGGGAGTGTAGCATTTTGTGCCAGAAAAGGCCTTGCTTGTCATTTGGGGTGACATAAATCTTGCAGCAAGCCTGTTTTGTCCTAGCTGGTGCCCTGTTTTCCTTCCCAACAGTGATACGTCCTTTCTCTTGCAACTCTCCCCTCTACTTACAGATCTTCCCACCCCACACCTGGGGCTGCTGTGACTCAACTGTAATTCCGCTGCTCTGTCTTTTCTCCCCCTTCCTCTCCTCCCCGGCCCAAAGTTTTGTGCTTAGTCAGCTTAACAATAACCAGCTCAGGCTAGAGAAAATGACTCATGTTTTGTTAATGGCATGCCATTCAGAGGCCCCAGGAGGTGGGGCAGTGGGGGTGTCATTCCCAGATGCCTTTTCCTTTTCACTCATGCTTTTTGATGAAGCCGCTCATGTGAGCAAAGGTACCTACAGCAGTTCCCTTACAGTCTTGCCCAAGAGTAGAAAAAAGAAAAAAAGAAAACAAACATTTTGAAGAAAATAAGACCCTCCCATCTCCATCACATCTTCCAGTTTTACCGATTTGTCAGGAACAGTGCAGTTAATCCTCTGTCACCCCGCTTGTTCACCTGCTTTTAAAATGTCCCCGTTTTTCTCTCGTTTTCTCACTTTCCCACACTTTGTCCTCTGTTGCTTCAAACTGAGTTCAAAGTACAAGAGTATTTTGTATTTGAAGGCTTTCATGGCCGGAATCCATAGGTTGTTGTGGGTTTTCCAGGTTTTGAGGCCATGTTCTATTAGTATTTTCTCCTGAGGTTTCGCCTGCATCTGGCATCTTCTGATATCTACTATATCCTCTGAAGATGCCAGCCACAGATGCAGGCAAAATGTCAGGAGAAAATACTAATAGAAGACGGCCTCAAAATCCGGAAAACCCACAACAACCTATTTTGTATTCAGTTAACTTAGCAGAGGGGAGCGGAGAACGGAACAGAATCTTACCCTTCCCAGGCGACTCAGGCAAAAGCAAACTATTGCAGCCTCTCTTACTTTGTTGTCCTTCCTTATTAATAATTTTTACCATTTTGACCACTTCTGATGTTGCTTGGTCACACATGTCCCAGTTTTCATCTGTGAAATGCTGGAAGGCATGAGGTACACATAAATATACTCTTGGATGGGAATTAGAAGAAGCATCTTCTCGGTGTCAGAGAGAATTGGGTTAAAAAACCAAGGCATCCTCTGGTGCTTTGGCCAATTCACTCTTTGGTGGATCCCAGTCAATTCTCCTTCTCCATTTAGTACATTTCCAGCTTTCCATAACGGCTTTGCTGAGACAAGGGCTGTCCAACTGGAAGACTTTTTAACATTACAAACTGATTCTTTTCTTGCCCTGGGAAGGTAGCCAAGAATGAGAAGCTTTCCCTCGGCCCGGCATTTTTCCATTTGTAGTTGCGGCGTGTTTATTTTCTATGGCTTTTTTTTTTACGCTTTATTTTTAAATGTTACCTTTAGACTAACATGGAACTGGCATGAAGAGGGTGTGGGTGCTGATAACTTATGGGCTCCAGGTTAGAAATGTCCAAAATAAAGCCTCACAGTGAACTGAAAAGGGTAGATTTCCCCACCCTATAAACCTCAGTTTTATCATCTAAATTGTGCATTTGCATATCCTCCGACATTTCACACCCAAAAACTGGGATGTGTGCAGCCAGGCAACGTCAGAATGTGGTCAAGATAGAAAAAGTAATTAATGAGTAAGAGTACACAAGCTAGGAGAGGCAGCAACAGCAGTTTGCTTTTGCCTGAGCCTCCTGGGAAGGTCAAAATTCTGCTCTCTCCACTACTCAGACCCTGTGGAGTTAACTGAGTGCAAATTCGTTTTACACTTTGTACTCAGTTTGCAGCCCCTGAAGTAAGCTGAGGATGAAAGGGGGAAGTGGCAGGAGGAAAGAGAAACTGGGACGCTGTAAACGTGGGATAAATCAGCACTGTCCCTGACAAATCGGGACATTTGGAGGGCATTCACTTGGATTAAAAATGAACTTTAGGAGGAACGCTTCTCCAGACATCAGCTCTACCTCCTGTGCTTTTGTATGCCACTCTCGTTTGTTCTGTGCAGAAAAAGATGTCTTTTCTGGAGGTAATGGGAATAGTAGCAAACAAGTAACTTTTATATGTTCCAGCACAAATATCACAAAAGTCTAGAAAGTTAGTTAAAAACATTTTGTTACAATTCTAACCCTCTCAAAGTACTTAATTGTTGTTACAATAGCCACAGTGCTGATTTAAAAAAGTCTTTACTTGCTTGTTTTTCCAAAGTTACTAAAACACCTACTTTTATGTCCTTAAAAAGAAAGCTGTCAGAATGCTACAAGCTGCTTGCTTGTGGTACAAAACACATGGAAGCTTCCTTCTCTCATTTATAAAAGTAACAAAGAACAGTTAAATTGCTCAGTTGCAACGGTTATAGCTGTTCTCTGTACAATAGAGAAAAGGGAGTGATGTTATCCCTTCTTCAGTTACAACTGTAATTGTATCTAAAGGGTCAAACTGGATATTAATGGGATTGCATATTTTTCACAGTTAGCCTCCTTTTGCAACCCATAGTGGAATTTCTTCAGAAATATGCATGTCAGCAACTAGATTTGCAAATTAAATCTCTGTTTTATCTTTTGATGCCTGATCATGCTAAATGCAAAATATGTAGATGAAGATAATCACAGATGTGTTTCACTGTTCAGGAGAACTCTGGGGGAAAAAAGGCAATAAATGTACCTTTTGCCTTGGTATTCAATTATGCCTTAATTATTGCAAAAAAGAATTAATTACGCCTAACTTTAACCCTGCTGCTTATTTTCCAGGGAGAACAAGGTGATGATGGGAAGGTAGAAGGCCCTCCTGGACCATCTGGAGACAGAGTAAACTATCTATTTTACCAGTACTAATTTACAAAATGAGATGTCCCACAGGTCATGCTAAGCTCTGTGTCCTAGATTGGGTCTGTACCACAGCAGACAGAGGGCTGTAGATTTATTGAAGTGGGCTGTACCACTGCAAATGCTTATAGAACATCATGACTTTGAAATCTCCCCATAAATAAACCCCCCTGTAAGCAGAAAGCTAGCTCAGCAAGGAGAGGCAAAGACTAGAACTTTTCTTCCTGGCTTGCCCTTTTGCACCTTAAAAACCAGTACCCTAAAAACTTGCTCTAGCCGCCTGGGGCATTTTTAGGGATGTACAGTTGGTTGCAGATGGGAAAGGAGTACCACTGATTCTGGTGGGATGATTGAGCCACGGTTGCAGAATATAGTGGGATCCTGGCTGTTAAGAAACATTATTGTGACACAGAGCCAGTTTTGATCTATACTTTTCCCCAATTTTTCCTTGGAAGGGGGAGCACTTTTCACCGAGTGTTGGAAAAAGTACCTTCTCTGAGAGGGATTTCTATAATCAGAGGTCTTCACTGAAAAAGCCCTGCATTCGAGTAACAGCTATAAACCAGATTCTATCACAGGCAGAACACAAAACAGGGATTGGGATGGTGAGGGTGAGGTTGCTATTCGTGTCTCCCTTGCATTTTTCTACTGCTCTCTTTTTAGGGTCCACCTGGGGACAGAGGTGATCGCGGAGAGTCCGGAGACCCTGGTTATCCTGTGAGTCCTTCTCCAAATACCTGGTTAGGAAATTAACCATCTTGGGAAAAGTTGTCTGTGATGTGCTGTGACAATGAGCGATGAGACCTACTGAGCTTTAAAACAGGGTTTCTCCATCTTTGGTCTTCCATATTAACTTCAGGTCTCACGAGGCCCTAGCCACTGTGGTTAAACCTTGGAAAGTTATTTTTTAGAAGTCATTCATCGTCCATTACTCATTAAAGTGGTCAGAAAGTACATTGTTCTTGTCAGTTATTATTGGTTGGGTATCCCTTATCTGATATGGGTTTTGTATTTTGGATTCTTTTGGATTTTGGAATACCTATATTTATTTCTGGGAGCTGAAGTTCAACCTTCTAGCAGGCCGAAGATGGAGAATCCAGTGCTTTAAATCAGGCTGTGTGACATGACTGATAAGCTTGTTCCAGAATTTGGGGATATAGAGTTTGATGTTGATTTCAGGGACAGTACCAGCAATGGTACCCAATTTATGGCTGGTATCAAGGGGAGATTCCTAGGCTATATGCTGGGAAACTGGCTGAAAAAGGAGCGAGCCCATTAATGCAAAAAGGTTTTTTTTTTTAAAAAAAAAAATCTAATGAAAAACCCATCTTTTGGGCATCTTGAGCCATGTCTCTAGTTTTGTCTGTGGACTCCGCTGGAGGCTCCCCTGCTTTTCCTATCTTTGCCTTTAATCCTTCCCTTTTTAAAAGAAGGCAGACCTAAAGTCCCAACTTGATGGGCTGCCAGTTTTTGGAAAGAGGCTGGAAACTTAATTAGGAGTTTCCTATGAAGCAAGGAATTGCTTTGGTCTCATGGGGCTGACTCACCCCTAGGACCAGTCAAGCAGTTTGGAAACTGAAAGATACCCTGGCACTCTACCCCTGACGCTGGCGTTCTTCCTGTCTAAGCTCCTCCCCCTTCCTTGATGCCATCCAGCCCCACCTGTAGCACCTGGCCAAGTGGCACATGGAGAAAATTCCTGCATTATACCTGATTAGTGATCAGTATATTATAACAAAGAATCCTGTGGCAACTTCAAGACTAAACAAATTATTTGACATAAGTGTCTGTGGACTTCAACCCACTTCGTGAGGTGTAGTTGCAACATAATTTTTTGTAAAATGTTACAGAGCTTCCAATTAATCTGGAACAGAATTGGAGACCCTGATGGTTTCTTCATTTGATGTATTTATTGCATTTTAATCAGTCTTCTACCTGTTCTTTGTTCCTCCTCTTGAGCATGCAACTAGTGACAGGAAGTAAAGAGAGTGGAGTTCGGTGGGCCCTCAGTATCTGCTAGGATTTGGTTCCAGGGCCCACTTAGGATACCAAAATTTGTGGATGCTCAAGTCTCATTATGTACAACGGCATAGCAAAATGTCATCCTTTATATAAAGTGTCAAAATCAAAGTTTACTTTTTTGGATTTTTAAAAAGATAGTTTCAAGACATGGTTGGTTGATTTGCTGGATACAGAATCCATGGATATGGAGGGATGATTATAATATTCTTTACTTCCATGGCACTTTCCTTCGGAGGAAGGAGGGCAGAGACAGTAGAGAGGGTGACAGGCAAGGGGTGGGCCCTTTAAGGGGGGCATACTGAGGATGTTTGGACCAAGGGCGCCCCCAAATTTGGCATACCCACAGGCTAGTTTAAGCACTTTTGGAAGTTTGATTCTGAAAGGAGTTCTCATGTTGTTAGTCCATGGCTTCCTGCTTAAGTTTCTCCAACTTATATAGCATTTTGCCTTTGGTCAGTGAGCATCTCAGGTGACAGAGTAACTTGGATGCTCTCTCTTGCTTCCTTTCAGGGCCAAGAAGGTCTTGATGGAGAAAGAGGAAAACCTGGACAGCAAGGCTTACCTGTAAGAAATCTTCATTGCTGTTGCATTCAAAGAGAGAGCCATTTTGGTCTGTTTTAGCATAAGAACACATAAAGGAGTCCTTGAGCACTTTGAGATTCAATGGGAAGAAGAGATTTCTAGTGTATGCTTTCATGGACTCAGCCTGTGCATCTGATGAAGAGGACTGGAGTCCCAGGAATTTCTTCTTCCCAGTTAGTCTGTTAAAGTGTTCCAGGATTCCTTTACACCTGTGTGTTGTTGTTACTTTTGGAGGTTGTATCCTATAATTGGATATGGAGCATGTGATTGTAGATATGTATATGAAGTGGGAGGGAGGGAGGGAGGGAGGGAGGGAGGGAGGGAGAGAGAGAGAGAGCACATGTGCAGAACTGTGTCATCAGATGAGGATGCAACAAGTGTGTCCTCTGCCCATCAGGTTTGACTTGAGAGGCACATTTCTCTGCATTTTTATTTGGAAGTACATCTCATGGTCTTTGGTGGGATTTGCTCTGTGGTTGAGTTAGACAGGAGGACATGGTCTATAAGGCTTCAGCCACAGACCTGGGTCCTGCCCCAATGTGCCAATTGCTCTTCTGGCTGCAGCAGGAGCAGGGGAGACTGTGGTTGGCCTCCTCTCTTTACTCCATCCCAGATCTTTCATCTCGGCCTCAGCTGGTGAAGCAAAAGCTGCTTCCTCTAAGTCAGCAGTGAGCAACTGCAGAGGGAAGGAAGGTGATTTCCCCCACTCTGTGTCTACCTGGCAGGCCACACCTTCACATTTCAGTGTGCTGGAAGTGGTGTAACATCACTTCTGGCTGCCATTTTGGCTGAGTTGGGGGCAATTTTTTGTTTTGTTTTAGGATTTTGGGGTGGGAAGATGTTGGAGTTCTCTACAGAGTTGGAGGAAGCAAATTGCTATGTTTGCAAGTGGTTTGGTGGATTTGGACTGGACTGGGGGCAAAAAACATCTGCCAGAGTAAAACTTTTAAAGTATTTTTTTGAAAATGTTATCTCCTTTCTTTCTTTTAGGGACACCCAGGACCACCAGGCCGACCAGGGCTGAAAGGATCCAAAGGCAGTATAGTAAGTTTGGAAGGGCATTGTGGCTTGTAGTGCCACAGGCCTGAGCAATAACCAGGAAATGTTAAATCCTAAGTTGGAAAATATAGGATTCAAGTTTAGTTCTCCAAGATGGTGACTTCAGGCTACACCAAACCATAGATGGTGATTTACATGACTGAATTCCACTCAGTGATTTTAAAAATACAGTAGGCCCTCCATTTTCTCAAGTTCAGCATTCACAGGTTTGATTATTTGTGAGTTATTTTATATTACTATATTTGCCCCTGTCATGGAAAAAAATGTGTTCTTTCTAGAACTCTTTAGGTATTCCAGTCCACTTCTGCCAGAAGTGGACCACAGAGTCACATTGGAGAACTTAGAGATTCCTAGAAGAACACTTCTCTAGGCATTGCTTGGTCTTCCAGTGTGACTCTATAGCCCGCTTCTGCCCGAAGTTGACCATAGAATCATGCTCAGAGACCTAGAGGTTCCTAGAGAAGTGTTCTCAGGTAAAAAAAAAAAAGAAAAGAAAAGAAAAGAAAAAAAAAGTAAGCACTGTGTTAGTTATCTATATGCAGATGGTCTTTAATTGCATAGAAGAGCATCCAAACTGTAGTGGTGCAGCCAAATACATAGTGACCACTTTCATAAATAGTTGGTGATAGTGCTGTCTCTCATCACTGAAGATGTATGCAACAAATCTGGACAAATCACTAGAGCTCAAAGGCTCCATGTCAGTGGTTTTCCCTTGAGAAACAGTCACTGGTGATGACTTTTCAGGTGGGGTCCAAGTATTAAAACAGTATTATCTAAGAACTAAACCAAATCCACCTTAGCACTCCTGATCTGTCTCATGTCCCCTCCAGCCAATACCAGATGATTTCTTTTTCAAAAATTCAGCCACTAAGGCCAAGTCATATGTCTACTGACTTCCTTCATATGCCCCATCTTTGTCTGACCCCAAGGCATGTGTATTTTGTATTCACAAGGCATTGTGCCAAAGTACAAAACATCAAGGGAGAAATACTCATGCACCCCGCAAGTACTTCTTCTCTCTCCCGCCCCCTCTCTCTTTCTCTGTCCCAGCCAATTTGGCTGTGACAACAAGTCAGAATCCTCAGTTAGGAATGCAGACTTCTACAGCAGGAATGAGCATGTGGGCTGGCACACACTGCTAGCTTAACTCCAACTTTGCTGCTCCTGTCAGCAGAAGTAGCTAATCCAACTGGTCAGCCTCCATCCATCATTTGTGCCCTGTTTTGTCCAGACTAGAATCTCTGATTTGTTAGGAGAGAAGCAAACCAGGGATCTCACACTGGAAACAGCCATGATTGGCTTAGCTATTCTTCCTGGTAGAAGGTGCCAAGTGAGAATGACGCATGAGCATGGATTAGCACATTTGCTCACTGTAGGTGTGTGTAAACACTGTACTCCCTGTAAGCTCTGGATTGGCTTGAACTTCTACACTTCTCCACCCCCCTCCCCAAATTCAGTAGCCATTCCAAATTTTTCCCATGTCACCAAAGGCTGCATTCCTTGAGCCTAATTTTAATCCAGGGTGGAATTCAGTGCTCACTAATAGCATTTCATTCCACTCTGAATAAAATTGTGGTGGAATCCTCTTTGACTTGTAGCTTCCTCCCACTTATACTTTTCAGCATCAGAGGTCCATTTTCTCAGATTCTCACATACCTCTTCCTCCTCTCCCTGCTTCCCAGGTCATTCTTGACTGTTCTGTTATGCAGAGGTGAGAGGAATGAGAAAGAAACTAGCACCCTCTCATTCTTCACCCCATTTAATGAGCATAGACAATACACATGCATACATCTCCAGCTCTTGTTTCACGAACTTGCATGCTCAGACAGATAAATTGTCCCTATAATGGCAGTGATCTTTATCCATATGGTTTAGGGATATTCTTCCAGATAGCATCGTATTATAGAAATTAATAATGTAGAAAACATTGAATATTTGCAGAGGGAGAAATGATTAAAAATATGTATAAATCCTATTTCCACACAAAAAATCCAACACTGGATTGCTGAGACCGCGCCTCCCTGCAGTTTTATTGTGTCTGAGGCCTTCTATGTCATTGCAACATAAATCTAGTGCAGTTTTCATTCTAAATGTAGAAGGAACTGTCCAAGGTGTTGAACATCATTATCAAAAGAGGGCTAGCACCTTGGAGAGCTCCTTTAATGTGGGGTCTAAAGCCTGGAGTAGCTTCACCACCCCACTGATGTGGAAGCCTCCAGCCACTTCTGCACCAAATCCCAGAGTCAGCTCTCAACAAGAATTCCAAAATGTGAAAAAAAGATCCTGCATGTAGATGCCTGGTTGGGCTTGATATTCTTCTAATCAGCCATTGTCTTCAGCATAGCTAAAAGCATAAGTGATGTTATTCTTACTGTTTCTTTCTCTCTTTTTTCCTTTTAAGGGTCAAAAAGGCAAGCAAGGGAGGAAGGGTGCCACCGGCAGTAGAGGCTCACCGGTAGGTGATAAAGCACTCATGCTACATGGTTCCTCCTGTGCATCCCCCCGCTGCTCTGCTAAGTGATGTCACTGTAGGAAGATGTGCCCGAACAACATAAATGCAGCCCTCTTGAACTCTCCCCAAGGACTTTCCTCTTGAACCCCTTCCAGGCTGTGCTGTGTGGCTTGGTTGGACCAACGTCACAGCTTTGGTGTCCATGCGGGCTTTGAAAAACTCAGTTTCCTCCTGGTCTGCTAGCTGGTGTACTTGCTGTACCTTTTCACATGTATCTCCAAGGTACGTGGTCACAAATGCTTTCCTTTATCTCTTTGAAGGGTCTTGTCGGGTTGCCAGGGCCTAGAGGAGTGGTCGGAAGGCAGGGTCAGGAGGGCACCCCTGGAGCTGATGGGATTCCTGGGAAAGATGGCAGTGCTGGACAAAAGGTAAGCATGAAAGTTTGCAGTGGAGCCCCTGTAAGGTCACCATTCCTTGGGGAGAGAATCTGTTAATAGGGGCAAAAAGAATATTCATAATTATTTGTTCCTTGGTTGCTGGCAGATGCAGCATTCCCACTCGTTCATTCCAGTGTTCCAAAACCTGGAAAAAAGAAATCTGAAATATGAAACACTGCTAGGCCCAAGCATTTCAGGTAAGGGTACTCAACCTGTACTTGAAAGTTACTTCTAGGAAGAATTAATATGATGACACATTGAGCCCACCAATCCGAAAGGAAGGCAGGGTCAGGAGGGTGCCCCTGGAGCTGATGGGATTCCTGGGAAAGATGGCAGCGCTGGACTACAAGTAGCAATAGTCATATGAACAGCACCATTACTAGTGGATTAATAGTATTACCAGTAAAGGATTACCACTACCATGGTAGTAATGGGAGAAGTGCTTCTGATACATCTGTTGGTGCACTAGAGCAGTGGCTACACTTTTCCAGGATCACGCAGCAGTGGCAAGGCACAAGGCTTGGAGCCAGCTGATTTTTGACTGCCTTGTGCCTTGCCACTGCTGTGTGATCCTGGAAAAAGTGTAGCCACTGTTCTAGTGCACCAACAGATGTTACTGCTGTGGTAGTGGTAATCCTTTACTGGTAATACTATTAATCCAGTAGTAATGGTGCTGTTCATATGACTATTGCTACTTGTAGTGTTGCTGCTATAGATATAGTTCATATGAACGTATCCCATCACATAGCCCCCCCCCCGGTGGGACACAGAGTGTCACCCTGTGACTCCTTTCGGATGTTCGGATGGGTGGGCTCAATGTGTCATCACATTAATTCTTCCTAGAAGTAACTTTCAAGTACAGGTTGAGTATCCCTTACCTCAGTGGTTCTCAACCTGTGGGTCCCCAGATGTTTTTGAACTTCAGCTCCCAGAAGCCCTGAGCATTGACCATAGTGGCAGGGGCTTCTGGGAGCTGAAGTCCAAAAACATCTGGGGACCCACAGGTTGAGAACCACTGCCTTACCTGAAATGCTTGGGCCCAGCAGTGTTTCATATTTCATATTTCCTTTTTCCAGGTTTTGGAATACTGGAATGAACGAGTGGGAATGCTGCATCTGCCACTTCGTTCCAAGGACTATGTTTGGATTCCAAGCATAGATCCTCATAACTCTCTCTAGCCTTGCATCTCATTAATGTATTGATCGCGAGGCTGGAGTGAGGCTGAGGATCTGAGAGACAAACAAGAATGAGTGCTGTGGCTGCTGTCTCAAAGGTAGAAGCAGGCAGCTGGCGACAAAAAGTTTGGTTTTTGGACACTTTTGGTTTTTGGATTTCTAGAAAAGGGATACTCAGCCTCTATGTACCTCTATCTGCTTGTGCAACATATTGTTTCTCAGGGCTTCCAGTCCTTAATTTGTGTTACCAAGATATTCAGACCCAGCCTGAACTGAGCATTCTTTCTCTTCTCACCCTCAACAAGGGAGAACAAGGAGAGGACGGGGAAGAAGGCGTCCCAGGAATGTTGGGGAAAGAGGGAACCCCGGTGTCCTTGGTCTTCCAGGAGCTCAGGGCCCCCCAGGATTCAAGGTTGGTTCCCCTCCTGCTGCTTTTCCTGTCACAGAGTTGCTTTACAACCCTGGCAAACTCATGGGCTTTGGAACAGCAGCAGAGTCCTGTCACGTGGGCAAAAGGGCACCTCTGTCTGATACTCTTAAGGCTTTATTTGTGTTGTTTTTGGAAAACTTTCTTAAATGGAATTTATGAAGGCAGTGCTGTGGTCCAAAAATGAAAGAAAGACCCATCAATCCGTTTTTGGCCTGTGTCAGATCTGCATGTGTCTATTCATAGGTCGATTTTGTTCTGTTTCCCCATCAATTTGCAAGGTTTTTTTTTTTAAAGTATAGAAATTTGAGTCATTTTTGAACATATTTGTGCACAAAATATGCACTTTATAGGCTTTTTATCCTCCAATATACGTTTTATATGCATTTTTTACTAGGCCTGCCAGAGTGAAAACTGGAGAGGGCTGCCATATCTTTCAAGGTTGTGTAGAAGAGGGGATTTCATCAAATGTTGCTTGTCACACAACCAAGTAACAAGCAACACTTGCTGTAATCCCCTCCTCTATACAACCATGAAAGATATGACAGCCCTCTCCACAAAAATCAGAGAAGCTCTCCTTCCACATCCAACATTTTATATTGCCTCTTTCATTCCTCTGATAAGAATGCAGGGAGCTATCTTATCACTCAGTCAACTTACTACATCTACCCAGCTCTGTGTGGTCTTATGCCAGTCTTCTCGCGTTAGGATTATAGCTCCTATCAGCCTCAACTGTGTGTCATATTGACCGGGGATGGTGTTTTACCATCAAGTTACTAACTTTTCCCCACAACATCCTGTCTTACTCTGCCCTGACAACTAGTGTTTTCCAGGTTTGCAGCCTTAATGCATATACCTTGTGATAGAGGCTGGTTCTTTATGGTTGGTTGTTTGCTCTTGTGTATGTTTTAAACTACCTTTAAAAATTAGACTCTGGCAAGGTTGGTTTTGGAGAGACTGAGTGAACGTGGATTCAGTTATTCATTGCTGCCCTCTAATGACCACAAAGAGCCTAACAGACCAGCAGTCAAAAGCAAGGCATCTATGATTGATTGCTAGGGCTTTGATACCACTGGTTTTCTGGTGCCTGTTGGGAGTAAGACCCATTAGAGCAGTGGTTCTCAACCTGTGGGTCCCCAGATGTTTGTGGACTTCAGCTCCCAGAAGCCCTAGCCACTGTGGTCAATGCTCAGGGCTTCTGGGAGTTGAAGTCCAAAAAACATCTGGAGACCCACAGGTTGAGAACCACTGCATTAGAGGTACATGGGTCGAGACCATAGCAAGAACAGAGAGGTGCCAGGATTTTTTTCAATTTGTTCTTTGGTTGGGAAGTGAGTATTTCTCCTGCTGTATATATGCCTGAGTGCTTTCCAGTTGCCTGTTGACTTCTGCAACCCCATGAATTTCGTAGGGTTTCCTTAGCCAAGGAATACTCAGAGGTGCTTTTGCCAGTTCCTTCTTCCAAAATACAGCCTACAACACTTGGTATTTGTTGTCGGTCTCTCATCCAAGTCCTAACCAGGGCTGACTCTGCTTAGCTTCCGACAAGATCTGGACCCTTCAAGGCGTTTAGCTCCCGTGCTCCTAGTAACTGTCTGTTACACAGGTGCACATACATTTTCAAGCTATCTCTCTCATCCTGAGTTTCTTCCCTTTACCTTGAGACTCAGGGCCAGATCTGAAAATCCCAGCAGGATTGATAACTAGTAACTGTAACTGTTATCAACCTCACTAGGATTTTTTTAGATCTGGCCTGGAGTTTCAGGATAATGGGAGGAATCTCAGGCTGAGAGAGATAACTTGAAAATGTGTATGTCTTCCTCATTTGTTAGACTTGATGTGTTTTATTTGAATGGAATTCTCTGTGGGCTGTGCTTAATTCTTAAAGTATCATAGCTAATGACACCACTGAGGGCTGCCACATATAACATTACCCCTGTAACAGTACCAGGCCCTTCCCCATGTGATATCACAAGGGGTTGTCAGGGCCTAAGATATTCCTTCTTCTTCTTTTTTTTTTTTGGTAAAAATATTTTTATTAAAAGCAATTTTAAAATATATATATAAAATGATATATAATGGGAAAAATACTCAAAAATACCTAATCAAAACAGAACAAAACAAAAATGAAACAAACTAGCAAACTAAAAGAGTAGAAAGGGCACACTCATGACTTCCAGCTCCCCAGAGAACAGCTATTGATGATTATTTAATATACTTCTCCAAAGTTAAATGAAATAACTATGACTTATTCCTAATCTACAAAACTGGTTGTATAAAATGTAACTAGGATACTTCTGACCTGGTAAGCCTAGACCCCATAGCATCCTTCCAGCGACTCACAGAACATTCCCCTGCAATCTCTGTTTACCTTCTGAGCCTGGACATGGATTTCTATCGGTCAGATTTAACACTGCACCACCGGAACAGAAGTCAAATGGCTGTGTGGCATTCTCTTCAGTTTTCCTTTGAATTATATTCACGCCCCTTTCTCCCTGCCCTTGGTTTCTTTTTAGGGAGAAATGGGATTGCCTGGACAGACTGGCCCCTCAGGGAAAAGAGGCCCCCCAGGTGGAATGGGGCTCCCTGGAACTCCCGGAGATCCAGGACCCAAAGGGCAGCCGGTAAGTAGATGGGTAACTAGTTGGGTTTTGTTGTTTACATCCCGGTTTTTTTGACAGTGTAGGACTCAGCACAGCTTATGGAGATTTGAACAGATACAGCTAAAAAAAGTTGACTTCACACAAAAAAGTTAAAAAATATAATTGATCTAACAATGGAATGAAAGTTAGTCAAAAGCATTCGGAGGAAAATAACAGATATAGGCAACTGAGCACATTCTGAAAGGCCCTTCTTCGCTCCTGAGCAATCAGCTCTCAAAGGCACGCGGAAACAAAATGGTCTTCAACTGCCTACAGAAGTATAGCAATGAGGGTGCCGGGTGAGCTTGTCTGGGAAGGGAATTCCAGAACTGGAGAGCAGCACTGAGGTGGCCAACCCTGTGTGGATGATGGGATAGAAAAAAGGTTTTAAGATTGCCCTAGGGTCAAGGAAAGACAAGCGACAATTGAGAACACTAGTGCACTAGCACTCTCTGACAAGAGGATGCTAAATACTTCACAGAAGTACACATCCGACAGTTCCACAGGAGAGAGCCCTGGCACTTAGAGTGGTATTAAAGGGCTTTCTTGTTGGGTGCCTTCCAGTCGTTTCTGACTTATGGCGAACATAAGGTGAACTTCTCGTGGGGTTTTCTTGGCAGGATTTGTTCAGAGGGGGGTTGCCTTTACCTTTTCTGAGGCTGAAAAATTGTGCATGAACAGTTTGCTAGTTTTAATAATGTACACAAGATACCTTTTTTTTTTGATGCAACAAACCAGCATAGCAGTTACTGTATTTACCGGCATACAAGCCGTGTACAAGACGCACCCCATTTATACACTGGGCAAATACTATTTGCCCGTATATAAGACACACTGGCGTATAAGACGCACCTCATTTTCAAGCAGTATTGTTCGGGAAAAAAGTGAGTCTTATACGCCAGCAAATACAGTATTTTCTTTCCATAGCATTCTCTCTCTCTCTCTCTCTCTTTTTCCCAAAGCAAACAAGCTGCTTTTAAAAGCTTTCCTTTTTCCCCTCATTTTTTTTTCAATGTTGCTTCAGTTTTTCTCATGTATTGGTCTTTGGAAAGGGACTTGCAACATCTTAAGCTTCCAAACAGGTCTGGCTGTTGCCAAAGTGTGTCTCATGAACAGGGCAGGAAAAGTTTCCTGAATGCCAAAGGATGTTAGGACTCTGGAAAAGGCCTTGCAACAGAAGTGGTGGAAAACCCCGGGTCTTTTGAGTCATTTACAACCGAGCTGAACAAGCCCCTTTGGAACATGCTGCAAAGTGCAGCTGAGCCTGAAGGCTACACAAGCCATAAAATGTCTCTCTCTCTCTTTTTTTCCAATTGATGAGATTTCTGTGGCCCATTGAGGGTCCTTTTGGCCCTTTTTCCTCCTCAAAATGTTCCAGCAGGCTTTCCCGTTTTCTTGTTCAAAGGTCAGGAGATGTAAAAGCCTGTCCTGTGGATATGGAATGCAGGGTGTGTTTGGCTCAGAACTCTTTGGCATGTCCATCTTTAAATGTCCCCTCCTGGCATCACGCTCTCTTGGGTTACCAACTTTCTGAGCACTAGCTCAGAAGATCTTCCATTGGCCACGTTGGCTGGACGATTCTGGGAGTTGTAGCCCCAAACTTTTCCAAGCTCTGGTTGATTCAAAATCCAGAAGGGTGAGAAACTTCCCCTGGAATTGTTGATTTATTCTTCCTCGGTGATCAGAAGGTAATCAAATACAACTAGGTAACAAGGGATGTTATAACTGGCAATTCTCTGGACCTGATGCTGGATTTGGGTCCCATTTTGCTTGTATTTGAGGCCTTGTTTCATGTACTGAACTTTGATTGAAGAGTCAGAGTAGAAGCAGGAATGTAGCTATGAGGAAAGGGCAGATTGAGAGCTTTTCCCCTCCCCATAAGAATTCTGTTCCTCCAAAATAAACTGGCCTGCCCTCCCCATTTTTCTAGAGTTGCAATACCTTAAAACTTCTGTTGAGCATTTAGAAATACAGTCAGCCCTCCACATTTGTAGATTTGACTTTCACAGATTTGATTATTTGCAGTTTTCTTCAACTCCTGCATCCCTACCTGGGGCACTTCTTTTCAGGGGTAGCTTTCCCTCCCAGTGGCTTTGATCAAGACATGCAGCCCTTTGAAAAACCACCCCTAGTTCTCCTCCTCTCCCACCAGCTGTTGCCTGACCAGTTAAGGACAGATTGCACCCTGATTTCTCAGCACCACAAACCCTCTTCTAATGCCCCGCCACACCTAAGGAAGGAGGCGGGCAAGAGAGAGGAAGTATAGGGCCTCCGTGCTGATCCACCCTCTCTTCCCTCTCCTTTCCCTGACCTGGTTGGGACCTGGGGTACCACCTTCCCCACCATGCCTTGTCTGATCTACCTTATTAATAACTTTTGCCCTCTTGTTGCCTGGCTACAACTTTTTGACCACTCCTGATGTGGCTCAGCCACAGGTGTCTCAGTTCATCTGTCAAATGTTGGAGGGTATGGCATGGCCAATGGTAAAGGATGTGAGAGCTGTCATCTGAAACACTGGAGGGAGGACCTAAGAGTTCCTCAGCCCTGCTTCTAGAATGGTACAAGGAGAGCTGGCCCTCAGGAAAGGAGTTTTGCTGATGTTACTGCTGCTAGAAAAGGTAGAAAGGAACTACTTCCACTTTTAACAGTAACCGTTCTCTGAACCTAATGATGAATCTTGCTGTACCCCACTCAAATTGGCAAGATTTTTTTTTCTTACGTTCTCAAATGCCTCCATAAAGCTGGGCTCTGCCAAAATGCTAGTGCTGGCCTTTCCTTGTCACCTCTTGCTAAGAAGAGATCTTTGGGGCCAAAGAACAGATGGCTTTCGACTCTCTTTACAAAATCATTTCCTCCCCCATTCAACATAGCTTGGCTCGGAGATATTCTCGTTGTTGCCTTTCCAGCTTATGAACCGTAATGAGTTTTGCAGCCCTGAGCCATTGAAACTGAACATTTCCTTTCATTTGTGTTTTTTTCTTTATTTTTTTTTTAACTTCTAGGGAGAGTTTGGTGAATCAGGATTTCCAGGGATCGCCGGTCTGTTTGGGCCAAAGGTGAGATCACAGCTCATGTATAAATAACTGTTGTTGCTGAAGCTGCCTCTTTTGCCAAGGGCTCTTTAAACATTACTGTTGCCCTGTAGGGCTGTTTTCGGCAAGCAGATGCTACACAGCTGAGGGAACCCTTGACAAAACAGCCAACTGGGTGCAGACCAGACTGACACAGACCCTGAGACAGGACTGCCACTCTACTAGGCAGGAAGATGTTGATTCTGTGGGAAAGAGCCTCCTCTCCTGTCCATCTGACTGACTCATTTCAACATTTCCAACATTTGTGTGGGAGTTGCTCACAGAAAAATGTTTAAAAGTCCCCTTAGATAATTTTTAAAAGTCCCCATAAAGGCGAGTTACCAGGAAGGCACAGAGCTTTTGGCATTCTTGCAAGAGCGTTGCTTTATTTTTTTAAAAAAAGTGTTCTGAACTTGGTGGATACTGAGAGGTTCCGGAAAAGACCCAAGTGGCTTGTGACTGACTGGGGGACGTGATAGAATGTGACGCCCCTTGTACACTGCATATATATCTCCCTCAGTGCATTCTAAGTCTGGTTTACAACCAATTAGTGCATTTGCCATTTAAATTTCTCATTGCACATGTTCCTAGTTTTATAGAGGAGGACTGGTGGGAGGAAAGATCAGTCACTAAACACCCAAATAAAATTAAAACATATTGGGCTACCCAGTCACCTTGGCCCAGTCATCCCAGGATAGTTGTCTTCACAGATGTTTTCCAGATGTTCTGTCAGGTTTCCAGTCAGTCTTGTACAACAAAATCCAAAATCCACAAGCAGAGATATGTTTACTAGGCCAGCTCCAAAGTGTGAAATACTGCACACAAGCTTTCAGAACACCACTGGCTTTTTCATCCTTTCTTAGGCAGATAACATTGCACTTCACAAAGAGTCTCTGTGCTGTTACATCTCAAAAATTTTTTAGGTGTTGTATGGGTAAAACTTGCCAAATTGTGGTCCGAAACTGTAGTCCAATGAAAGGGTTTTACCTTTGTTGGAGGTAGAAAACCTTAAAGAGTTAAGTCCCAGTCCTTTGTTTTTTGTGACTCAATGGGTCTGCTGGATTTAGACAATAAAATGCATTTACTGAAGACTCTCATAGAAGTTTCTTCTCCACATGATAGAATTTACATTGTTATATGGGAAAGAAGAAATAGTTTTGGGTCTGGGCTTTTCTTAAAAAGAGTAGTATGAGGATCTCTCTAACCTGTAAAATGAATGATGAGGCTGTATCTCTAGTGTTGAAAAGAATAATGATGTTTGTGGAATTTACGCTCAGTCCTTATCTCTTTAGGGACCTCCTGGAGATCTCGGGTTCAAAGGTATCCAGGGGCCCAAGGGTCCACAGGGCTTGATGGTGAGTTTGTGAAGTCCTTTCACAGTCACTTGCACCCTCTGTCTCACCAGTCTTTTGGGTGGGTAGTTCTTCTAGCAGCAAGTAACTACAATTGGCATTGATATTGATGTATCTGTGCTGGCTTAACTGTTGCTATACGGAAGCTACGGAGTGGGCTACAGAGCTACAGAGTACATTTCCCTTTGACAAAAATATTTGGCCTCATCTTTGTAGCTGAATTCTTCTGAGATTCTCAGCTGCTTGGAAGACAATGGTTGTTCTGTAATGATAAGGCAGATGGTTTGTCCTTGAGGGAGCCAAAAGCCGCCATTGTGCTTTCTTGAGTTGCCCAGATATCCATCTTCCCAGCACTGGTAGCTCCATGGAGGTGAAAGTCCAAAGAGCTCCAGTGTCAGCGCGGGCTGAGGTCAAGCAGGGGCCGGGCCGGGGCGGCCACCAGCAGCGTCCCAAAACAGTCACTCAGGAGCGCTGCAGCGAGCAAATGGCCTGGAACTGAGGTTTGCCTTCACAGCAGGCACCAACAGAAAATAACAATGGGTTGCCTCACCCTGAACACAAAATGGTTACAGCACCTTAACGCAGGGAAGAGTCTTGGAGGAGCCGGGCAGCAGCACGCAGGCACGGGCTGGACTGGAACAAGGCACGGGCGACAGACGCACGGGAAGCCGACGGTTGTTGCTCCGTGCCTACCCCAGCCCCGCGCCTGCTTAAAAAGGCCTGCAGACCGGCCAGCGGCCAATCTGGACCGAGCACATGGCTGGGCTCGCAGCTGTGCTACAGCTGGGAGCTCCCTGCCCCCAGGTGTTCTCTTGCAGCCGCCGGGAGCGGCGGCTGGCCTCCTTGAACCGCTGCTGCTGCAGGAACGTCGGCGGCAGGGCGGCAGCCTCAGCCTCTTCCGAGGCCGCCTCGCGAGTAGGCGGTGCCCCGGGATCGGGCCCGGGGCCCGCCTCCTCCCGCTGATCCTCGTCCGCCACGCCCAGCGGCCTGGGAGCTGGGCCAGCGACCTCCGCAGCGGCGGGATGATCCTCGGCGGCGGCGGCGGCCTCCGTCCCGCGGGGAAGACCCTCGCCGGGATCGGCATCTGCCGCGGCGTCCCAGCGATCCTCCCTGGCGGCGGAGCTCTCCGCGGCGGCCGCGGCCTCCGACAGGCCCGGATCCGCGTCCTCCTCCTCGGAGGTAACGGCGGCGTCGGCCTCCGCGGCGCCCGCCGGCGTAGCCACGCCCAGAACCCTGACATCCAGTTTCTCCCATTGCTAAATCAGAGCTGTCTTATACAAGCATCACTTCTATTCCAAGTGGAGCCACCTCTTGCAAGAGTCTGGAGGTGGATCTAGAGACATCACTTCCCTGTAATTTGTCGTGCATGTGGTTCCTTTGGCAAGTTTAGAATTGCTGTTACATACTACCAGAATATTTCCTAAATTACTAAGGTAAAATAAGGCAACTGTGGCTTAGGAGAGTTGCAGTCCAGAAATATCTGGAGATCAGTAGGGAGAAAGTATGCCATATTATCAGTTAACATCCTAGTGTAGCATAGTGATTAGGGCACTGGACTAGGAATTTGGAGATCAATTTGGAGTCCTCACTAGATGCCCATGAGCTGGTTATTCTTTCTCAGCCAGACCTACTTCACAAGGTTGTTGGGAGGGTGAAATAAGGAGGAGGGGAACAGCCATAGGTGTTGTTTGGAAGTAAAGAGGGAGGGAGCTTGTTTTCAGTATTTGGCTATAGGAGCTGTTGGGAGCTTAAACAATTGACTAACCTCCTGTTCGCTGTAGGGGAAAGAAGGAGTCATTGGCCCACTTGGAATTCCAGGTCCAATAGGAAGCCCAGTAAGTGCTGTTATTACTGTTATTGTTTCTTGTGGGATTATTACAGTTGGCCCTCTGTATCCATGGATTTTGCATCCACAGATTCAACCAACCACTATGTGAAGGTATATATATATATATATATATGCATGTGCGTGCGCGCATATGTGTGTGTGTGTGTGTGTGCGCGCGTGTGTGTGTGCGTGTATATAAAATAAAATCCAAAAAGGAAACATTTGAGATATACACCTTTTTAAATAAGGGACACCATGTTACTACACCATTGTATGTAATGGGACTTGAGCATCCATGGATTTTCGTACCCATGGGGGGGTGCCAGAACCAAACTCTAGTAGATGCTGAGGACCCTTTGAACTCCACTCTCTTCACTTCTTGTCACTAGCGGCATGTACACCCAGACAAAATACATACTGTCTTTCTTTCTTTCTATCCACCTAGGGCCCCAAAGGAGACAAAGGCAGCCGAGGAGAAACGGTGAGTGATCTTATGCCCTTTTAGGATTATATTCTGAACCAGGTGATCAGGAACGCTGGTGACATGACGCCTACCAGTCTGTTCTCAGCTGTCCTGTCTGGGGGCTGGGGGGTGGGAAGATACCGAGGGAGGCCTCCCCATTCTTCCTGCCCTCTATATACACTCCTGCCCCAGTCTTCCTCTCTTCCTCTCAGCCTTCTGCAGCAGATATTTTGCTTTTAAGTTGGGGAGAAAACCCACAGTACTGCCTATAAGGAATGGGAAGAAATCTATACAATATATGAGAACCTGCCAAACTGTTGTTGTGTCTCCCTCTGAGACAGCAGCTATGCAAGAGTGTTTTTTTGGGGGAGGTGGAATCAGAACTCCTGCAGCTCAGTGGTGCCTCCCAAGCAGTTCTCGCCAGTCACCCTGCCTAGATAAGGCAGGTGGCAGATGCTCATCAGCTGCTAAGGTTTCTCACCTCTGTTATATACACACACATGTGTATGACTGGAAATGTCAGAAACTCTGTGAATGTTGACATTCACTGATAACTCTTAAAATACTTGGCATCTGGGAACAATAGCAGATAATTCTGAAAGGAAATTTCATAGCTAATTGGTAAATGGTGATGTTTCAGTGCAAAATATTGTCAACCACTATGTTTCAACACTTAACAGTCACCTTGAATAAATGTATTTTCACCTTCTTTCTCTGTTTTTTCCCCACCACCACAGGGATTGCAAGGTCCAAAGGTGAGTCTATCACAGCATTGCTAACAAAGTGGTTCCTTCCATCCAGATCTCTCTGGAACAAAAAACAGATAGTTGAAATGCAAACCAAAGCAAGCAAATATGATGTCATTTAGATATAAGATACTAGTGTATGATCTCAGTGACACTGGGCTACAGTAGATGGGAGTCTGGTAGAAGCCAAGTGAGTTAAAAGGGTAAGCAAACTGAAAAAGGCTCACCCAAGAAAGAGCCAACAAACGCAGTGAAGTAGAAGAAGATGGTGCATGGAAACGGGAGGTACTGCTAAGATTGTATCAATAGCAGACATCAACAGACTTTACAAAGGAAGAGGAGGAACATCTCAGTATGCTAAAAAGATGGCCTTAATTTGCTAAAAACCTTTTTAGCAAATAAAGACCATCCTTTTCGCATTCTGAGTTGGGTGTGCTTTTTTCTTTGCCAATTCCATTACGAGGTTTCCAGTTTTTGCTGCTTCTTATCTAGAAATAAACCTCCACACTGCCCACCATGTGTTGAGATTGCAGCTCCCTTCATCCCCAGCCAGCATTTGGGTTTTGTATTTTGGTGGCATGATTTCTGAATGGAGCAGCCATGCTTGGGCCATCCACTGCCACTTGAAGCTTAACTGCTGTGCTTCTGCGACCATAGACAATTCTGGCTTTTCCTTAAACCTGATGGGTGGGAGGGAACTTTGGGACCTCCAGGTCTTTCAGCCAACATTCCCATAAACTCCACAGTGTGGCTGATGAGTAGGGATTATTATGGGAGTGAAGACCATTGGAAGGGCTTGAGGTTCCTCATCCCTGTGATAGGCCTTTTAGCAAGATATTCCACTGCATTCATTACCTGGTAAGCACTTTGGGAATTTTTGCTTGTCTGGTTTGCTTTTTGGGATCACCATCCCTCCTTCAGTTTTAGTGTTGTAGTGTGGAACCCTCCACAAAGTTCAAAAACTGGATCCTAGGCACCCAGACTTGGAAAAACTAGAGCCACTAGAGATTCTTGGAACTGCAGTCTTTTAAAAAAAGGAACTTTTCCAACCTCTTCCCCCAAACTGACTGTGATGAAAGGCTGCATGCGGTTTCTACAGGAGTCCCAGTTTTTCCTTGTCTCTAGCAGGAGGGAACAATAGAGAATGGTCATTCTGGGTGCCTCTCTGAATTCAGATTTGATGGAATTTTCAAAGGAGTAGCTGTGTTGATCTCTTGCAGCATAAAAGAGAGAAAGGGAGGGGGAGAAAACAACTGAAGATGGCAGCACTTTTAAGAATAACTGGTTTTTATTTTTGCAAGGGCTTTTAGGGCTTTTAGATCTTTACAGTGATCAGTTATTGTTGATGTGTGAAAGCAAACCTGGAAAGAGAAACAGCTGAACTGAATTATATTCGCAGAGTCCAATCTATTAGCAGAGGTATGAACAAAGAGAATGGCTTCATGGTACACGACATACATTAATTCAAGGGCCTTTCCACGCTACACTGTTATAGTGCTATTATTCCACTTTCAACATCCTATGGAACCTTAGAGTTTTGGAGTTTAGGGAGGGGCCTTTAGAATTCTCATCCAGAGAGCTCTTTGGCCTCAGTAAACTACAAACCCCAGAATTGCACAGGAGGTTGAAAGGGGAATAATAGCACTATTAACAGTGTAGGGTGGAAAGGCTGCAAGACTCCTCACTCCTGCATGTATTACAAAAGGATTTCTCTCAGAGAGAGTTTTGAACCCAGGAAAACGGGTTTATTGCTTTCAAACAGGTTTATTGCTTTCACACATCAACACTAACTGACTGCTGTAGAAATTTGACAGACCTGTATCACCTCTCTCTGTCCTTTGAAAATTTAGGGAAAGGGACATGATTTGCTTTTTTCCGGATCTTGTCTCTCTTTCTTAACCTCCCTGACTTTTCTCTTCCCAGGGTCCTCCAGGGCCTCGCGGACCTACTGGGCCACCGGTATGTAGTTTTTCAAAAATGTTCAGACTGTGTTATGTATTTTCATGTGATGAAATGGAAGACAAAGGAGGTGGAGGAAAAGTCTAGCTCATTGAAGAAGAGGTAGAGACAAAAATATGTTTGAGGAGATCAAGGGCTGAGAGGCTTTTAGGGAGAGAGAGATGCACAATGAAAGCAGCAGAGTGAGAAGAGAGCTGAGAGGACTAGGACCTTGAGAAACTGGAGCAGAGAATTCACCAGCTAATATGTACCAACACTTCACCCTCTTGTTTGTAGTTCACCTCCTGCCTTCAACACAAAATTCTATAAATCCCAGATACGAGACAACAGGCTCAACACACACCCCACCACAAAAATCATCCAAGGGAATTGAACAAAATTGCAAAAGTGTATTTCAGTGTGCAGTGGGAGAGATGCTACTGTGGAATTTGGGGTCATGGGGGGAGCAGAATGAGGGTATTAGTCCTCCAGTAAGAATTCTAGCCCTCAAAACTTGCCTTCAGTCTCCAAATTTCTAACATTCTAGAGAGTGAGGCATTGAAAAACGTTCACATGTAGAGCTCTTATATTTGCTGTGTTTGCATTCACTTGGAAGTTGCCAGCCTTGTTTCCTTTGGGTGTCTAAACTGCACTTCTAAATGGCCAGCTGAAGGTTTAAATTAATGCAATGCTAGACATTTGGGGACTGAAGGAAAATTTCTCCTCCTGGCGCCCCCCATAGCTATACCCTTAAACTGACCTCATGTGGTGCACTAAATGACTTTTTAAAAAAGAAATCAGAGCTAAGTCCCAAAAGGTTTGCTTGATATATCTGACACCTTGTCTCTTGGCTTTCTAGGGTCCATCGGGAATCTCTGCTATATTTGTAAGTTCTTAAGGATTTCATTCTGTTTGTAATTTTGCATGTTTTGGGGTACCACCAAGGGAAAGTATGTCTATCTGCCTCTCTGATATTCTATGACTGGCTTTTCAGATTATTCTAAAGTATTGCCCCATATTGTGGACCTCAGGTAGAGGTTCTCAACTTAGAGTCATCCAATCTTGTTGAACTTCCAGAAGTCCATACCACCATGGCTAACTCAGGATCTCTAGGAGGCTCAGGCCATTGTTAAATATATTGTTTAAATTATTTTAATAATTCTGTTCTAAGCTGGGGAGTCAGAGAGGCATTTCTGGTAAATATGCTGCTTTATCATATTTGTTTGTTTTCTCTTCAATCAGCAACAAGATGGCTTTGGTGCATCTTTCCAAGCAGTGAGGCAGGCCAGCACTGTCTTCAAGTCTGAGGTATATCATACGTAGCCCATAAATCTTGTAAAGAAAGACTTATTCAGAATTCTCCAGTCTGCTGTCCCAGCCTCCAACTTGCAGGAGAATGGTGGGAGAATGGTGTCTATTGCTTATCCCATCTTCCCTCCTGTCTCCTTTTTCTTCTGGGCAGCCCTACCACCATCCAGAGCTTCCAGTGCTGGACCAGGGAGGGGAGATCTTTAAGACTCTGCACTACCTCAGCACTCTCATCCAGAGCATCAAGAGACCCCTTGGGACAAAGGAGAACCCTGCCCGGATCTGCAGAGACCTCATGAACTGTGAACAGAAGATGCAGGATGGTAGGTATTAATTGGGCCCAGAATGATCAGGCACACAGATGGACCATGACGTATCACTGGGGCAGGAAAGTTGGGGATTTGGAATCCCCTTAATAATTTACCCTACTTCTTTCTCAAACATACCATGTGCCTTCTTTCCTTCAGGTACCTACTGGATCGACCCTAATCTTGGGTGTTCTTCAGACAGCATTCAAGTGACGTGTAATTTCACCCAAGGAGGACAGACATGCCTCAGCCCGATCGTGGCCTCAAAGGTAGGTACATCTAGACACAGGAGGGAGCAGGGGGTTGTCTGATGTGGTGCCATCAAGAGGACTATTCTGAGCAAGCGCAAGTATAAAATGACAAAGCACCATAGTGACATGGTATTTGCCTTCCCTTGGAAGAGTCCTCATGGTTGCATGACATCAACCAGATGTGATTTATGGGGTAATGTCTCACAGTTCAGCTGTTCCATACCTCAATGCTGTTATTGTTGTGTGCCTTCAAGTACCATTTCTGAATTATGGTGACCTTAAGGAGAACCTATCATGGGGTTTTCTGGGGCTGAGACTATGTGACACACCCAAAGTCGCCCAGTGGGTTTCCATAGCCAAGCAGGGAATTGAACCCTGATCTCCAGAGTTGTAGTCCAGTGCTCAAACCACAACAGGTGAACATCTTTGCCTTCTTTCATAGCCCCTATGCGTTGAAAACTTGCCAAAATAGGAGGGAGAAGAAGTTCAGAAAGAGAAGAACTTGCGCTCACTCATTCTTAATTACTCTCTCTCCCTCTCATACACACACACTTCAGTTTCCCCACATTAATACTTCACTTGCAGTCACACTGCAGCATGGGCTTTATAACCTTAAGGCAGCATGTTTGGTTCATGTGGAAAACCTGCTTGCTGCCTTGTGTTGCATCTGCCTGTGTTCACTCTATTTTGAGGTTAGCTGCTGGGGAATATCACTTAGCCACCAAAAATGGCAATACATTGCTCTGCCCACGTGGAAGGCAGAGACTGGATGCCCACTTGTGGTCCTCATTGTGGATTTCCATCTCTCCCCGCTGCCACCCAGGTGGACTTTGACATCGGAAGAGTGCAAATGAATTTTCTCAACCTCCTGAGCTCCGAGGTGGTGCAGAACATCACAGTCCACTGCTTGAACACGCCTGTGTGGCAGGAGGGTCACTCAGAGACATCTGTGCGGTTCAAGGCCTGGAATGGACAGATCTTCGAAGCTGGTGGGCAGCTCAGACCTGATGTAGTGGCCAACGATTGTAAGGTAGAGGAATTCTCCAAAAACAGCTAATGAGGCATTTTGAGGGGAAGTGGGAGGCCGGGCTGCAGGAAAACACAGTTGTCTCTGTGTTCTCCCTATTTATTCAGGGCCCCTCTTTCTTATTTTACCCATTTTCTGTTGTGGCAGCTTTGTTGACCCTAGTTCGAAAAAGACTCTTTTCTCTCTAAAGCCACAGTACCATCTGCTGCCAGTGTGAATGAACTGCAGGCTACCTGAATAAATCTGAAAAGGGCAGCGATGCAAGAGTGCGTTTGCTCTTCAGTTTGGCCTTTGTGTTGTTGTTGTTGTTGTTATTGTCGTCGTCGTCGTCATCATCATCATCTTTATTTATATCCCACTTTTTTCCTTGAAAGGACTTGAAGCAGCTTACAATAGTTTAAAAAGAAAACTTAGTTAAAACTGTAACATAATAAAAGCTAAAACACACATTAAACAAACAATAGTAATAAAAACAATGTTAAAATACGTATTAAAAGCAATAAACAAATCACAATTAGAATAACCAGCACCTTTCTTCTTTAAGTGTTAGAAACACTTAAAACATATTTTAAAAAATACAGCACATCACTTTATACACACACACACTTTGCTCTTGTGTCCCTTCAAGTTGTTTCTGACTTATGGTGACCCTAAGGTGAACCTATCATGGGGTTTTCTGGGGCTGAGTGTGATATGCTCAAGGTCGCCCAGTGGGTTTCCACGGCCAAGTGGGGAACTGAACTCTGGTCTACACACACACTACTGCTTTGTAATTAAAATTTGAAGGCCTGCCTTAATAAAAATGTCTTCACCTGCCAGCAGAAAGAGAGCAAGGAGGGAGCTGACTGGACCTCCTATGGAAGGGAGTTCCACAGGTTAATCAAAGATCTCTCTTGAGTCCTCACCAATTTGCCTGCAAATCACAGCACTCTAATTGTGTAGTGGGAAAGGGCTCTTAGCTTTCTTCTTTGTCTCTTTCCTTCTTTCTTCTGCCTCCCTTTACCTCCAGATTCAGGATGGACAGTGGCACCAGGCACTCTTTACATTCCGGACGCAGGACCTGCACCAGTTGCCCATCGTCAGCGTCTACAACCTTCCGCCTCCTGAGTCTGGGAAGCAGTACCGCCTTGAGGTTGGGCCTGTGTGTTTTCTCTAAAGGGTAATCGCCATCATCCTTCAAGCCCAGGCTTTCTGTGCTTTGAAGATGGTGCATCAGTGAGGAAAGGGCTCATCTGCTCCCAAACCTCCATGAGCCTCTAGAGGAATGGCCGGCCCTTTAATGTTTGGACCATGTAAAATCATCAGGAATCCTCAATCCATCAGACTCTCGTTTCTCCAACATGGAGAAAGCAGAGAGAACACTGGTTTTCGCAGGAAGATGACATTAATTAGGAAGCTGAAGTGGAGGCCGGTTGAACTGAGCAGATTCTACACCCAAAGAAATTCTTTCCTTCAGCCAAAGAAGATGTTCTATAAGATCTTGCAGAAAAATCCTGTCTGGTCATTTTTGATACCAAATGTGGCTTTCTAGGGATGGTGGATGCAAAACAGGGGCAGGATTTGCAAAAAATCTCAGAAAAGAATGTTTCTCAGAAAGACAGCTTTGTAAACTCGTTTCATCTTGCTTGTTGTTCTGGAACAGGAAGCATTTTGATGTGCAATATTAGAGAGAAAGAAAAAGAAGTATAAATATATATATTATATATATTATTTAAGGCAAAAACCAAGTGAGATCCTTCTTCCTTTCAAGGGAAAACAAAATCCCTTTTCATTTGTCTATGAGAAGGGAATACCTAAAACAGGAAAGAAGTGATTGGTGCTAAATAGAAAAAAGTAGAAGAAGAAGAAAAAAACAGAGAGATCATGAAAGAGAGGGGATGGGTTTGTTTCATTTGATTCTACCTCTCACTGTGAAATATCTGGTGCTTTTTTATTTTTTAAACAAGAAGTGTGTTATTTTATATATGACTAAAACTATTTAAGGTTCTAAGAGGTGCTACAGCGTCTCATCGCAGACTGCTCCACTGAATCCTCAACTTTGGAAGAGAGCTGAGGGAAAATAATTTGTGTGGAGGAGAAGAGAAAGATCGATGGGGCATTGTGATCTTCAGCGCAACAACTACAAATCGATTTTTAACTTAAAAGTGCATTAAATATTTTATGGGGTCTTTTTTTTTTATATGTTCTTTGGAATCCAGGTTTTCTGTTAACAAGTCATTTTATTTTTGTCATGGGTGTGTAAAAAAAAAAAAAGGTAAAAGCACAGCTTATTTAGAGAATGGGTTTTCTTAGAGCATGAGCTGAGCTTGTAAAAAACACATGTTTCTGCTGTTCTGTGTGTATGTATGTGTGTTTGTGTACCTGTGTGTTTACTTGTGCAAGTTACTAAAACATTAGGCTGCAAGACAAGCAGTAAGGCAAGAGAGAGAGGGAGCGGAAACAGGAAAATGAAAGGAATTTAACCCATGTTAGCTTTGCTTCTATAAATAATTCAGCTATTCTGTCTCTCTGTTGACTCTGGGTTTATTGTCCATGCAAGCTCTTCTGTCTGTTCAGCAAGTCTTGCTTCTGAACGCCCATGCCTCTAGTTTAAAAAGTGGGGATAGAAATACCTTCTTATTGGGGTCTGTATCTGTCACCTCGGAGGTACCTTGGTAACTTCTCTACCCTGTCAGTCTTGGATGGGTTCTTCATGTTTTGTTTTGTTTTGGGTTTTTTTGTTCCATTTTGTAGAAACCTAGACACTATATGTAAATTTGGAGTTTAAAAAAAAATGAGAGAAAGAAAGAAAGAAAGAGGAGGATTAATATTATGGTAATCGTTTTTATTCTATATAAGGAATGTAATATTAATGTAATCGGGGCCGTACTGTATTTTGAATGGCTTTGGTGCTTGTTCTTTTTGGATCTCTGTGTTTCGTAAAATATACGTGAGTCTTAATCTATGTGTATTCTTTTGAAGAAGAAAACAAACTGTCTTTGGCTTGCTTTTAACAGAATTTGAAAAACCTTCCCTCTGCCTCCACACTGCTGTGCCTCTTCCCCTCTGTAGCTCATCCTTTCCTCCTGGTCTTGGTGTTTTATCCCTGGAATACCTCAGCCAAAGAGAAGGGCATTTTTCACTAAAACCAGCTTTCTCCCACCTGGTGCTCTCTTGATGGGTTTGGGCTACACATCCTATCATTCCCATCTATGTATTGGATATGTAGTCCCGAGAGAGGGTGCCATGTTGATGATAAACAAGCAGATCTCAAACCAAAATCCATCCCAAAATGCCTTTTCGGTGAAATGATGATCACAGGCCCCTTCTCTTGTTCATTTCTCTTTTTGTCATGCTGGGTCCATCTTCAACCCCCATTTCCCCTTTGTTTCTTCCTTATCCTCTCTTCAAGTGGATTCTCATACCTTCATAAGATGAGTGTTCTTATTTTCCCCCAATTCACATTAACCACCTTCCTCCCTTTCCCTTTTATATCCTTTAAAAAAAGAAAAAAAACAAGCAAATGCTAAAATAAATATTTAAAATTGAGGCAGTGAAACCAAGATTTTGTGGCATGTTGTTTTCTTTCTTGATATAAGAGCCTACAAAAAAAATCAGAAGGAGCAAAAATCCAGTCTTTTTGTTGTTGGTCTAGAAAGCGCTCTTCTCGATTACGAAAAAGACCGTGGAAAGGTGAATACGTGTCACATGAGATCTTCACTCTCCTTCTTCTTGTTGTTGTTGTGTGCCTTCAAGTTGTTTCCAACTTATGGTGACCCTAAGGTGAACCTATCATTGGCTTTTCTGAGGCTGAGAGTGTGTGATCACCCAGTGGGTTTCCATGGCCGAGTGGAGAATCTAATCCTGGTCTCCAGGCTAGTAGTCAAACTCTCAAACCACTACACCATGCTGGCTCTCACTCTCCTTATATCCAGAATTTTGATTCCTCAAATGAGAAATATTCTCAGGGTGACAGGGTCACCAGGTGGAAAAAAAAAACAGAGTTGCTATACCTTTAGTGGTTACTTAGAAGAGGGAATTTTATAAAGTAAGGTTCGCAAGACAACGCAACACTTGCTGGAAGTCAGGTTTTACCATTCCATCACTTTCCAAACATGTTGGAGGACAGCTTCCCCAGCCAGCATGGTCTGGATCCAGAAGTGGGGGGGGGATGCTGCTCTTGTTGGTCTACAGGATTAAAATCCTCAAAAACGTACTCCCATTGGCTCCCATAAGACAGCCTTCCTCAACCCATTATCTTCAAACACCTTGAGCTACCTGTCTATTCTACTTTGGTCAGACCTCACCTGGAATACTGTGTCCAGTTCTGGGCACCCAAGATCAAAAAGGATATTGATAAGCTGGAACGTGCCCAGAGGAGGGCAAACAAAATGGTGGAAAGCCTGGAAACCATGAGACCCTATGAGGAGCATCTTAGGGATCTGGGTATGTTTAGCCTGGAGAAGAGAAGATTAAGAAATGACATGATAGCCATGTTTAAATACTTGAAAAGGTGTCATGTTGAAGATGGAACCAGCTTGTTTTCTGCTGCTTTAGAGACTAGGACACAGAGCAAGGGCTTCAAACTTCAGGAAAAGAGATTCTGTCTAAACATGAAGAAGAACTGCCTGAAGGTAAGAACAGTTTGACAGTGGAATATGCTGCCTTGGAGTGTGATGGAGTCTCCTTAGGAGGTTTTTAAACAGATGGCTGTCTGTTGGGAATGCTTTGATGGTGTCCTTCTGCATGGCAGAAGAGGGTTGGACTCAGAGGCCTTTGTGGTCTCTTCCAGCTTTATGATTCTACAGTTCTAACATCCCCACAGTCCAGATTGTCAGGAAGCAGAGAGGTTGCTGCTCCTAAATACTCGGTACAAAGTTTCCATGTGCCTTCATTGTCTGCCTTTCTGTGCCTGGAACTCAGCCCTTGTTTTGTGGAGTAAGCGAGCCTTTAGATATTGAAGGGTGCTTTGAGCATCATGAACAGAGACTGTAAAACATCTGGGATGAATTCACAGGAATAGGGGAAGGTTTTTCACTGGCAGACCAGACTTGCACAAGGAAATCGCTTGTGGCAGCCGCATGATCCAGCTTGTTCCCGTGGAAGACACGCACCATCATACTGGGTGGCATATCTGGGGTACTGTGTGGGTGAGGCTGGGGTTGTGAGGGATCTGCAACGCCCGCTAACATTTCACAGATGGAAACCGCAGTGCCAAAACCAAGCCACATCAGAGTGCTGTCAGAAGGGTGTAGCCAGGCAACAAGAGGCAAATGTTATTAATGAGGAAGAACATGCAAAACTACTAATTTAAACAGAGGAACTCTAGAATTTATATGCATTGAGTTTAGGAAAGACTCCATCCATTTCTTTCCTTTCTCTGTCTCTATTCTGTTGAGTTAATTGAGTGCCAATTACTTTTGAACTTTTCCAACAATTCAAGTAAGATGAGGATGAGGAGAGGAGAAGTGGGAAGAGGAGAGAGAAACTGGGGCATTTTAGGAGCAACCGAGAAAGTGGGAGGGCAGGAGATTAACTGAGGCTGTCCCTGCCAAACCAGGACACAGGAAGGGGTGGAAGATGGGGGGCTTTTGCTTCCACATCAAGGGGAGGGTCAGGTTAGATGTTTTGCTACCCTGAGGCGGAGTGGTGAGTGGTACCTCCTGTGCCAGCTCACATTGACGTGCATCACAGCCAGAGCCAGGGTGTGGAAATATGACGTGCATATGCTCATACACAGATTTATTTGTCTGTTTGTGGCAGATACGTGTCTCCTCTCAGCCTGCCAGAGCTGCCAAGAAAATGCACTGTCAATTAAAAACATTTAAAAGAATACTTGGGTGAAAATGTTTAAAAACCAACCAAAAATGCGCCTTAAAACTGATTTTAAAGCAAGTTGTTTAAGCAGCTAGAGCAGCCTGAAGGACCTGAGGCCATCTTTTGGTTGCCTGACAGGAGCAACCAGCCCCTGTGCCACACTGGCTGTGTCTTCCACGGCATCTTCGGCCATTTCTGTTATAGTGCTATTATCCCACTTTCAACCTCCTGTGGAATCCTGAGGTGTGTAGTTCCCTGAGGCCAAAGAGAATTCTAAATGCCCCTGCCTAAACTGCACACCCCAGAACTCCATAGGATGTTGAAAGGGGAATAACAGCACCGTAACAGAGGAAATTTGTGCAAAGCCCTTTTTCCCCAAAGCTGCCGTTGCCCAAATCGAGCAGCTGGCACGCACGCTGGTTCTAGTGGCTGGAGGATTCTGGGAAAAGCAACTGGTGGGAGCTGTGGCTGAGGGGAGGGGAGGCCTCCGGGCAGCGAGGGGCCCCAGGGAAGAGGCCGGAAGGGCCCCGGGTGCACCTTCTCTGGCCCTTGGGGGAGAGGGACGGGAGAAGCCCCGCCTGGCGCCCTGGCCCCTCCTCGTGCCACCTGGAGCTTTTTCCTCACACGCCACAGGAGGGAGGGAAAAGCAGGTCTCTTTCTCGCTCCTGGCCTGGGGGGCCTTCTAGTGCTGGTCTCACCTTTTTAAAAACCCCAGCTTTTTAAAGGTATGGTAGAAGGACCAGCCCCCAAGGCTGCTACATGAGGAGGGGCTGGAAGGTTTGCAACTGCAGGGTCCCTCAGGCAACCTGTTTCCCCCACCTTTGCCCGAGGGGCGGCTGGAGTTGCTCCGGTTTGTCCGGATAAAACGGGCCCAGGGCTGAGGGGCGAGGAAGGGGCCGAGTCTGTGGGGCCTCCCCCTGCCAAGGGGTGGGGCAGCTTCGCTTTTCTCCCCCTCCTTTTTGAGCACAGTTCTTGAACATCCCGATCCTGTCCCCTTGCAAAAAGAAGAGGCCTGTCTTCCTCTGGTTGCGCCTGCATGAAAATCCAGACCCAACTCAGAAGCTGGGAGGAAGGCGTTTCCGCGGCAGGCCTCCCCTTCCCTCTCCTGCAGGACCCCTTCCAGGGGGATAACTTGCAGATATTCAGCTTCGAAAACACGGCTGCAGCCAGTACTAACGGTCTACAATCAAAACTGGCCTCCGTGTGGCTTTTGAGGCAATATGAATGTGGCCCTTTTGAAACTGAATATTTTTTTATGCATGTGCACACACACGTGAATCATTGTTCTGCTTCTATTTTGGGTGAGGGTCTGTGAGTGTGGATTGTCTCCACAATTACTAGCGAAGCCAGGGTTTTTTACGAGTATTTAACTGTCCGTTCTTATGTGAGTTGTGATGTTTTTGGATCTGTTCATGTTCTATTCTTGGTATTAACTCTTTGCTACAACACATACTTGTTTACAAATAGTTGTTGCTCATGTTAATATCATGCTGAGTATTTACAAGTTGTAATTTTATAACTTCATAACTTAAATGTTAACAATTTAAGATATTTACAAAAAAAAAAGAACAAAACAAGAAATAAAAAATGCAATAGGAGAACATAGTTAATGGAGGCATTTATTTGGCAAAAAAGGGGTGATAGTGAATTCCCCCCACCAAAAAAATAACAATAAAAATGGCTGGTATGGAATGACATTCTTTGGGATTTTTAGCTCTATCAGGTAAAACAGGTTTCTTTTAGTTAGATAGAGAGATGGTTCTACTGAGTTACACTCTGTAATTATAATGCTACAATAACATTTCGGCTATGGTGCCATCCTGTGGGACCCTGGGATTCACAGTTCAGGGAGAGGCATTTAGAATTCTCAGCCAGAGAGCTCTATGGACTCATCATATATATATGAAGAATTATATATGCACGTGTATATATTGGGGAGTATATATAGAGGAGTATATATGGGGGAGTATATATGGAGTACTATATATTGGGGAGTATATATGGAGTACTATATATCGGGGAGTATATACGGAGGAGTATATATGGCGGAGTATATATGGGGAGTATATATGGAGTACTATATATCAGGGAGTATATATGGGGGAGTATATGTGGAGGAGTATGTATGGAGGTGTATATATACAAGAGTATATAGGAAGGAGTATATATGGAGAATATATATGGAGGAATATATATGGGGGAGTATATATGTTGGAGTATATATGGGGGAGTATATACGGGGAGTATATACAGGGGAGTATATATGGAGGAGTATATATGGGGGAGTATATATGGGGGAGTATATATGGGGAATATTTATGGGGGAGTATATATGGGGAATATATATGGGTGAATATATATGGGCGAGTATATATGGAGCAATATATATGGAGGAGTATATATGAGGGAGTATATGTGGGGGAGTCTATACGGGGGAGTATATATGGGGGAGCATATATCGAAGAGTATATATGGAGGAGTATATATGGAGGATTATATATAGAGGAGTAAATATGGGGGAGTATATATGGGGGAGTATATATGGAGGAGTATATTTTGTGGAGTATATATAGTATATATAGGGGAGTATATATGGGGAGTATATATGGGGAAGTATATATGGAGGAGTATATATGGGGAAGTATATATGGAGGAGTATATATGGGGGAGTATATATGGAGGAGTATATATGGGGGAGTATATATGGAGGAGTATATATGGGGGAGTATATATGGGGGAGTATATATGGGGGAGTATATATGGGCAATATATATGGGGGAGTCTATACGGGGGAGTCTATACGAGGGAGTCTATACGAGGGAGTATATACGGGGGAGCATATATCGAAGAGTATATATGGAGGCGTATATATGGAGGATTATATATAGGGGAGTATATATGGGGGAGTATATATGGGGGAGTATATATGGAGTATATATGGAGGAGTATATTTTGTGGAGTATATATAGTATATATAGGGGAGTATATATGGCGAAATATATATGGGGGAGTATATACGGGGAAGTATATACGGGGAAGTATATATGGGAGAGTATACGTGGGTCTGTATATATGGAGGACTATATATGGCGGAGTACATATATATAGGGAAGTATATATAGGGAGGTATATTTGGAGGAGTATATATGGAGGACTATATATGGGGGAGTATATATGGAGCAGTATATATGGGGGAGAATATATAGAGGAGTATATATGGGGAAGTATATATGGAGGAGTATATATGTGGAATATATATGGGGGAATATATATGGTGGAGTATATATGGAGGAGTATATATGGGGGAATATATATGGGGGAGTATATATGGAGGAATATGTATGGAGGAGTATATATGTGGTTATATATATGGAGAATATATATCGGGGAGTATATATGGGGGAGTATATATGGAGGAGTGTATATGGGGGAGTGTATATGGGGGAGTATATATGGGGAGTATATATGAGGGAGTATATATGGGGGAGTATATATGGGGGAGTAAATATGGAGGAGTATATATGGGGCAGTTTATATGGAGGAGTAAATATGGGGGATTTTATATGGAGGAGTATATATGGGGGAGTGTATGTGGAGGAGTATATATGGGGGAGTGTATGTGGAGGAGTATGTATGGCAGAGTGTATGTGGAGGAGTATGTATGGCGGAGTGTATGTGGGGGAGTATATTTGATGAAGTGTATGTGGGGGAGTATATATGGGAGAGTATATATGGAGGAGTATATTTTTGGGGGAGTATATATGGAGGAATATATATGGAGGAATATATAAGTAGGTTTATATGTCGAGGAGTATATATGGGGGAGTATATAAGTGGGAATATATATGTTGGGGAGTATATAAGTGGGACTATGTATTCGGGAGTATATTTGGAGGAGTATGTATGGGGGAGTATATATGGAGGAGTATATATGGAGGAGTATATATGGGGGAGTATATATGGAGAAATATATATGGGGGAGTATATGTGGCGCAGTATATAAGCAGGAGCATATATGGCAGAGTACATATTTAGGAGTATATATGACGTACGATATTTGGAGGAGTATATAAAGGGGGGTATATATGGAGGAATATACATGGGGAGTGTATTTGGGGAGTGTATATGGGGCAGTATATAAGTGGGAGTATATATGGTGGAGTATATATGGAGGAGTATATATGGCGGAGTATATATGGCGGAGTATATATTGAGGAGTATATACGGCGGAGTATATATTGAGGAATATATACTGAGGCTTATATATGGAGGAGTATATATTTGGGAGCATATATGAAGGATTATATATGGGGAAGTATATATGTAGGAGTATATGTTGAGGAGTATGTATGGAGGAGTATATATAGAGGAGTATATATGGGGCGTATACATTGAGCAGTATACATGCGGAGTATATATGGAGGAGTATATATGGAGGTGTGTATATATCGGGTAGTTTTTATGGGGGAGAATATGGTGGAGTATATATGTTGGAGTATGTATCGAGGAGTATCAGACTACTCATCAGACTACAAATCCTAGGATTCCTCAGGAGGGATCTATGGATGTCAATATAGAATCATAGAGCTGTAATTGTATACTGGCCCAGTTTTCATCTGGAAATGTTAATAGAATAATGGAATCTCAGAGTTGGAAGAGACCACCCCATCCTACCCTATTCTGCTATGAAGAAATACACAGTCAAAGCACTCCCAATTGATTGCTACCCAGCCTCTGTTTAACAATGTCCAAATAAGGAGGCTTCACCACTCTCCAAGGCAGCATATTCCACTGTAAGAGAGCTCTTACTTTCAAGAAGTTCTTCTTAATGTTTAGGTGAAATCTCTTTTCCTGTAGCGGGAGGCCATTGCTCTGTGTCCTTGTCTCTGGAGTAGCAGAAAACAAGCTTGCCCCATCTGCAATATGAGATCCTTTCAAATAGTTAAACATGGTTATGATGTCACCTCTTAAGCTTCTCTTCTCCAGGCTAAACATACTGAGCTCCCTAAGCCGTTCCTCATAGGACTTCATGGTTTCCAGGCCTTCTGCCATTTTGGTCACCTTCCTCTGGAAACATTCCAGTTTGCAATATCCCTCTTCTTGAGGTGCCCAGAACTGGACACAGGATTTCAGGTAAGGTCTAACCAAAGTAAAATAGAGTGGTACTATTACTTCCCTTGACATTATGCCCCTGTTGATACAGCCTGGAATCACATTGGCTTTTTTAGCTGCCGCATCACACCTCTGACTGATGTTCTGCTAAGACTCCTAGATCTCTGTCACATGTACTGTGGTCAAGACATGTTGTAGGGTATGGTATTCAGAGAGTAGGAAAGAAACCAAACATCCCCAAACAAAAAAAGAAAGCACATATGGGATTTGAGAACAAAGCAAGCTTCACATTCCCCCTGCCCCCAAAAGGACTAAAACCTTTATTTTCTTTCTCCATTCTTTGTTCCTTTTCCCTCTTGATATACCCCAAAATCCTCACCAGGTGGCAGCACAAGACTGGCCGGCTGGCTCTCCAAACCTGGAAATGTCTTTCTTTAAAGTGCCCTTTTCCACCCGAGGTTTACCGTTTCCTTCTTAGCTATCTTCTGTTAGATGTCCATATTTAAAACTATTAATTGGACACCCTTCTGCATTGCTACCAGGAGTGGAAGGACAAGATTCTGCCCTGTCCTCTCCTCTTCCCCCAGCTGAGATAACTAAGTGGAGACTACTTTGCAATGATTGAAGGAAGGAAAGGAGGAAAGTGGGAAGAGGAGAGAAAAACTGGAGCATTCTGAAAGCAGTACAGAAAAATGGGAGAAAATAGGATTTATCAGCACTGCCCTGGCCAACCTGGGACAGTTGGAAGCTATGATGTAACATCCAAACCTCATACTATGGGAAGCAATGGCAACAGATCAGCAGCTACAAAGGCCATTTCCGCACGAGTGTTATAGTGCTATTATTCCACTTTCAACATCCTATGGAATCCTGGGGTTTGCAGTTTATGGAGGGGCCTCAAAGGCAAACCCCAGGATTCCATAGGATGTTGAAAGTGGAAGAATAGCACTATAGCACTGGTGCGGAAATGCCCAAAGACTACCCCTCCAATCTGGAAGCAGAAGGAAGGCCACTTCTGTTTTTTTAAAGGGTATTTTTGATGCCAACCAGTACTGGGGAGACCTTTCGCCTATTCACCTAGCTAAAGATGAATTTCCAGTCCTGGAAGGAGAGATTAATTCATCCTTGGTGGGGGGACTTGGGGATTGTAATAAACCACTTTCAGATCTGCATCTAGCCCCAGGGCTGAACTTTACATGCATTATTTTTTTTAAAAAAATTTCCATATACAAAGTCAACATTTAAAAAAAACAGCATTCAACACATTTCTTTTCATTACTTAATATACACATTGACTTCGCCCTGACAGTCTCTGGTTGATAAATCACCTTAAAAATAAAGTAGAGCTTTCTCAGTAGTTGAAACATGTCTGATTCTAACTTATTTGAAATTAAGTTTTACAAGTTACTGAGATTTATAATACATTTTACTTGAATTATTACATCCGAGGTCTTATTGGGAGATTTGAATTTGATAAAATGCAATCTCGGTTTAACAAGCCAGCTACTACTAGGTGACGCCATGTGCTTCATGAATTAAACTTTTAACGTAATAGAAAACAGCCCTAGTGAAACGGAGGTGGTTCATGATAACACTTGCCCTAGCCAATTAATACTGAGCTCCACCCTTGGAGGGAATGGGGAAAGAGAGAGAAAGATATATATATAGAGAGAGAGAGAGAGAGAAACACACAAAGAGAAAAAAAAAATAGTTCAAATTAATTGATTTGCCTCAGTGCACTTTCAGAGCGAGTCCTCTCCCACCCAGACGATGCTGAAATAATCTTGCATTTGTATGTACTCTTAATTAGATCCTGTTCCAACGGTAGCAGCACACTGCTGAGGAAATCATGAGACATTTTACTGGACTCCTAAGTGACAGCTAAAGTTTGTCAATAATGGGAATGAGGAAACCGCTCTTCTTCACGGCTTCTGTGTTCGTTTCAGTTCTCTTCTCATTGCAAGAGCAGCTGGAAACCACAGATCTCTATGTTTTGGTCTGTTGGACTTGAACTCTGCAAAACTGCAAGGAAGAGACCCAGATACCTTTAGCTAACTTGTTACTGTTTTATTCAAAAACACACACACGCATATACACATACCTACTCATCTGTTTGGGCATTCAGGGGTTGCTGCTGTTAACAGCGGAAACTTCCTGCTAGAGACAGAGAGAGAGATCCCTTTCGCAAGAAGCTGTATTATGTTACATGCCAGGCTTTTGCACAAGCAAATATGACTGAATGTGAAACTCTGTAAACCCACAAATGCCAGAAACTTAGCAGTGCAACACAACTTTTTTCTTCTCAACAGCCTAATGAAGCACTCAAATTATGCAAGGGGGAAGACTGGCTGGGACTTAAGAGAATAGTCTCCCTTTTTTGTTAGAATGAAAATTTATTTTTGACACCTCTTGGTTAATCCTTATTGGCCCTCTGAGGCCTAAATTCACATTTAGTCCTGACTAGATTCATGGGAGTTGGTGCAGTGGAGTGGTTTGAGCATGGGCTAAGATGCTGGGAGACCAGAGTTCAAGTCCCTGCTCACCTGTGGAAACCTACTTGATAACCTTGGGCAAATCACACTCTCTCAGCTTCAGAGGAAGGCAAGGGCAAGCCCGTTTGAACAAGCCCTGCCAAGAAAACCGTGTAATAGGTTTGCTTTAGGGTCACCATAAATCTGAAACGACTTGAAAGCACACAACAACCACCTGACTAGATCGTTGTTGTTGTGTGCCTTCAAGCTGGTTTTCTCAAAGAACAGTCTTCCCCTGCTCCTGTGAACTCATCGCAGATGCTTTATGGTCTCTGTTCACAATGCTCAAAGCACAATTCAATATTTAGAGGCTCACTTACTCCACAAAAGGAGGGCTGGGTTCCAAACATGGAAGAGCAGACAACAAAGGGATGTTGTAACTTTGTATGGTGTGGCCAAGTACTTAGGAAAAACCTCCCTGCTTCCAGACACTTGGAGGTGTTTGGTTCCCATCACCTCTAGCCAGCCTGCTGGGTGGAGACGTTAGGAACTGTAGAATCATAGAGCTGGAGGAGACCACAGAGGCCATCTAGCCCAACCCCATTCTGCCATGCCAGAAGACACCACCAAAACATTCCCAACAAATGGCCATCTGCTTAAAAACCTCCAAAGAAGGAGACTCCACCACACCCAGGCAGCGGCATCTTCTACTGTCAAAGTGCTCTTACCATCAGGAAGTTCTTCCTAATGTTTAGGTGGAATCTCTTTCCCTCAAGTTTGAAGCCATTGCTCCACGTCCAAGTCGCCAGAGCCTTAAACCATTGTCATCATTTCCGATGAGCCGTGTTGTCTTACGTATGATAACCTCATTTTAGTCATATCAGTTTCAGAGCCTTGGATTCCCTCTAGGGATAAAAGCAGAATATACATTCAATAAGTACTAAAGTAATAAGGTAAACAGAAGCCTGAGAATGATGGCAGCAGCTGAGGCCATTTGGTCTGCTAATACACAAAGTACCCATGCTTTGATTGTGTAAGTCTTAGGTCCATTACTTTCATTATATTGGCTTGTGGGTCCCCAGATGTTTCTGGACTTCAGCTCCCAGAAGCCCTGAGCATTGACCATAGTGGCTGGGGCTTCTGGGAGCTGAAGTCCACAAACATCTGGGGACCCACAGGTTGGGAACCACTGGCTTATACCCATCTTTTCCCCAAAACTGGGACTTTTAAGGCAGCTACACTTCTTACTGCGTGTCTAGCAATTGCAACTAACACAGAACTCTAAGAGTGTCCAGTGGAACAGCGCAAAGACCTCTGTCCTAGAGAGAGACCCCCCGAAATTGCTTCAGAATCACTCAGAAGGCCCTTTCTTGACACAATGGATTTATTACTCCATGATTTTTGTTTTTTTGGTGGGGGTGGTCTAGCATTCTCAGGATATTTCTGCTTTCCTAAATGTCAGGCTTAGCTTCTCTTAGTGGCCGAAGGCCAACGGGAGCTTTCAGCACAATGCCGACGCCAACGCTGTGTGTCTGTTGAGAGTGGGGCTCTCCGAATCACACTTGCTCTCTTTTCTTTTTGAATTTAACACACACTGGATGAAGAATTCCACTGGGCGGATAGAGATAGTTTTTCTCCAAAAATATTTCAGAGTAAAGAACTGGTAAAACCATCTCTAAATATTCCTTGCCTATGAAAACCCTGTGAAATTCATGGAGCTGTTATAGGGGAAGAGGCAGCTTAAAACGTGCACACATAATGACCCAAGTATAATTGCCAGTCCCACCTAGAGTAATCCTATTGAATCCAAGGAGTTTATGTAAGTGTTGACTTACCATGAGCAGCTGATTAAATGCATCTATTCTAGCTGGGACCATACATTGGATTTAAGCTGACTGATATCTGGAATGAGCTTATTTCTCAGGAAACCTTTGGACAGAACAATACCTGTGCATTTTTCTGTTTGTTTCCCAGTTTTTATTTTATCATAAATTTCTTTTGTTAGAAATTCTTGGAAACAAGAGCACCATTTTTTTGTCAGATACAAAACAGAATAATCAGATTCCCCCCATTCTGTGAATTTAATACCTATGCATTTTGAATTGTTTCCTCATTCTCCAAATTGTCTCTCTCTCTCTTTTTTTCATACACACATAGAAAACTGGAATCTAGGTCACCTACGGGCACCAGCTGGCATGACAAATGTCCAGTTAATCTTAGCCTGGACAAAGCAATATGGCAACCCTACGTAATAGACGTGGGCTGGAATCCCACGTTGCTCAGCAAGGCATGCGTTATGCATTTGGATCTATGCTCTGAAGCTGGCTATTCAATACTCTCCTAGACCTAGTGTTGGGCCACTATAACCCCCTACTCCGTGGCCATTCTGTGGCTGGTGGAGTAGTGGAAGGGGCTGGAAAAAGATCTGCTATGTCCCTGCAAAATTATTGCCTCGTGCACTAAGTTTTCCTGAGATCTTCTTGAAGGACTGTCTCCAGAAGGAGTTCGTGGGCATTTCCAGATGGGACACGTGTGTCAAGAAATTCTAATATTTCTTGCCATAGTTCTCAGGTTTTTAATCCAAACAATGTTTATCTTGTCCTGGATTATTTTCTGGCAGTTCTGGGCACCATCTGCAACATTAAATTCCCACCCTCTGGCAGGTTTCTTTTTAATTTTGAGACATGTTGGAACAAAAAGATATCCATCTTTTATTTTCCTTTCTTTAAACTTTTTTTCTTAGAGTTGTGATGAGCATCAATGACATGGCACTTTCATGCTATAGTGCGACAATTTTTTAAAAAAAGAATTAAAAAAGAACGAGAAGAGAGGAGAAAATTTGCAACCAAATTCAATAGTCAAGATTCCCATTTAAAAAAAATAAAATTGGAAGAGTCATAGTGCAGGTTGAAGACATTGCTGCAAAGATCTCTGAAAAAGAACAGAACAATCAGCAAAACCTGCCCAGACCAAACAAACTATATTGTAAGAACTCGTGCTTTTTTTTTAGGCCAGTTTGAGATTTAAAGTTTATTAATTTTAGTACAGAGATGCAAACAGACCAATTCACAACTACAGAGAAAGGGGAAGAACAAAGGAAAAGAGAATGCACTATATACAAACAACATACAAATGTAACTAAAACTAAAGTTGAACTAAACTAAAATTAACACATAATAACAAAAACCCATTGCTTCTAAACTAATCTAAACACATCCTGCCTGTTCTAACTAAAACACAAAAGAACTGTGGATACAAACTGTGATGGAAAGGAAAAATCAATTAAGATCCCTTGTCTTTTTCTACTGTTACAGATCTATATATTTTCACCTTACTAGAATTACTAATAATCGTAATCACAGATTATTACATCATTAGATTTCCTGTTGCTCAAAAAATCCATAAAGAGTTTCCAGTCTTAAAAGAAGAAAACTTCAGTTGCCCTGTCTTTAAAAATCCACATCAATTTTGCAACTTGGGCAAGATCCACAACTTTAGCAACCTGTCCCTTTTGGAGGCCATTTTGGAAGAACCCTGCTTTGTTATCTTTGACCTCTTGTAGGCTGGCGGATGTCTTTGCAAAATAACAACATCTAGCCATGCCTAAAAGCTCCTTTAAAGCTTGCTCTTCCAAACTGCAAAGGATGTTTCGTTCGGTTTGAACTCTGTCCAGGTTTTGCGTATCTAGACAGCCCAAAGTCACCCGGGCACACCCTGGCATGCTGGCCACGTGCCTCGCTGCTTATCACAGCGATGTTTTCTTAATTAGTGTGCCAAAGGAGAGGGAGGAGGAAGTTGTGGGTGTTTCCATAACCCTTTTCTGCTTCTGCCAATGTCACCATTATGTAACCAAAAGGCTTCGAAAGGACGTTTCAGAGTGAAATTACTGAGTTAGATTTCATCAGCAAATTTGATACTGTTTTATTTGGACTTAATCAGAACTAGGGGTTCCCCACTTCAGAGGTGTTAAACTAGCATAGGGTTATGAGGCAGGTAAAAGTGTTCACCAGCAAGTCCTGTGTTGCTTCCACATAAACATATTGCTGTAAGATCTGTATTTTTAATTCATTCTTCAAATATATACCCTCAACAGTCAAGAAGAGAGGCAGGAAAGAAAGATAAAAATTAGCTGCTTTTGGGCACTCAAATTTAATGCTTTTCTCAAATTAAAGGAAACTTTCCAAGACTTAACTTGATAGAAGGTTAATGATGTATAGAAGTCAGAGATCACAAGGTCAAGTCTTTAAAACTTCCTCTTTCCTCTGTGATTATTTACCATAAGCTGAAGGCTACACTGAGCTGAATGAATTTTCCCAGCAGTGGTGTCTTGTTGTGAGCTGCCTCCATTGCAATGCAAAACATTCAGCTTATTCTAGAATGGGCACTCGGGAGACATAAGCTTTACAAAAGACCCAACCCTGCTGGAGATAAAAACTGCTGGCACTGCTTCGTTCCCATGCATCAACAGCATTGCCGCCAGTTCTCCTTGAGAAGTTTGTTCAGGCCAGAGCTTTCTGAAATTTTCATTTTGGCCTTTTAGACATGCATCATTTCGTGACGCAGTAATTCAGTTTTACTAGCAAAGTGGAGGTTAAATTAACCCCTTGTAAGAGATATAGACACATACATAAATTATAATAATGAAATTACAAGAAACAAAATTCTTAGGAACATATCCATTTTAGGAGTAATTCAACTGCAATTTAAGTAACTAAACAGGAAAATAACAGCACCAGCACCCCACTCCCACAGTGGGTCTTTCTTGGCTGGGGACAGTGGCGACGCATCTACACACTGCAGCCGACACACTAATAATGCGTTGTGACACACAGTTTGGAAACACAGTGGTGGTAGGTGACTCCCACATTGGTGGGGCAAGGAACCTGCTTTGGTTTCTAGTCTAACTTTCTAGGAGCTAGCCATGGGGCTGAAACCCATTCAGATTCAGACACTTGGCTAGTTTTTAGACAGTGCCAGCGACGATGATTTTAAAGTTCAGTTTAATACCCAACGTAGATTCACTGCCGGCACTCACACTCTGGGGCCACCAGCCGTTCTCCAAATGTCTTCTGCCCCTCTCATTTTCTCCCTTAATTCTTCTCATTCCATCTTTGAAGCCTAAACCAGCAAAGTCTTAACACGTCTTGTGTAGGCTTTGCCCTGTTATCTTTTCAAAGGCTCAGCCCGCACAATCTGCAGAACAGGAACTGATAATGACACATTTCTGGCTCTGCACACCCTGGAACATTCCACTAATTGATCCAAGTAATGACCACCCTTGCTTTGGAGCTCACAGATTCCAAACCTCTTGTTTTGGGGATAAGTCTTGCAATAGAAAAGGTCGAAACCAGGAAAAACCTCATCGTCACCTGTCAGATAGTTGTATCATTAAATATATTTTATTTATTTTAAAACTAAATAAATCTATTTGATTAAATGTATATGTGTCAGGCATCTATAATTATAAATAAATACTTTATAGAATATAATATACACAATCTATCTATCCATCTGTCTTGATAAATAGAAACTGTAGACAGAATTTATACTGAATAAAGGATTTCCAAATTTGCTTTGTAGATGTAGAAATAGATGTGAATTCTATGCCAATCTGTGTCCCTTCCCTTCCCTTCGGTCCTCTTCTGGTGATGCATTTCCTGTGTTTTTTGGACAACGCATAAAAGGCTATCTCATCACCTGGACCCGAGTGGGCTTTGGGAAAGGGAGTTTCCCCTTGTTCTCCTTGGGGAAAACTCTGTTTCCCAAGGGCTCCTTTGTCAGCAAAGGGAGGAGCAGAGAACTCCATTTTTAGCTCTTTCCTCCAGCCAGGCCAAATGAAGGCGACACACTTACCATTATAAAGAGCCTTGGGTTGAGAGACAGGAAGCCCCAGCACCAAATTCTTCCTTGTCCAGTACTTTCCTAGGGTGGCCTGAGGGCGCTGGTCTTGTGACATACTCTGGCATTTTTTGGAGAGTCCCTTTCCCTTTTCTGAACCTATTACCTTGGGGGCAGGTAACTGGATAGACTGGATTTAAATAGGTACCGTATTGTCCCATTGGGACTAAACCTGCTGTAAAGTATTTGCAATGAACCACTTGTTGTTCTTGTGTGCCTTCAGGTTGTTTCCAACTCAGGGCAGCCCTCAGATGAACCTGTCGGGGGTTTTCTGGGGGCTGAGAGTGTGTGATGTACCCAAGGTCATCCAGGGGGTTTCCATGGCCAAGTGGGGGACTGAATCCTGGTCTCCAGTGCTCAGACCACTATACCACACTGGCTCTCCTATTTGAAGTTTATGGGTAAGCATTTAGAATTCTCTGCAAGAACGCTCTGGCACCCCGCCAAACTACAAATCCCAGGATTTCATACAGATGCTGTCAAGGTAGTTAAAGTGGGATCAGAGCACTATAATGTATAGTGTGGAAGAGACCAGGATCTCCCAAGCATAATGAGAGAGACAACGCTAGACGACGTAACCCAGTTCCGTTCTCTTCTCACTTACTGTACCGTTAACAGGCATTCTTGGTGGCTGCTCCCAGGCCCTTGAACTCCATACCCAGGAAAGCTAGGCAGATTCCCTCCCAGCTCTCTTCTGCAGGTAGGCAAATATATATATATATATATATATATATGAATAAATAATTCAAGTTGGCCTCTGGAAACTGACCTCACTTGCCACGAATGGGGCTTCCAACAAGGCAGGAGCTGTATTTTCTTTGAGTATTATGTTTTCTTAAAACGTGCTTGAAATTCTTTAGCTATTTTATAATGATGTTGGTTTGTTTGGACTGTAAGTTCTATTGAGAAAGGAGAGATGTCGATGGTGTAGATAAGCGGACAACCTGGCTGGGGCTCCCAGTGGATCCGTGGCTGAGTGGGATGGTGAGTCTACTCTCAGATTTATGGCTGATCCTCCTGCAACTGGTCTGAGCCGTCCCGGATCTCTCCCGGTACTGAAACTGTTGGGAATGGGGCTCTGCATAAAGGTGGGCTGGTCACTCCCGAGTCAGTGGAGTGGTCCAGGTTTTAACCCAGGCTTTTAATGGTGCTCTCCAAGGTGCTGAATTCCATTCCTGATTAGGTCCAGGACTTTGGAGACCCCCTTTAAAGGTGGCCCAAACCTGGCGCGGAGGCACCGCTCCACAAAAATGAGAGCCGCCAGTTCCCACTGGTCCAGCATCGAAGGCAACCCTATCATGTTTTTTTTCTGGGGCTGAGAGTGTGTGATGCACCCAAGGTGAACTGGTGGGTTTCTCTGGCTGCGCAGGGAACGGACCCTGGTCGCCAGGGTTGTAGTCCAATGCTCAAACCACTACACAATGAGGGCTCCCACAGGTGTGTCTGTGCAGTAATATAATTTGGGGATTGTTTGCTTCCTATATCAAAATATTGTGGCCAACTTGGGGGGGGGCTACGTGGCTCAGGCGTGGTGAGGGCACCCTTTCCTGGCAGGTGCCAGGCCGCCAAACATCCTTGTCCACCAGATGATGCAGATTCTAGGTGGCTAGAGCCTAACCGAGGGACTCCTTTCTCCCTGATAAAACGTCTGGGGTGGTTCAGGGTGCATTGTGGCTGCAACAGCGACAGGCAAGCCTAGCCCCCTTCGGGAAACGAGCCCCCCGCCCTTTGTCTTTCCTCTACACACGTGCAGAGTGGTTTTCCTCAGGCTAAGCATTTGGAGTTTCCCTCCGGAGCCTCCCTGCACCTTTGTTTATTGTCTGAAAGGCAGCCACGTTTACTTCACGGATGGGAAGGGGCGGGCCAGCCGGCCCCTACGGCGTCCCGAGGCTGGGTCCTTCGTCTGCCGCCGCGAGAGCCGGGCCCAGCCCGCGCGCCTCCCTCCCGCGGGCAGCGCGCCCGCCCCGCCCCGCCCGCCCGCCCGCCCGCGCCCCGCTCCGGCGAGCGGCGACCGCGAGAGGCCCCGCTCGGGCGCCCCCGCAAAGGGGAGCCCGCTTGGCCGGCTCACGTGGCCCCGGCCGGGCCGCCCATTGGCTGCGGCGCGCGCCGCTCTCCTCCTCTCCCTCCCTCCCCGCCCCCCTCTTCTTCCTCCCTCCCTCCCTCCCTCCCCCTCCCTCTCGCCGGCGGGGCTGCCCACCGAAAGCGGGCGGAGGAGGGCGAGCAGGAGGGCGCGGAGGAGGAGGAAGAAGGGCTCCCCTGAAGGCTGCCTCCTGCGCCTGCTGCCGCTGCGCAACGGCGCAAAGATGCCATGGTCCCGTGGGGAAGGCGCTGCTTGCTCGGGAGCCGGCGCCGCGCCCCCGCCGCCAGCCCTCCGTGCGTAAAGCAGCGGCGGCGCCGAGCCCTTCAGCAGCAGCGGGACCGGGACGGAGGCGGCGGCGGGGCTGGGCGGATGAATGACTCCTAGCCCCATGGGCGGCGGCGGCGGCGGCGGCGGGCGGCGGCGGGGGTGGGAGTGGGAGTGGGAGGGGGACCTCTCTTGCCGCCTCCCCGCTGAGGCCCCCTCGCCATGAGGACCGGCGGCGGCGGCGGCGGCGGCGGCGGCGCGCACCGCCGCCGCCGCGGGGGGCTCCTCGCCCTCCTCCTCCCCCTCTTGTGGCTGCTGCGGCTCGGCTCCCCCGAGGGCGCCCCGGCGGAGGGGCCCTGGCGGAGCAGCGCCACCGGCGTCGCCTCCGCCTCCCCGCCGCCCGCTTCGCTTCGCCCTCCGCGGCAGCCCTCGCCGTCCCCCGGCCCCGAGGCAGGGGCGGCCGAGGGGACAAGCAACGAGCTCCACAGCGCCTGGGCGGCTTCTCCGGCGGCGGCGGCGGCGGCGAGCGACGCGACCCGGGCCTCCCCCCGCGCCCTGCCCTCCGCCCCCGAGGATGCCCGCCCGAGCGCATCGCCGGCGCCCGCGAGGTCCGGGGCCCGCGAGGGCGGCGAGGTCTCCGCCGCCGGCGCAGCCGCGACCCCGGAGCCCCCTTCCCTTCCTTCCCGGCCCCCGCGAGAGCCCCCCGCCGGCGCCAGCGGCCTCCCCCCGGTGGCGCCCCCCTCGCCGGAGGAAGAGGAAGAAGACCTGGCGGTCCACAGCGGGGCAGGTGAGCGGGTCAGGCGCGCGCCCCCTCCCCGCCCTGCCCGCCTCCGGCCTCCGCGCTAGGGCGGGGCGGCGGAGCAGGGCTCGGTTTCCTTTGTTTCTGTGTGAGGGTGGCACCCCACCTTTCCTCCAAGCGCGCTCCGGCCCCCCTCCGCCTTCCGCCCTCGCCGGAGCAACCCCGTGAGGGAGACCGGGTTAAGGAGAAGGGCTGGTAGAACGGGTTAAGGCCACCCAAGGGACCTGGCGTGTCGCCGTGCGGACGCTAACCCAGATCTCCCAAGTCCCGATCCAGTTCTCTAACCACTATGTGACACCGCCAGAGGCTTCTCTAAATGCTATGGGAGGCTTCCACGAAGAGGAAGGGGGGGCAGGTAGGAAGACCACCCCTTTCTAGCATTTGTGATGGTGTCACAGCCCATGCAGACGTCTGAATATTCAGACTGGCGATTGCCTGTATTCACATTTGCGTTAGGAAATTTGGGGTTGATTCCTTTTCTTATTCTTCATCTCTTGGTTTGTGCTGTTAACACTGATTCCACTAGGTCCTTCTCCTCAATACAAGCTGGGGATGAATTGCACCTGCTGTTTATTCTTATTACTACTTATTGTCGTTGTCTTTTATTTGTAGATTGATTGTTGGCTGAACCAGGCTTGGGAATCTCTTTTGCCTTTTTTTTTTCCTTTCAAGGGGTCTTGTGCTTAAAAAAATAGTTAATCGTGGATGCTCAGAATGACAGCAGCATGCTTCTGAAATCCATTTAATGTATAAAAATTTTTTAATAAGAATTGAAACTGGCTTTAAAAGTAACACCAGTCTTTTTGTGAGATAGTGTTGGATACCCCAAAAGGCACCAGATCCTCTCTCATCTTGGAAGCTAAGCAGGGTCAGCCCTGGTTCGTACTTGGAGAGGAGACAGCCAACAAATACCAAGTGCTGTAGACTATATTTCAGAGGAAGGAAATAGCTAAACCACCTCCGAGTATTCCTTGCCTAAGAAAACCCTATGAAATTAATGGATTGCCATAAGCTGACTGGTCACTTGAAGGTGCATTGATACATGCACATTGGTGGTGTGAGCGTTTGATTGCTATTTTCATATTTTTGGGGGGAAGGGGTTAGTGGGTCTGGTTTTTGGCTTTTGTTGTTAGTCATTGGCGTATTCTGTATGCTTCTAAGGCCTTCCCCACCCTTGCACTTTTTGCTGTTTTGTTACATTTCTGTAGTTGGAAGTGGGTATGCCATGGACAGGGCCAATTTATCAATGGTTCCAGAAGGGCTCTTATTATTATCCAGGGCCCCAGTGCTGAAAGAAAGGGGTACCTCTTGCTCCCTCTTCTTCATCATTCTTTCCTTGAATCTCCCAAGGGGTCTGTTGTCAGTAACATTCTAAGTGTGATATAGGCCCACAATTCTTCACTAAATTCCTTCTTAAAGCAGTAAATAATTCTAACTATTTCCTTCCCATTGTGAAGCTATACAGTTTTTTGAAGCCTATTCGCAATTCAGGGCTTCTTCTGCACAAAATTCACATTTGGGGGTTTTGCCTAAGAAACAGTGTTTTCTATGAAGGAAACAATATTTAGATGCAGGAGTATTGTTTTCTGTGTGGAATATATGTTTTCTGTTCAAATCATCCATGTGCTAAATAAGAGTGAAAGAAATAAAAGAAAGCAAAAGAAACAGAGTAGGAATCTATCCTTTATTATATGCAGAATTTTTAATATTCCATTTTTGCCATGATCTCATTACAGTTGTCTTATTGACAAGATGATACCCTTTTCTATTCAAAGGTTTTGGGGCAGAGGTGGGCAGAGGCTGCAGGTTTGGGGGCTGGTTTTCTGCCTGTGGAGGGAATGTATAGTTTGCCAGAATTCCCCTTCTCTAAGCAGAATTGGCCGAAAGTCCATTTCGGGTGTTGAACAACGGATATTTTTTTGATCTTGGCTAACGTGAAGTGGTGGCGTTGGGAAGAGAAGCTGCAACCTGTTGAAAGATTTAGCTTTCCCCATCCCTAAAAATGTCATGCAGGGATTCCTGAAGGGTCATAAGAGAGAGTGATGTAGTTGTTGAATATTCAGATCCCCTGTCATGGAAACCCACTGGATGACCCTGAGCAAGCCGTGTTCTCTCAGCCTCATAGGCAAATATTGCCAAGAAAACTCCACGATAGGGTCGCCTGAGAGTTGCCATACGTCAGAAGAGGGTTGCCATAAGTCAGCAACAAGGGCCATAAATGCAGCCTTGTGGGGGGGGCATACTTTGCTCACCCTTGTTCTAGAACAACTGTTATCCCATAACACATATATGTGGCCCCTGGGACCCCAAAGTGTGGCCCTGATGCATCATCAGATTCTCCCCACAAAAAAAATAATGTTTTTCGGACCCAACCCCCCCCAAACCCACCTACAAAGGTGGCTGTTTACTTCCCCCAGCCCCTTCCAGAGCATCCCAAATTTGCACCGATATCCCTCCAAAAGAAGAAATTGGCCAAAAATCAGACAAAATGCCTCCCCATCCTCCTCTCTGTTGCTGTAACAATACAGATAACAGTGACTCTAAAACCTTTGCTTGGACAAGGATGACATGTTGTCAATAACACTCAGGCTCAGCATCTAAACCTAGTTCTTGAAATGCATTTTAAATTATGGGAATTATGACAGCCCTTTGATCTATGGGGGCCTTAGGAAAAAATAAATATGAATGAGCATGTAAAGAGCTGGCAGTGAGTATTTCTGGTGAGAGTAGTAAATTGAGTGAGAACCAGGTGCATTATATAAATGGAAAGGTATTCTTCTTATGGCTTTCTTTTCCATAGAGCATCAGTGAAAATATCCCTGTGGAAATGGCATGCTAATTCCAGCTGCTTTCTTTCCCCCTAATCTCCCCATATTCTTCTTGCTTTTTTATTTTTTTTGCCTGTAATTGAATAATTTGTTTTGTTGGTGGCATAGGTGTTGTATAATGAGGCTATGACTTAGTCCCTTCAAAACAGTCCCTTCCGTATTGGAGTGATTTATTTGGAAAACAGGTCCATACATCACTTGGGTGGAGAACCTTTGACCCTCCAGGAGTTTGGGACTTCAACTCCCAGAATTCTCTGTCAGGCATGGTAAGCAGTAGGGGAGTGTGGGAGATGTCATCCAAAACATCTGAAGGACATAACTTTCCCATCCCTGCTTTTGAAAACGTTAAGGACTGTGAATTTTTTTCTCTCCTATGGCTTCAATGACGATGATAGAATTTGGGCTTTACATGCTTCCGTGTTTTCTTTCTGGATCTCCATGGATGAGTTGTTGTTAACTGGCGTCAAACTGACCTCAACTCGTGGCCATCCTATGGATGAGAGAGTCACCCTATCCTCAGTCGCCCTGCTCAGGTTTTGCAGATTCAGGGACATGTCTTCCTTGACTGAGTCTATCCATCTGAAATGCAGTCTTCCTCTTTTCCTACTACCTTCTACCTTCCCAAGCATTATTGTCTTTTCTAGTGAGCTGTGTCTTCTCATGACACGGCCAAAGTAGGACAGGCTCAGTTTAGTCATCTTGGCTTCAAGGAAGATGGGTACCTATAGAAATTTGACCATGGTAGGATGAACTTCCCCAGGTGTTGCAATGGCATTTGATACCTAAGGTGACTGCATCACTTTGCCAAATAGTAGAGCTGGCCCTGGAGGCAACTGGATTTGTTTTCTAGTGTATCTGTTAGTCTCCTGTTGACTTATGGTGACCTCAGGAATTTCATTGGGTTTTCTTAGTCAAGCAAAATTCAGAGGTAGCTTTGCAAATTCCTTCCTCTGAAATCTAGCCTAGAGTACCAGGTATTCATTGGCAGTCTCTCATCTAAGTACTAACTGATCCTGTTTAGTTTCCAAGATCAAATGGGATCTTTTAAGCCAACTTTCCCAATAGCTTCCTGGAAAACAGCCCGGTGAAGTAGGACAGGTTGAGAAAGAATGATCAGCTTGAGGTTACCTGATGTGTTTCATGACTCAGTGTTGACTAAAATCTCTGCCTTCCAAGTCTCAGTCCAGGGCTCTAACCATTATACCATGCTAGTACTTCTAGTTCTTAATGCTTTTATATCTTGTGCTTTGTCCTTGGGTGTGTGCATGAAGGAACGACATCTGTTTCCGACAGCCTGGGAGATGAGTGCGTAAAGGAAATTCTGGCTTGCTGTAGTTCAAGAGGTTTGCCCTTGAAATTAAAGGACCCAGCAGGTGTTTAGATGCCGGCTAATGTCAGCAAAGCTACCTGTGTAGTGATAGATATTCTACCCCAGTAGAGGCCAAGGTTATGCTCACAGAGCTGGCAGCTAGGCTAATTAAAGCAAACAAAACTGTTCCTGAGTATGTGAACTGCAACTCTCCATGGAAAAAACAACTGCATTTTTGTTTTAAATAAAAAAAGGAGAGAATGCTATTAATTTTGAAAATAACTATTTGTTAAACTCATATGCTGCTTAAATGGTGTGGGGTTTATAAGCAGCTTGACCTCCCAGGAAGCTGAGCAGGTTGTGTGTCTTCTTATAATCTCCAGCAATACTGCTGTGAGGTCGGTTGTTCCCAAATCACTCATTGCACCCAAGATGCAGGGGTTGGTGAGTCCCACGTCAGATGGGAGGGGGAGTAGTAAACTGCTTTGGGTTTTAGTCTGACCAAGATGCTGAACCAGTTTTGGGAACAGCGCCTTGGGTAGCACCTTTGTCCATAGGTATATGGTCCTGGGGTTCCATAATCCAAGGTTAGAAATGGTGCCTCTTGTGTTGTTGTTGGGTCAATCAAATCATTTCTGACTTACAATGACCCTAAGGGTTTTCGTGCCAAGATATTTTCAGAGGAGGTTTGCTATTGCCTTCCTGTGAGGTTGAGAGAGTGTGACTTGCCCAAGGTCAGCCAGTGGGTTTCCATGGCTGAGCAGGGATTTGAACCCTGGGCTCTCAGTGTCCAACCACTGTGCCACACTGGCTCTCCTCTTTGCACCAGTGTCGGACCCAAGGTGTCTCATGATGGAAATCTCTCCTGGATAAGGAAGAAGAAAAAGATTGGGTGTGTGTTTTTAAAGGAAAACAGATTAAGTATCTGAGTTATCCATGCGATGAGTAGCAAAGAGAATACATTTCACCTTCTGTGAGCCCTTTTGGGATATCTGGCCATATGGGTAGAAGAACATCTTAACTTTTGTTCAGAAGCCTCGGAGATGGCAGGTTATATATATAGGGCGAGAGCCGTATGGTGGTAGGCGTTCCTCAAAAAGGGGAGAACAGGGAAACTGCCAGAGAGTTTGGATGTCTCTTTGCTCAAGAGACCATACGGCTGGTAGCTGATCAAACATAATACACTCATACATTGGGCTAAACCAGGGATGAGAAGACTTCTGAGGTCTTCCTTTCTTTGTTTCTTGCCACCCTTTCACACGAAACAATTATATGTTCCCACTTTAATTGCCGTGGCTGCATCTTGTGAAATTGTAAGGTTTACAGTTTAAGGAGAGGCATGTTGGAACAGAATCATAGATGTGGAAGAGACCCCAAGAATCAACAAGTCCAACCCCTACCATGAAGAAAGACACAATTGGAGCACTCCTGACGGATGGCCATCCAGTGTCTGTTTGAAAAGGAGATCTGTGGATACCGTGGACAGCTGAAAAGAGAAAAAGAATGGGTCTTGGAGCAAGTCAGTTCTGAACCCTTCCTAGAAGTGAAGATTGATGATACTTTGAATGTATCATGAGACAGTGTGACTCACCAGAGAAGGCAATAACACTTGGTAAAGTGAGAGGCAGTAGGACAAAGGGGAAGACACACTACGAAAAGCTCTTGGACATGTCTTATTCAAGTGTGTGTGTGTGTCTGTAATTTATAGGGATAGTAGCCTGTAATTCATAAGGACACCATAAGTCAAAGTCACCTTGATAGCAAATAACAACAAATTCAAAGTTCTCAGCCAGAGAGCCTGAGCCGCTTGCAAACTGCCAGTCCCAAGATTCCATAGCATGCGGCCATGACAGTTAAAGTGGAATCAAAGCACTATGAATGTGGAGTGTAAAAGAGCTGCAAGATCTAGGGATGTATTGAGATCCACCAGCTATTGTTGATAGGTGCCTTCAAGTCATTTCTGTCTTGTGGCAATCCTAAGGTGAACTTATCACGGGGTTTTCTGGGGCTGAGAGTGTGTGACCCAGCTAAGATCAGCCAGTGGGTTTCCATGGCAGAGCGGTTTCCGGGTCATAGCCCAACGCTCAAACCACTACACTACCAGCCACAGCTTGCTCAAAAAGACCTAAACCCAATTGCCAGTCCTAGCTAGAGCAGACCTGTTGGATAAATTTGGAAATTAGTAATTACTGGAAACTGGTAATTACATAAGCTCCACTGATTCAGTGGGTCTGGTTGGGACTAGCAGCTGAAATTAGGTCTATAACTCATCAGCTTTTATTTGTTTTGAACTATGTGCCTGTTTTAATTTTGTTGCGAGTTGCCTTGAGCCCCAGTTCTGGCAGAGATAAGCATATAGCTACCGTAGGAGAGCGCAAAATGAAGGCATTTCCCTGTCCCCATAAGAATTGTGCCCTCCCACGAAGTCCTTAAAATTTCTACCCTTGCAAGAGAGAGAGTCACTGAAAACCATTCACATCAAGAACAGCTTCCATTTCCTGTGTTCACATTCCCTTGGGAACGCTGCCTCCCGCCTATCTTTGGTGCCTTGACTAAAGGCGCAGCCCAAGTTTTAAATTACTGCAATGCTAGAAATTTAGAGACTAAAGGAATATTTCATGGATGGGATAGATTTCTTACTGCGGGGGGGGGAGTACCCTCCTCTTGCTTCCTTTGTAGCTGTGCCCGTGATAGAAATGAAATAAATAAAATAATATGTAATAGGTAAATAATAAGAGACAGTGCTTCTCCTTTTGTATGCCTCTTACTATGCATAATATTACAAATTATATGAGATTTGGACTCACACATTTATTCTTATTGAGACTAACAATTGGATTTAAGATAGAGGTTTGTCAGCATAGGGATTTGTTCTGATTATCACAACAGAACTGAGCTCACAGCTCTCCACACATACAAATCCACACCCAGTTCCCTCCCAGCTTTCTTCATTTTGAACAGCACAATTTAGGGTGGAGTGGGTGTGAATCGTTTTGTTGTTGCTATTATGAAGTGGTTGAGCATCGGAAATCCCAACTAATTATGCAGAAATGTATGACTATATTCCTATTTACCTCCCTCTGCACTCCTAGACTTAACTGTGGTTTACCATTAGAAGCAAAAACAAATCTTGGATTCACGTGGAGGGGCCTGGAGGCTTTCATACCTGTTTTGGGTCAACCGCACCTTGTTGTGCTGGCTTAATTCCTTGAATCCACTTTTTTTGAGCATATTACATTCCTTTACACAGATCGATATTCATGGTATGATGGATATACTACGTAATACACAATAAATAAATAATACAAATAACATACTTAAATATTCAATAGATGAAATGACTGAGTTCTTTGTCTAATATACATTTAGCTTTATAAATCTCAAATATATTAGTAAAATCTCAGATATGGTTAATATGCATTCTATTGCTGTAACTTAAATAATAGGTTCATTCATCTTATGAAAGAGTTTGTTTAGTCTCTATTTTGATACCTATTCTAAATTATATCTAAGTTTGTATAATCCAGAATTTTTACATTTGGGCCTTGTTCCTCTAAATCTTGTGCAGCCACTTTTCCTCATTTCCTCTCCCATGCTTGTCTAACTTCTGCTTCTCAGCTGTTGAAAAGACCCTTCCTCCAGGAATTTGTTGAGATTTTGTCTTTGATGGGGATGTTGTATGGATACAGTTCCCTAGGAGATGATGGGAGCCAGATGCCACGAATATATGGAGGTCCACAAGATGGGATTGTTCAAGGTCTAGAATTTGGAACAGTCCTTTTGCATTGCATTGTGGCATTCAGACACCACTGGCTTAACTCTACAGTGTGGCCCTCTGGTTATCACTGTACTACAACTCCCATGAGCCTTAGCCAGAGGTCCCGGAGAACTGCAGTCCCGTCAAAAATCATCCGGAGCGTCACAGTTTTCCCAATATTTGTCTTAAGTGTTGGAACACACTGTCCAGGTGGGTTGTGTCTCTCCCCGCACGGAGAACTGTGATTCACTCAAGTGGGTGAAGAAGGACCTGGCTGCAAATCATCCCCACCCCAGACTCTGTTGATATAGGGCCACAGCGATATTAATGACCTTGGATACTCCCAGTCTCAACACCCTCACGGTCCCTAGCTTTGAGTCTTTTCCGCAAGGCAAAGGAGCCGGTATATAAATCAGATAAAACCAAATGCTCCCAAGTGGATTTGATCAAACCTATAAATTTGTGTGCTGTTTATAAAAGGTGTTGCTCCTTCGAAGCCTCAGAAATCTTCCTATTTTCTAACCAGTTACTTCCCTGCTTTTCCTGACTCCAAGTTCCCATCTCACCTTATCACAATTTTCTCTCCCCCCACCCCAGGGTTCTGTGTTTTTGCTTCTTTCTCCTTTAAGAGGATTCCTTGTCAAACTGGGCGAAGCGCTTTGAAGTTTGGAAATGCTAATTATAACGATTAATGCCCCTTCGGCCCCGTTGATCTTTGTTAACTCATCTTTGCTGCCTTTCCAAAGGCTAGGACATGAGGAGCATGTGCAAATTTTCCAGATGGCCAGCTTTCTGGAGTTCTAGCTTTGCCTTGGGCCAGAGGACAGGAAGGATGGACAGCCACTGAGACAGGGAAGCTTTTGGAAGTTTCTCATCTGGGTTTTCTTCCTGCTTTTGGGGAATTCTGGTTCTAAAAGCTAGTTATGCTCCTGAGTCAATGTAACTATGCTGTTCACATACCCTCCAAGTGTCATTGAAAGATGCTGCTGCATTCTTCCTTTCTTCCTCTCCTTTTTTGCTTTCGGATATAGTGGCTAATCTGGTCAGCCTGGGATAGGAACAAAGGACCCCTCCCCAAAGCCTTCAGACCTCCTCAAATAATTAAAGTCAATTTTGGGGTGATTTTTCACCCTCATCTCATACTCCAGATGACCTAAAACAGAATGCTGCAGTTTTATCCTCTTAGTCTCCCACTAAATACCTTAAAAAGGAACAAAACCTTGCCTGAAATTGGCTGAAAGCAAAACCAAAATTGATGTGACTTCAGTTCTGGTCACGTTGGGTGCACTGCTATGGCTTTCTGGGGCCTGTGGTTACTGACCCTTGCTCTTTAATTCCTCTCCTTTGGCGTCTGTAGATGGACGCAGAACTTAGAAAAGTCCCCCCTCCCCCAAATGACTACTGGTTCTGAGAATTCTGAGACTTGTAATTATTATTTTTTTTTTAAAAGGTAACTTGTCCAAGGTCTGGATCCAGGTTGCATCTGAAAGGCTGGCTAAGACTTTGACCTGTGACACATTTACATTTTAGTTGCCCTCCAGGTTGATCTAGTTGGTGTGTGTCAGGTGAAGTCATCTGTTTGAAGGGACGCCAAAAGCCCTGTTTCGCTTGTGAAATTCGGCTGTTGTGGAATGCAGGCAGTTTGGTTTGTGTAATAGGTGCTGTTTCTGTTTGTATCTGGGTTTTTGCTGTGCTGCAACGCATACAGCTGTCTTCACAATCCCTTGCTAATGAACCATAAATATTTCTGTGGCTGAATCAGGATTCAAACTTTGGTCTCCGGAATTGTAGTTCAGTGCTCTAACCAATATACTGTGCTGGCTCTCAGCAAATGTATATGACATGTTGTTCTTGTGTGCCTTCAGGTTGTTTCTGAATTATGGGGTGAACCTATCACAGGACGTTCCTGGGCTGAGAGTGTGTGATACACCCAAGGTCATGCATGGGTTTCTATGGCCAATCCTGGAACTGAACGCTTGTCTACATAGAAAATGGTTGAAAACAATCAAGGAAGCTGTCCTATCAAAATGAAGACTAATTTAAAGCAGCTCAAAAGTGTTGATAACAATAAAAATAAAGGAGCATCATCCTCATTAAAAGAAAGTCAGCATGATGTAGTAATTTGAGCATTGAACTAAGTCCCTGGAGACCAGAGTTCGATTCCTCACTTGGCCATGGAAACCTACTGGGTGACTTTGGTCACATCGCACACTCTCAGCCCCGGAAAACCCCGTGATGAGGTCATCTTAGGGTTGCTGTAAGTCAGAAACAATTTGAGGACACACAATGACAGCAGTAATAACGTTAATTAATGGACTCTTCTTCAGCAACCGGTTAATAGCTAAAAGTCTGTCTATATATAAGAGGCTTTGCCTGCTAGTGAAAGGAGGAAAGAGATGAAGCCAGGCTGGCCTCCAAGGGAAGGGATTCCAGATAAAAGCCCTCTCTTCTGTCCTCCCCAAACATGCCTGTGATGTTCAGCACTTTGGATAGCTCCTTTAAAGTTCAGACTAAAAACCAGAATTGATTTGCCACCCTCCTGGCGTGGAAACCTCCCGTTGTTGGTAATCATCCCTTGTGCCCTGGAAGAAAATTAGAGTGGCAGAAAGAGGTGGAAGGAAACTTGCAAATGTCGGTTGGTTGCAACGGTGCCTTGGAACAGAAATTGCAAAAGGCCCTTCCTACATTGCTGCTATTCTTTTTTTTTTTTAAAAAGTTAATTTGTTTTTGCTTCTATTGAGTTATTGTAGCATTAGGAGTTTCATACTCTTCTTCATTTTACAAGTGAAAACAGACATCAGACACTGATCAAGATGACAGAAATTATTAGTGATGAAGGGCACACAAGCTAGGAGAGGTCGCAGCAGTTTGTTGTTGCCTGAGCCTACTGGGAAGGGCAAGATTTTGCTCCCTCTTCTCCTCCCCTCACTCACAGTTAATGGAGTGTAAACTCCTTTTGCAGTTTGTACTTAGTTTGCAGCAGTTTGAAGTGGGAAAGCAAGGGGAGGAGAAGGAAACTGGGACATTTTATAAGTAGCTGAAAAAGTAGGGTAGCAGAGGATTAATCAGGGCTGTTTCTGCCAACCTTATACTGGTCGTTGACCGAAATGTATGTATGTATGTATGTATGTGTATATGTATGCCAACCTGGGACAATTGGAAGGTGTGAGTGTGTAAGTGGAGATTGGAAAATCCCAGGTTAAGACCTCTGTTATACCCGGAATGTGTCAACAGGTGTGGGTTGTGCCACTGAGCATCGCCAGTCGTGGCCTGCCTTACAAGGGTGTCATAAAGATAACTGAGATAACATCTGTAAAGGAAGCACATTAAAAAAAATATTGCAGGGCGGGCATTCCAGATGCTTTGCTTATAAAGACACAACTGTTCTCTCTGACTTAACGTGTAGGAAGGCATTCAGCATTTTGCTTCTCTTAACTCTCCAGAACCTTCCCAGCCCCCCAAAATCACCAGAAACTTGGCCAAAATGGCAGCCAGGAATGATGCCATGTCACTTTGGGCACACCAAAACATGCTGGTGTGGCCCGTTGAGTAGGCACAGGGAGGGAAAATGCCCCTTTCCCCCTGTGAAGCTGCTCACCCTCTGGTGTAGAGCCAGCATAAAACTAGATATTTACTTTCTTCGCTGTACAGCAGATCTTTACTGGTTTCTACATCTCTTGTCTGAATGTTTTAATTTAGTACTTGAACAAGGAAGACGGATCATGCTTTACCCAATAACCCAATAACCAATGCAAACCATTTGTCCAGTGCTCACCTTGTGGTCTGAGTACCAGATCCTGGGGGGGATTTTGGGGGTCAGAGGTCAAGCTGATGGACAGGAATCCAGGGTTTGGTACCATTAGGCCAACCTGGAAAAGAGGTTCCATCAAAGTTGTTGGTATGTAACTTCTACCTGTTTAACTGGCTGGGCTTCTTTTAACTAGCTTCTCTTTCTATATACCTTTGCTTCCAGTTGAGGCAGATTTTCTGTGCTTTGACGACAGCTTGCCTTAACGTTAATTGATAACACCGCTGTGCATTTCCATCCTGTATTATTTATGGAAATGATGGCATGTAATGCTGCATAGCTGATTAATGCCACATGCATTTTTAATATCCTCATTTTTTAAGTTGTGTGATCTTGCTAAGTAAGTGCGCTGTATGTTTTGTCGCCACTGATGTTCCCAGCTTAACGTGTATTCTTAATTTGTTCCCTCTCCCTCCAGCTTTGGCATTCCCCTTTCCATCTGCAGAACCTCATCCCTCTTCTTTCAACGTTCTGACGTCCCTCTTTGATTTAGCTATTTTTAGTTTTTGGTACTGTGTGTGTTTTAAAAAAAATTGCACCATAAGAAGGATGTGGTTGGTAACATTCCACAGGCCATGACTTTGTAAAAGAGATTTATTAAAGAGAGTTAATGATATTGTCAAAACCTAGCCATTTATTTGGCTTGGTGCACACGTTTCTCCAACCCAGAAAATGTTCAGCTGTATAGAGGACTGAGCACCCCTTCTTACAGAAATTCCTTTCTGAATCCAAATGTCAAATAACGGTCTGTTTAATATGAATGTGTGTCTGTAGAGAAGCAGCTGGGTAGGAAAGGAACTGAGTGAGAATGACCTAAAGAGACTGGAAAATACCACAAATTGTGGTGCTGATTCCAGAATTAATTTTGGAAACTAGCCTCCATGCACTAAGTTAAAAAAAAAACTTGTGTTGTATGAGTTATGAAAATGCTTATGTACTGTAGGTGCAAGTTAGGGTCAAGATTTAATGTATACTGCTTATTTGTTGCTAGGTGCCTTCACACCAATTCCAGCTGGTGGTGGGACTCTCTTAGGATTTCTCAGCAGGGTTTGTCATTGACCTTCCTCTGAGGCTGAGAGAGTGGGATTTCACCAAGACCACCCAGGGGGTTTCCATGGCTGGGTTGGGATTTAAACCCTGGCCTCCCTTAGGAGGCAATGGTCTCTCCTTTATTGGAGTTGTGTAGACAGAGGTTGGGATGATCGCTCACCAGTAATGCTTTAGCTGTGAATTTTTGCAGTGGGAGAGGGTTAGATTAGATTGCCTCTGGGTTTCCTTTCAACTCTGTGAGCGGCCAGGAGAAATGCAACCATTCTGAGGCAAACAGAACTATTTTGTCAAAAGGCCGGATAGAAAGTGGTGTATCCCCTATTCTCTTTAGTCGGAGGCAATAAGGCCCTTTCAGCCTCAGAGGACTCCATGATAGCTTTGCCTTAGGGTTGCCGTAAGTTGGAAACAACTTGAAGTCACACATCAACAATATCAATAGGCTCCAGACCCCGTCTGATCTTGGAAGTTAAGCAGGGTCATCCCTGGTTAGGACTTGGGTGGGAAACTGCTAACGAATAGCAGGTGCTGCGGGCTGTATTTCAGAGGAAGGAACTAGCAAAAGCATCTCTGAGTATTCCTTGCCTAAGAAAACCCTTTGAAATTAAAGAGTTTGCCATAAGTTGACAGGTAACTTGAAGATAAATGCACACATGTAATCTAGGAAGCTAAGCAGTGTCAGCCATGGTTAGTACTTGGATGGGAGACTGCCATGAGTCCCAGGTGCTGTATTTCAAATGAAAGAACTGGGAAAACCATCTCTCAGTATTCCATGCCTAAGAAAAACCTATGAAATTCATGGGGTCACCAAAAGTCAGCAGGCTGCCTAAAGGCACATACAAACACACATCTGAAACAGACAATAACTACCTCTTGTTGCTAGAAGACATTTCCCCATTTTTTTCAGTCGAATTGCGACATACCAGCAGGCTCAGCCATGTTATGCGACCTCAGGTTGAGTCACCCCAGTGTCCTGCTTTAGGCAGCGTGCTGGTAGAAGGGCTACAAATTAGCAAGGGGTCAGGACTGGACATGTGGTCTGAAGTCAGCTCCAAGGTTTGGACACAGGGCCAGCCGGAAAAGCAAGGTCTGAAGGCAGCCCAGATGAGTGCAAATGCTAGTTTTGTGGTCAACCCTGGTGACTTTTAGCTAGTATCTCAGTGGGGAAGTGAATCCATTTTTCAGTCTCGATCTCAGGTTTAAAGTACAGTAGGCCCTCTTTATCCGTGGGTTCTGTACCCATAGATTCAACCAGATTCAAAAATACTTGCAAAAAAAGGTTCCGAAAAGCAGACCTTGATTTTTCGGTGTGTACGGCCTGCCACCATTTCACAGATCCTCAGGCTCTTTCTAGCACTCGTTTGAGCTCTTTGCCATTTTACGATTGGGTCCAACCTCTTCCCCTGCCCAGCTCCTTAAGCTGGTTCTCGTAATGCTTAGCCTCCAGACCTTTGGTCACTTTGACCACCTTTCTCTGAACATGTTCCAGATTGTCAATCTCCTTCTTGAACTATGGCACTTAGAAATGGACGCAAGATTGCAAGTGAGGTTTGGCTTTTCCAGCCGCCACATTTCCTTGCTGCATTCCATAGGGTAATAGTTGGTGGTCCAGCTTAATGGGAACTCTTCCTTTGGTAGAAGAACATGATGCCCAGTGAAGTGTGCTCTTTCACAAATTAATGAGGGACTTGTACCGGGGCTGACTTCCTTAAAATGAGATTCATCCTTTGTCTCCATTGACAGTCGAGGTGGTGTGAGCCGACTCCGGCTGTAGAGACCCGGGTTCAACTCTTCATTTATTCACAAAGTCTGTGGGTGAATCAGACCACCATCTGTCAGCCTGACCTTCTTCTGTTTGCTGCTGAACATTGCAGCTCTGTTTGTTTTGCTTTTCAATTTGTCATCCCAATAATTTAATGTCAGTTGGTTTTATCACTGGCTTTGCTTCCTTAACACAGTTTGATGAACAAACAAACAGAAAAACCAAACTTCTGAGTGCACAAAATGGTCATAAACATTCCATGACATCTGTCAGTTAGGCAATGGATGGATCTCATTTCAATATGCTGAAAACATCTCTTAGAGTCAATAAATAAGGCTTCAGAGGAACAGAAAGCAGCTGAGGTTTCAGTGTTTTTTTCCCTCCCCTTTTGTTGATTTTTTTTTTTTTTTGGTATTGGGGAAGACTGTCAATGCCACTTATTTTTGGCTCAAATCTATTTGCTCTTGCCTTTCGTTCACTGGGCTAAGATTTGTTTGCCTGTGTCTATACTAAGCACCCTAGCAGATTATCCAAAGCTGGTTTTGCCTTTGCAAATAGATAGTAAATTAGCAAGGAGGTTTATGCTTATAGTGTTCTGGCAGAGCAAGATTTGCTGTGGCTTTTTTTGTACGCAGTGGTACTTTGGAGTTGATTTAAACCGTCACCCGTTTTAGATTAGCTGTTTCTGACTGCTCATGCAAGTCCTTGTCTTTTAAGGCATACAGCTTCAGACCTAACCTGTTTTGTAAACAGTAGCTGGAGATTTATGATGTTTTCTCTAGCTACACAGACCACTGTTCTGGAAGAGGTAGCTCTGGATTAGGGATGGGTAAGCATTTCATTTTGGTAGGGTTTTTTGGCAAGAAATGCAACACAATTCTCAAATTTCTTCATAGTTGGGCTGGAAAGAACTTGAGATTTCTTTCATGATGAATGCAAATAAACCAAAACTGACAGATTTATCCATCCAAGGCTTAACTTTTCGGAAGCCTGGCGTTGAATCCTTGTGTTCTCAACCCTGTTGGTGCTGAATTCGGATTACTTGTTCTTCTTTTCCTTCCCACGTGCTTCTAGTAGGCCTTGTTTGTTACTGTGTCTCTTCAACCTGCTTCTGACTGGTGATAACCCTACAGTGAATCTAATGTGGGGTTTTCTGGGCAAGATTTATTAAAAGGTGGGGATTACCTTTGCCTTTCTCTGAGGCTGAGAGTGTGTGACTTTGCTGAAGGTCACCCGTGGGGTTTCCGTAGCTGAGCGAGGATTTGAACCCTTGTTTTCCAGAGTCCTAAATCAGCATTTAAACCACTATATTATGGTGGCCCTAAGGCCCCATTTACACTACGCAGTTATAGTGCCGTGATTCCGCTTTAACTGACTTGGCACCATCCTATAGAATCCTGGGGTTTGAAGTTTGGTTAGGGGCACTAGAGCTCTCCAACTGAGAATTCTAAGTACTCCTCCCTGAACTACAAATTCCAGCATTCCATCGGATGGGGCAATGTCAGTTAAGCGGAGCACTATAATTGGGTAAAATGAATGGGCCTGAGTCTTTAACACCTATATGGCAGGCAAGAACAGCACAGTCTTCTCCATGCTGGACAAAGCTGTATGGATTTGCAACTGACTGGAACAGGGGGCAGATTTGTTTTTGGTTTATCTGTTTTTGAAGAATTGGCCATTATCATATTCATCCACTTTGGGGTGGAGAGACCAAGACTCTTAAACAAATTTGGATGTGGAAGAAAACAAAAACAGATTATCTCAACCTGAATTTTGGATCCTTCTCTCTCTTCCTCTCTCTCTCCTCTCTCCCTACCACACTCCCCAGTGATGAAAACTGGGATCCGTGTGGCTAAAAAACATCTGAGTGTGGCAAAAGTTATTGCAGGGAAGAGCAAGATTTCCATTTGCTCCTTTCCTCCCCCCTGCTAAGTTAACTGAGTGCAAATTTGCACTTTTTGATCTCAAGTTTCTGCAGTTGAAGTGAGCTAAGGAGAAAGGGGTAAATGAAGTAAGAGGAGGAGAAAGAAGCTGGGACATTTAAAAAGTGGCTGAAAAGTGGGATAATACAGGACTCTCCCTGCCAAATTGGGATACTTGGAGGGTATGTAACTGTTGGCAATAGCACAAATTATTTATTTGTACAGTTAGCATAATAAAATTTCTTAGTCTTTAAGGCACCATGTTTTGCATCAGCATAACACAGCTTACCCTTCCATTCTGGAAATTTTAGATTTATAAATGCTTGCATTTTCTTCTGTCTCTATAGTTCTTTTTATTAATTCTCGTTGTTTTTCATCATTTCAAAACAGAGCTAGTCATGGGAAATGGTGGAAAGTGATTAAATAATAATAATGAATTACAAAAACGGTGGCCCCAAGATATGTCTGAGCCGACCTCAGATTGAGGATCAGAGATACTTCTGCAGCATCATTGCTGTTAGGGAAGAAAAAAAACCCCGAGAAGTATTTGATGGAGCTTTTGTGGGGGGAGAATGGTTGCTATAAATAGAAAGGAAGGACTCCAGGGAAGAAAGAGGAGGCATTAGAACAAAGAAGGAAAGAAGCCAGAACCGACAAGAGCCAACAGGTCTGTTCTGTTTGATTAATTTGGGGGGAACTTTGTTTACCAGAAGGCTGAAATTAGAATCATTTCTCTTTTTCTTGAGCCCGGAGTCATAAGATGAAATCAAATACATTTCGGGTTTTTTTTCACTGAGTCTAAACATTTTGGAATGAAACTGAGGAACAGAAAGACAGGGGCATGTGGGGTGGGGGGAATCAGGAGGAGGTTACCCAGGCTGTTCTGCGTTCTGCGTTCGGCCCTGTGTTACGCAACACACTCTGGTCTGTTTTTTGCAAGTTGCGATGGGATGGTCTGGAAATACGTGCGCTTAAGGAAAAACAAAGGAGAAGATGGGGAGGAACAATCCATGAGCTAATTACTTACGTCTTGGAAAAACACATCTTGCTTCTGTCCAGCGGTTGTCAAATTGAGCTTCTCTCTCTGGGTCCTTTCGCACTACGTAATTATAGCACTATCATTCCAGTATAAAGCTGACATGGCTGCCTCGTATAGAATCCTGGGATTTGCAGTTGAGGGAGGGGCACTTAAAAGTCTTAGCTGGTGCCTCACCAGACTACAAACCCAAGGATTCCATAGGAGGCTGCCATGGTAGGCCATTTCCACACTGCACTTTTATAGTGCTATTATTCCACTTTCAATGTCCTGTGGAATCCTGGGATTTGCAGTTTTAGGGAGGGGCCTTTAGAATTCTCAGCCAGAGAGCTCTTTGGCCTCAGTAAACTACAAACCCCAGAATTCCACAGGATGTTGAAAATGGAATAATCTCACTATGACAGTGTAGTGTGGAAATGGGCAGAGAAAAAGGTGGAATCATAGCACTATAATTTTGTAGTGTGGAAGGGCACACGGTGAGTGGACATCAGTGAAGAAAGCAGAAGAACCTGGAAGCAAAGACCTGCAAGTAACTTAGTTGCCTGCAGTTACTTACTTTCATCGTGGGGAAGTTGTAACCAAGTTATATTTCAAAAAGTTGTATTGGGGATGGCATTCCTTTATGGGTACAAGGAGTAACGCTGTATGTCAGGAGGTTGTGGCATTTCTTGCTGATGACCATTCCCAAAATAATGAAGCGTATTGCTCCTGTACCCGTATAGTATGCCCAGTTTATGTTCAAAGGGCACACCTTGTGAGCAAGCAATTCCTTTAAGCAATCTCATAAATGCAGGAAATGCCAGTGATTATTCAGTGGTGAGAATACACACACACACTGAAGCTTTGAGCTAGAACACAGTGACATAGAGTTCATCTTATATGAGGTCAGAGAATTCATCCGTCTAGCTTCCTCTTGGCACCTATGGTTGGCAATGGCTTGCCAGATTGTTGGTCTCTACCAGGGGTGGGCAACTGCCCGGGGACAGGGCTCAGTTTTTCTACCAAGCCCTCTGCGGGCTGCAATCCCCCCGTGTGACGAAATACCTCAGTTTTCCTCCAGAGTCTCTTAAAATGACCGGAAGTGACATTGCATCACTTCCGGGTGCCATTTTGTGAAGGACTGAAGGAAAGCGGAGGGTTTTTTTGGCACATGGAAGATGGTGGGGTCTGGGGTGTGTGTGAATAATTGGGTAGTGTCTGGAGCCATATCTGTCTGTTTTCCTGTGTTTGAAGGACTTTTTCTGTGGTATTCGGGCAAAAGGCACCCAAAAATTGCACTGAAGATTTGTTTGTGTGGGGACTGGGGGCTCTGAAGGACTCTCAAGGAGTTTCAGGGGCTGCAAAAGTGGGGTCCAGGGGCTGCACGTGGCCCCCGTGGAATATCTTTCCCCACCCATGGCCTGCACAGTGGTGTTTCTCATCAACTGGTAGCTCATACTTTTCACTGGAAATAACAGTGAAAATTTTTTTTTATAGATTGTCCCATTCTGTGTCTCCTAGCGCTGAGCCATAATTATTTCTGGAAATTATTTTCTGCTGAAACCTGTCCTTTTTTGGCAGTGGCATCCATACCCTTCTACTTATCCCAATTTGGCAGGGACAGTCCAGATTAATCCTCTTCAACTTTTGCTTTGGTAATGTCCCAGTCTCCTTTCTCCTCATCCGGCTTTCCTTCTTTGTCCTTGTCTTCTGTTAGATGCTGCAAACCAAGTCCAAAGTGCAAAAATCCTTTGCACTAAATTAATTCAGCAAGGAAAAAGGAGAGGATGGGGAGAAATCTTTCCCAGTAGACTTGGGCAAAGGCAAACTGCCCTCTCTTGTGTGTTCTTCCTTTTTAGTTACTTTTAATAACAGCATCTTGGCCACATTTCTGAGGTTAACTTGGCCACGTATGTCTCTCTCTCTCTTTTTTTCATCTGTGAAATGTTGGGAGGGATGGGTGTCTATAGCTGGCATTCAACTTCTGATGGCTCCGGTGAAAGGACAATAATGACACCTTCTCATTGTGATATCTTTCCATGCTGCAGGCAGCAAATAGGGACAGACAACCTGCACACCATTTCCCTCCAGGTGCCTTTGTGACACCAAGGAGTTCATGACTGGGATATTACCTTTGCTGCTTTTTCTGTGCCCGAGGATAAACTGGGAACATTCCTAGTAGCTTGCAAAACTAACTCCTCCTGACTGTGTAGACCAAAGTATGGGCTGTTGGTTATGTTTGACTCCCCAGGAGACCCCAAATGCCTTGTGGGGTCTGAGGGGGAATTCTTGCCCATTCTTGTGACTTCTGGACTGTTTTAAGCCCAGGAGAAGCCTTTCTTTATTTTTTAAAAAACCCTGACGTGACTGAGTCACTTCTTGATGGAAGGAAGCTTCTAATAGGCCTAAAATTACCCACAGGGATAAGTTACACTCTCTGTCAGCCTCAGAGAAAGGCAAACATAACCCCCCTCTGAACAAATCTTGCCAGCTCGCTGTCAAATCTTGATAGTTCGCTTTAGGGGTGCCGTGAACTGGTAACAACTCGAAGGCACACAAGAACAAGTTTCTGACATTTGTTCACCCCTGTTGTAGAGCAAGGATGGAAATCCTTTTTTCGGCTGGAAGGCCAAACTCAATTCATCTCAATTCAAATACCTGCAGGCTGAGGAGAGGTTTTTGTCAGGACCGCAAGAAGGGACGAGGGGGTTAAAATCACCCTCCGCACCGCCTGCTTACGTGCGCCCCCCCCAGTTGATGTAATTTGCAGAAAACAGAAACTTGTCATCATTCTTTTCTCTAGGAGTGTTACTGGGAGGGGGGAGTGTTGTCTCCCAGTAAGAGTTCTTCCCCCACCCATGAAATTTTCCTTCACCCACAGATTTCTAGAACTCTGGTAATTTAAAACTTCAGCTGAGCGTTTAAGAAATAGAATTTAGGCGTCCCTAGAAAACGATGAGTCAGAGCTACGAAGGGGTTGCAGATACAGCAAATGTTAGGATTTTAAGTGTGAATAATTTTCTATTCCTCGCTCTTTGCTGTGCTTGCGAATTTGGGGAGTGAAGGAAAATCTAACGGCAGGGGGAGAATCCTTGAATTTTGCTCCACCTTGGCTGTTTTTCTACTCCATACCTAGTTGCAAGGAGCCGGCACCAACATGCGACAACTCACGAGGTTTCCGACCTTGGCGAGCAGCTTGGCGGTAATGTCATGCAGGGACAGACCCCCTCGCAGGGCGGCTGTGCGAGACCACCGTAAAATGTGTTGAGACAGGACTGTCTGCTGGGCTCGCCTGTCCTTTCCTGCTCTCGATCGGAGCAGCCGGAGCTGGAAAACTTAATCAGACCCGGAAGCCCTGCGTGCCCAGCCTCACCCATCAGTAGCAGCTGTTTCTGCAACCGCAGTGACCCCAATCTGGTGGGTGAGAGCTAGGAAAAGTTACTTTGTCGGAGCGTACCTCCCGGAATCATCCCGACCGGTATTACTATTAGTATCCTGCCTTTCTCCCAAAATTGGGACTCGGCATACAACACACAAAAAATGAGCATTAAAATGGAATTAAGCTAATTGCAGTATTTAAAACGGCATCTGATGAAAGAGACTTAGGGCTTTTCTGCACTACACTGATATAGTGCTATTATTCCACTTTCAACTTCCTGTGGAATGCTGGGGTTTGCAGTTTAGGGACGGTCATTGAGAAATCTCAGCCAGAGAGCTCTTTGGCCTCTGGAAACCACAAACCGCAGAGTTCCCCAGGAGATTGAAAGTGGAATAATAGCACTATAACAGTGTAGTGCAGAAATGGCCCTTAATCTATAAAAGCTTCTGCTATCAACCGCTCTCTCAGTTAATCTTGAACTCCTTCTAGAGCTTACGAGTATACTTTTTTGTAATACGTGTTTGTTAATTGCTGCAGTTTTAGCTTTGCTGTTGTTGTCATTGTGATTTGTTGCAAGGGTTGAAAAAGGAACCTTTTGCCTTTTTGTTGCTTTAAAACAAACAGACTTAGTATTAACAAGGGTATGGTTCTGTTGCTTTTGAAATGTGACTTTTGTATCACACTGGGTGCTAAAAAGGGTAACTTGTCACAGGTAACTATGTAGTTTTAAAAAGAGGGGTGGTTTTGCATGCTTTGTTACTTTTTTGTTGTGCTTCATTACTTAAGGGAGGAAAGAAAGAAAGAAATGTTAGGGTTGGTAACGTAATTGGCATCAACTTGAAATAGCAAGATGCCTTGAAAGATGATCCATTTAAAAAAGTATCTTGGCTGTGGGTTCCTCCAGGTTCTTGTAAAAAGTGGGACTTCTTGTGATAAGAGTTGCGCTGGGTTTTGCTAGACAGAAGAAGAGTAGGAGAGTTGGGCTGGGAAGGCATAAATCACTACACAGTTATCGTTCTGTGATTTCACCCTTAGCTGCTATGGAAACTTGGGATTTGCAGTTTGGAGGAGACACTAGAACTCCCTGCCTGAGAACTCTAAATGCCCTTCCCTAAACTGCAGATCTCAGGATTCCATAGGATGTTGCCATGGCAATTAAAGTGGAATCATAGTGGCATAACTCTGCAGTGTGAAAGGGCCCCAACTTTTCAGCAAGCATTCTGATCACTGCCCCTCACCATCTATTTCAAGGAGATCCGAAATTGGCCTGAAAAAACCCTTGGACATATGTGAAGCAGACAAAAAAGCGGGGAGAATACTCTCCCTCCATGACTGATCATCACTTCTCACCCCTCAGGAAAGAAAGGAGAAGTTTTCCAAGTAGACATCCCATGAGTCTGACACTCTAGGCTTTAGGAAACAAAGATTTGGCAATTCAGAAGCAGACAGACAAACTCGGTTCTCGCCTCTGGGCTGCCGTCGCCCGTCAAGGACAACTGGGACACCCAAGGCGCTGCTGGCGAAGTCCCATAAGATTTTGGCTCTCTGGTGCTGTTGAGAAATCTCAGACTGGCTCCAGATAATGACAAAGTCTTATTGTTATTTTTTGGGGTCTGGCCGTTTTCTGTGCAATATTTGTCCATTTCTCTCTTCTGACTTCCTGGAAGTTTTCCACTGCTTGAATAAGGAATGCCTTTTGACATTCTGCGCATACCCTTTCGGGTCTGTCTGACACCAGACGTTCCTGTTTGTACCAAGAGCAAAATCTGAAATGAACTCATTCTAAACAAGGAAAGCAGCCAGGCTATTCTGGCAGGGTGATAATAATGACAGGGATCTGGAGGATGCAGTTGCTTCTTCTTGTTGTTGTCCGCCTTCAAGTCATTTCTGACTTACAGTGACCCTAAGTTGAAGAGGTTTTCTGGGGCTGAGAGGGTGTGACTCACCCAAGGTCACCCAGGGGGTTTCCACGGCTGAGTGGGGAATCGAACCCAGGGCTTCAAGGTCGTAGTCCAATGCCCAAACCATTCGAGTGCGCTGGTTCTTGCAACTACTTACTCGTAGCTAAAAATGGCTATGGATTCTCCTTCAACTGCAATGGTTCCATCCAGTGTAATCCTGGGATTTGTAGCTTGGTGAGGCACTAGAACTCTCTAGTTGAGAATTCTAAGTATGGCTCCCTAAACTGCAAGTCCCAGGATTCCTGAGGATGTTGCCTTGGCAGTTAAAGTGGAATCACACAGCTGTAACTGGGTAGTATGAAAGGACACCAGTTCAGCCATCCAAAGGATAAAAACACACATCTAAGTGCATATCTATCAATGGGGGCGGGGGAGAAAAAAAAGAAAGCAGAACTGATATGGTAGAAAGCAAAGCTTTGCAAAATTACTTTTTTTTTCTGGACTACAACTCTCAGAATCCCTTAATGAGCATGGCCGCTGGAGAATTCTGGGAGCTGTGGCTCAAAACGAATAAGAATGATAAACTAGTTAAAAGTTGCTTCTGCAGCGTGCAAAGTCAGTTGGGAAAGGCTGGTCTGAACAGAAAGGTCTTTCTCTGCCAGCAGAAAAAGAGAAGAAGTCAGGAGCCAGGCTAACCGCCTCAATAGGGGCTTCCAGAACCATTTAAATAAAGTCCACAATATCGTATGAAAGTTAGAATTTAGCAGCCAAGGAGCCTCTACCACCTCCTCCTCTTCGTTCTTCTTTTTAATTGCAAGTGAACTCTGTTGCATAATTTATACAGGCTGCCAGAACTTGGCGTTTTTCTGGCACAAAATTCAGGTTGTTGGTACAGGGGAAAAAAAAAAATTTCTGTTTTCTAATTGCTGGACTCAGCCCAACCTTTCAGTTCTGGGTGTTCAGGGTCCTTGAAGTGAATTCCACAGAGACACAGATACGAGGCGTTGCGTAAGGGCATAGGGCCACCAAAATAATTTTGCCCCAGCAAAAATTTCCCTTCAGTTCTCCAAATTCCTAACATTGCAGAAATTTAAAATCTCAGTCAGGCCCTTAGAAATAGAGTTTAGGCATCTGAAAGAAAGGGAAAGGCAAAGTGACAAAGGGAATGCAAAGACAGCAAATAGAAGAGTTCTAGGCATGAATAAATGTTTGAATTCATAGTGCAGTGGAGACTGGAGGAGAATTTCATGGAGCAGGGGAGCAGAATCCCTATCGGGAGGAGGTGCCTTCTTTTTGAACCCCCATAGCTCTTCAGAGCTTAAAAAATGCAGTTATAGCCATTTCCGCTAGTGCTGTTATGCCTTTTCCCATGAGGTTTGCAAAGCGTGGTGGTGGGGGTACAGAGTGTGGAGACAGACATTGTCCCCAGAGCGTTCCTTTCTCCTCTGCCAAGTCTGCTGTTTATTGCACAGAACAGTCCTGGCTCTTTCTCTTCGTCTTTGGCACGGGCGTTTGCTCAAGTGGTGACGCAGCGAAAAAGCAAACAGAGTGCATTGCAGCAGAGCAAGCCGGAGCCGCTTTTGTCACCAGGCCAACCGCTAACGTGACGCAGGGGTGGCACGGAGCACATCATTGCCTAGTGGATGCCCGATAAACCACCTGTGTGTAACTCTCCCAACACGTGGATTGACCGGCAGTGAGGAATCAAAGCAGCCAAAGGCAGTGTGAACCCGGATTGACTGGTGTTTTTCCTCACTTGGTTCATGCATTTCATCAATGAGAATTGGGACATGTGTGGTCAAGCTATATCACAGTGTGTTCAAGACAGCAAAAGTTATTAATGAGGAAGAAGACAAGGCTGCAGAAGTTTGCTTTTGCCTGAGTCGACTGGGCAGAGTGAGAATTGTTCCTCCCTTGCCGTAGAAAACAAAGGAAACATACAGCAGCCAGCCCTGGAATGTCTCTTGGCCTGAGTTTTCTGCTTGGGTCTCACAAAGGATAGGTGCAGAATTTGGAAATGTTAGTTTTTGGATCCAGAATGTCTCAACCAGCTAAGTTAGTTTTGGGAACTACAAGTTCCTAAGAACCTCTTGGGCTGTAGCCATGGTAGCCGGGGGGTCGGGTCACACAACTTTTCTAAGCTGTGCATAAATGGGACAGAGATTTTCCCCCTTCCTCTCTAGTTCAGCTTCTGGGCAGACTGTCTCCTTGTCTTGTCCTGTCTTGTTTCTTGTTTTCTTCAAGCTTTATTAATGTACATTATCTCTGGCCTCTTTTTCTCATTCTGTTGTTTATGCTCGACTTCCTTTCTCTCCCTGAGCATCTTTGAGTCCTAGAATATCTTCCTCATTTCTCTCCCCAACCTTATTTAAAACTACTGCCTTAGGGTCTACATACCCTTATGGTACCAGATCTTGTCTGATTTTGTAAGCTAAGAAGGTCTGGTTAGTATTTCGAGGGAGAACTACCAAGAATTACCAGGCTGTATGTCAGAAGTAGACAATGGGAAGCTACCTTGCCCAAGTAAACCCTATGAAGTCCTTGGGGTCACCATAAATGGACAAGTGAACCTGAAGGCACAGACACATGCCCTTGGGTCTTATGTGATCTTTCAATCCCAACCAAATTTCCAGTTTCCATATCCTTCAGTGGCTGTGGACAGCAAACATTCCAACCGCTTTGTTCAAGCACAGGTTTTGTGGGACTGAGAGTGTGTGACATGCCCAAGGTCACCCAGTAGGTTTCCATGGCCAAGTGGGGAATCGAACCCTGCTCTCCAAGGCCAATGCTCAAACCACTACACCAAAAAAGTTAATGAGCATTTTACATAGGCACAAAGGCCCAGTAGCCAATCTGTATCATCACTTTTGATGACATTTCAAGACAACGTAGATTTCTTATGGTTGTTTCAAACCATTTTTTATTTTTTCACACTACTGTGAACTTTTCAGAGATGGTCAAGATAGAGGAAAGTATTACGTTCTCACAGATCTCGAACCAAATCTGGAGTCTCACTTCTCCCTCTAAGTAGGACATATGACTCATGGTCCTTATCACCTCTGTTGCCCTGCGGCAGAATAAGAGTGCTTTGGAAAGTTGTCTTGTTGAACAATAAAGAAAAAAGAGCTTTATGAACTTGGGGTACTAAAGCCTTCTCAAGACAAGGAATGGAACAGCGGAGGATCAAAGAAATCATTCATTTGATGCATTTCTTTTCTCCAGGCAGGAAAATGTGTTCATAAAAGAAGGGCAAATGGAGCTAAAATTGGATTATTCTGTACACCTTTTTTTGCGGTGGCCATTCAAAAACAAATTCTAGATTTGATAGAGTGATTGTTTTCAGGGTTATCTGTTACCAGGGATATCCTAATCCAGTGGTTCTCAAACCTCTGTGGCCCCCTTTATATCTAAATGCAGATGTTATGTCTCCCTCGCTAATGTCACGTTCCCCTATGTCCTGTAGAACATATTATTTATTTGATACCCTAGTGTTTTTTTAATTTGAGCCAATGTGGTTTAGCAGTTTGAGCATTGGACTATGGTCGTGGAGAGCAGAGTTCGATTCCCTGCTCAGCCACGGAAACCCACTGGAGAGCCTTGGGTGAACCACACGCTCTCAGCCTCAGAGAACGCTGTAATAGGTTTGCCCGAGGGTTGCCATAAGCTAGAAATGAAGGCACACAACAACAACAGCAACCCAGAGAAAGATTAAGAAGTGGCATCTTGCACTCTCCTTTCAGTACCGTACTTCCTTCTGCCACTTTCTTCTCCTCTATTTCAGCCTGTCTTGGTTTCTCATCTGTAAAATGGGAGTAATCATAACACAGAGTGGCTGAACAAGGTTGTAAGGAAAACAATGAGCTAATGTCCGGAAGCCTATTTATGCAATATAGCAACTGCTGTTCTGTTTCTGGGTGGCACAGCAGTGGAAAGGGAAGGCAGACAAAATCTTGCTCTGAGTGTTTCTCCAATGGCTCACTTCTTTCTTGGACACTGAACCCGTGGACTTGTTCCTCCTGCTATACCAGCTTCAGTGGCAGAAGGCAGTTCCCGTGCCAGTGGGGCGACAAATCCAGTCTAGGTTTTGGGTAGTGTTAAAGGATCTGCCCAAAGTGCTGAACTCTAATCCCTGCAGCTTCGGCACCCTGGATAATTCATTGAACACTATCCAAAACCTAGGCTGGATTCGTCAATGCTCCAGTGACGTGAGAGCCATCGGGTGCCGCCGTCCATCTTAGTTACATCAGCATGGTGTAATAGTTTGAGTGATGGAGTCTGGGAGACTAGGAGTCAAGTCCTTACTCAGCCATGGAAACCCAAATGAATGAACTTGGGCAAGTCACTCTCCCTTAAGGCAAACCTCCTGTGAACAAATCTTGCCAAGAAAACCCTGTAATAGGTTTACTTTAAGGTCACCATAAGTCGGAGATGACTTGAAGGCACATAATGACAAAGGCCCGCTTCCTCTGCCCCCTGATTCTTCCCCGAGGGAGCACCTTCAATATGCCACCCACAAAGTTCACCTCTCATTCTGCACCCCAGATGAAGCTAGGCAACTGCTGGAGACGATTTTGTACAAAAGGTGCTTACTTTGCATACGCATTTGCAATTTGCATGTTTTATGCTGAGCTGGCAGCTTGAGTTGAATTCTTAGATTATTGTTGGCTTTTGGGGGAAAAAGGAGCGGGGAGAGAACAGGGTACAGATTTGCATAGGTTTGCTATAGAATTGCTTGTCAGCATATGAAGATGTAGTGAGAAGGATGAAGCCAGGGGGAGAAATCTTAATTTTCCTTTCTGTGCAGAGCTGGGAATTTTACTTTTGAGCAGAATGAATATAAGGGTGGTGTAGCTTGGGTCAAAATGTAGCATTTGGTATTAGCTGCCTTTTTTGCCATCTACATTAAGTCTGGGAAATGTATCCCCAATGGATATGGGGGACCTAGTGTCACATGCAATCAAAAAAATAAAGAAACAGAAAGAAGGAGAAAAAGAGGTCTCTTGTGGAGTTTGCAGATTTAGGGAATGTCTCCTTTCAGTTTTACACAGTGCTTTGAAGGTTTCACTTTGATCAGCCTTTACGGAGGAGCTTGTACGCTGGTTGGAAGACAAGCTGATGCCTTGTTCTGTGCAAATGGGGAATGGGTGGGGAAGAGGTTTCTGCTCACCAGTCAGAAGCTGCATTGTATAAACAGCAGTTGGGAGTTTGGGAAATTAAACCTGGCAACGCTGGGAAGAACCCAAGGCTTATCCAACAGACATGGTCAAGCAACACCTATTGCATTAACAGCATTATTAGTTCTTTCATAGGAAATCACAATGAAGAGATCTGCATTTGCTTTGCTCCTCATTTTTGGGGCATTTTTGGCAATTCAGTGGTTTTGACTGGGACTTTGGAAGACCTTGCTCAGTTGTGAAAATCCACTGGGTGACTCTAGGCAAGTCACACTCTTCTCATTCTCAGGGGAGGGAAATGGTGAACCCACTCTGAAAATTCCTTGCTAAGAAAATGCAAAGAGAGAGGAATTAAATAAGTATGGTTTGTGCTGAGAGCCAGTGTGGCGTAGAGAGATTTAAGTGCTAGAATGTAGGCTCAGCCACATGGAACCTCACTGGGTACTATGGGCAAGCCACACTCTCTCAGCCTCAGAGGAAGGCAGTGGCAAACTGCCTCTCAATAAATCTTACAAGAAAACCCTTGTGATAAGTTCACCTTAGGACTACTGTAAGTCTGAAATGACTTTAAGGCATTGTAAACCCTGGGTAGTGTAGTGGTTTGGGTGTTGTACTGAGACTTGGGAGACCAGAGTTTGAATCCCTGCTCAGCCATAGAATCCCATTGAGCGGCTTTGGGCAAGTTGCACTCTCTCAGCCTCAGAGGCAGACAATGGCAGTCCCCCGCTGAACAAATCTTGCCCCATGATAGGTTCACCTTAGGTTGCCTTAAGGTGGAGATGACTTGAAGACACATAACAGCAACAACTATGCTGGAGTTGACTAGAAAGCACATAAAAATGACAAAGATGTCTACATCTGATCTTTTGGTAACCCTTCGAGAGTTCAGTAGCTAGTTCTCTCCCCTGCCTAGCGTTCTTTCTTTTGCATGTTTTAGCTTTTTGTCATGCAGGTTAAAACGTCGAGAATGGTTCTCATGGTTACAGAGAGAGATCTAATAAGCCTTTTGTTGTTTTTTTTCCTCTCTAAAAAAGAACCACTTAAGGATTCAAAACAGTAAAAGGAAGTTGAGTACTAAAATGGCCAGTCTGCCTTCCACATTTGCTAGGGTTAGAGGCTCAGGGCCCTCACAAAAGTGGAAAAATGCAAATATCAAAATGTGTGTGTGTGTGTGTGTGTGTATGTCTATCTATGTCTGTGGGAAGGGGGCCAAGGCATGGTGGGTAGGGCGGGCACCAACAGTCCAAACAAGGGAAAGGGCAAGGGAAGGGGTGGGTTGGCACGGTGGCCCTAGACTTCCTCTCTTTTGCCCATCTCCTTCCTTGGGTGTAGGGTGGCACTGGGAGAGGGTTTGGGCTGGGAGGCATCCTTAGCTGGCCAGGTAGTGGCTGGTGGAGGAAGAAGGGAAGCAGAGGTGGGTTTTTAAAGGGCTGCAGGGCCTAATTGGAGCCACCGAGAGGGAAGGTTACCCCCAGAAAAGAAGTGCTTGAGGTGGGGGGGCAGGGGTTGGAGAAATGCACAGATAACCAAATCCATGAAAGTGAAACCCACACATGGAGAGGGTCGACATTATATTCCTCTTCCTCCTCCACTTCAACATTTCTGTGCCTTTATGAAGATTTTGGAGTGCTTCCTGCCTCCGATTGCAGCCGTCTCTGAATAAGAATATGAAGAATAAGAACAGCTGTGCTGTGGCATTCATTTCTTTCTCTATTTGCATGTGATTAATGCTAAGGCACATTTGCCAACTGATAAAATTGGCTTTAGGGTGCAAGTGTGTTCCCATCTCCCTGCTGAGGCTTGTTCAGCTCTGCAGGATGGTGTGTTTTAGGAGTGGGTTGTTAAGCAATTTCGTGTATATGTGTATATGTCTTTGTCATTCATCACGTCTCTTTTGCATCAAGGTACCCCTTACAGTTTTAGATCCTCCTTGAATGTTTCTCTTGGTTAAACATTAAACAAGATTGTAACTGAAGAAAATACCTGAAGCAAATAATTAAAACAATAGTTAGCGTATTATATAAATGGTACATTGGAAAATAATAGCACAATGTGGCAACTTTAGCCACCAGGGCAGGCATTTTGTTGCTGTTACAGATTCCTAGCTTAGAGTTAAGAATTTTTAACTGCACCATATTCAGTAATATACATTAGTGCACTATTGCTGTGATTGTAAATGCACCCCCCCAAAACATACCTTAACAACCAGCAGCTGCATAGAGTGATGGAGGTCTGTTCCTGGCAACCGGGATACAGGAGGATGATGTTTCCTGCCCTTCCTTCTAGCAAGCAAGGCTGTGGCAAGCAGAAGCAGGGTCTCATTGCAATTTCTAATTGCAGCCTTGCTGGCTGGTGGGAGAGGACTGAGAACGGACCACCTTCTCTGGATGCGGTTGCTGGCTGTTAAGGTAGGTTTGAGGGGGTCAGACCAGGAGATGTTACTTAGTTTATCATTAAAGGGCCACAGAAGATAATAGAATTATAGAATCCTAGAGCTGGAAGGGACAACCATCATGGTCTGGTGGTCTGAGCATTGGAGACCAGGGTTCAATTCCCTGCTTGACCGTGGAAACCCACTGGGTGACCTTGGGGTACATCACACACTTTCAGCCCCAGAAAATCCTGTGATAGAACCATAGAACTGGAAGATACCCCAAGGACCATCCAGTCCAACCCCATTCTGCCATGCAGGAATACACCATCAAAGCACCCCCAGCCAATGGCCATCCAGCCTCTGCTTAAAAACCTCCAAAGAAGGAGACTCCACCACACTCCCAGGCAGTGCATTCCACTGTCAATAGATTTCCCTTTGGGTTGTCCTAAGTTGGAAATGACTTGAAGGCACACAACAACAACGACAACAAGAGGGCTGGGAGAGACCACAGGGGCCCTCTGGTTCCAACTTCCTGCCCTGATATCGTTGTGTGCCTTCAAGTCATTTCTGACTGATGGCAACCTTAAGGTGGACCTATCATGCGGTTTTCTGGGGCTGAGAGTGTGTGATGTGCCCAAAAGTCACCCAGCAGATCTCCATGGTCAAGCAGGGAATCAAACCCTGGTCTCCAGGGTTGTAGCCCAGTTCTCATGCCACCAACGCACTCCTGAGAGATGGCCATCCAGTCCATGTTTAAGGATACCCAAAGAAAGAGGCAGCCCTTTTTGCTGCTGAATGGCTCTTACGGTAAAGAAGTTCTTCCTGGTGGTTTAGGTGAAATCCCTTTTCTTATACGTAAGGTATGCATATGAGCTAGGTGTATACGCAGATGTAAGCTGACCAGTTGCCCCAAGATGCATTTGAAGTGGGTGCCTGTAAAGTGTAATACTGGTTTATAAGCAATCCTCTTTTTGATGATTGCTGTGCATTAATTCCAGCCTTCTTTTTAACCTCCTTCTTGCAGACTTCTTCTGTAACTGCAGTTCTGTTGGGAGCAGGGGCCTGACTGACTGCAATGTGACAACCGGGCAGTGCGAATGCCATGCGGGGTACACAGGCCAGTTGTGCGACAGATGCGAAGAGAGTTACTACCTGGACCAGAGCAGCCGGCACTGCCTCGCTTGCGACTGCCACCCGGAGGACTCCGTTTCCTTCTCCTGCCTCAGGTGAGGGGTGTTTGGATCCTCACCGCAGCTACCATTTTTGTCCTCAGGCTGTGTTTTGATGTGTGTGTGTGTGTGTGTGTGCGCGCGTTACTGACAAGAATGAAAGAGAGGAAGTGGCTTTATTTAAGGCTCCGATCTAAAGAGAAATGAAAAAGAGCAGTCTAAGGGTAAGCCCTGCTGATTCAAAGAAGTAAGGCTGGGAAGGGGAAAGTCTAGCATGGGGGGCACATATGGCTTCCTTAACCACCTGTGTTTCATATATATATATATTAAAAAACCCTAAATCTGCATTATTTTCAGGCTATTTTCCACCCCTAACTGGGACAAACCATATGAAACTGCATATAAGTATACAGGTTGTCCCTCTCCACCTCTGGAAAAAATAGTTTTTTTTTCTTTTGGTCTAATTCATCCAGTGTGGTCCCTGAGGTATGTGAAGGGATGGACAAACCCTCATCCCCAGGCTTCTTCAAGCCCTCACAGATGCCTGCCTGCTTGCTTGCTTGCTTGCTTGCTTGCTTGCTTGCTTGCTTGCTTGCTTGCTTGCTTGCTTGCTTCTTCCTTCCTTCCTTCCTTCCTTCCTTCCTTCCTTCCTTCCTTCCTTCCTTTCTTTCTTTCTTTCTTTCTTTCTTTCTTTCTTTCTTATTTCCAGTCCCCTTAAGGGGATTTTTATGAAATAGATTTAAAATGAAGAGTCCAGCCAGGGATGACTTCCATGTCAGTAGGGTAATGAATCCACTTTATGTTTTAGCCCAAGCTTTGAAGCAGCTATCCAGGGTACTGAACCATATTCCTAAAATAGGTTCAGCACCTTGGATAACTCCTTTAAAGCCTAAAACAAAATTGGGAGTGGATTCTTTGCACCACCGACATGGAAGGAACTGTCGAAAATGTTCCTTTAATGAATATAGCACCCCCGCCCCGCTGCCTTTAATTGCACACTCTTGACCAAACGGTCTGTCACCCACACCATCTTGACAGTCTAATTATTAGCAAAGTTGCCCTGACAGGGCACATGGCATGGGGAAACCTGATCCCTTCCTCAAGCGTTGGGCTCATTTCGGAAATGAACATTGACCTGACAGGCTGTTGCCATGGATGGATGCTGACATGGCCATAATCAAAGGCCGTTTTGCATAGAATAATTACTGAGGGAAGTGCATTAATGTGTATTTGTGCGTATGTGTTGCATCTCCTTTTGAATGGAGGCATTTTCATGCCATTCACCAAACAGGTTTCAGTTCAGCGCCTTTTGCCAGCTCTACTCTGTTTTATTCTTCCTACACACAAAGAGACAGACACACACACACACACTAGTGCAATGTGTTTGCTTCTCCCCTTGCATCTTATCAGCAGCCCTGCAAGGTTGTCAGGGCAAGATAGAGAAGAAACATACATTCATACGTGAGCAGCTCAGCTTCAAAGCAGAAATGTGGGATTTTAGCACGTCTCCCTGGTTACAGGGAGGCACTTCATGGCTCTCCAGATAACGTTGGACTGTAGCTCTCATCAGCCCTACCCAACATGGGGATACTGGGGAAGGCAGTCCAAATAACACCTGGTGGGTCACAAGATGTCCATTCTGGTCCAAACAGAACTTCTCTTCGTGCTCCTAGATTGAACAGGATGCATACCCATAATTGTGACTACCAGATATTTCTTGGTTCTCCTGACTTTCATATGCGTGCTGCCATTCCAACAATTCGTTTTAATCAGGGATAGATAACTGTGTGTTCCTCCAAATGCTGGCCGAACTCCAGTTCCATTGGCTACACTGGCTTGGGTTGAGAGGTTGTGGTCTGTCAATGTCTGGGAGGCTTCACCTTCTCTTGTTGCTGTTGAAATGGACTTTCAGGTTGACTTCAGTTTAAGATGACCCTCTGGGGTTTTCTGGGCAAGATTGATACAGATCATATCCATAGCCTTCCTCTTAGGTCAGGGTGGGAAACTGGAGGAGGGCAAGAGGTCAGTTCCACCCTGACCCACCCTGCAGGATGTAGTCCACCCTAGAAAGCCCAGGTATCTTCGTTTCCTTCTGTGGCCCCTCTCAAAATGGAGATAGGAAACAACATTGCATCGCTTCCTGTCACCATTTTGAGAGGGGCTGCAGAGAGAAATTTGGGGAGGGTTCTAAGGTGCTTTAAGGTGTGGTGTACTTTCATGTTTTCTTTCATTGGGGGGCTTTTTGTGTGATTTTGGGACAAAAATTGCTTGAAAATGGTGCCATTTTTTTAAAAATTGTGAAATTGGAGGGCTTTGGCAGACTGGTAAAGAGCTTCAGGGGGCAGAAAAGTGGGGCATAGTCTGTGGGCCTCACTATGCCCAACCAGTCTTATGCTGAAAGAGTGTGACTTGCCCCAAAACATTCAGGGGTTTCCATAGCGGAGTGGAGATTTGAACCTTGGCCTCTGGGAGTCCTACTCCAGCAACATCTCCTTGATTTAAATTCCAAGGGAAGAAGGGTCACTGATTTGAATTATTGATTTTAATCGAGCTCGTCTTCTTAAAATGCATACATTTCCTGGAAAACTCGAGGACTGGTTTCTGCAACAAAAGGTGTCTGTCTGGAGCTGAAAGCTTTTGCATAACAAGAGCATTTTTATATAACCGTGTTGGAGCATTATTCAGAACTCTTTGATCAAGCAGCCCATGCCTCTGCGGTGCAATTATTAACTGCTTAGCGACAGGAAGAGCCATTGAGAGATGGATGGGCTTGCTATTTACTTCTCTTTGTACCTCAAGAAATGCCCATCAAGTCCAGAGGTTGAAGGAGAAGACAGAAAATTGCTTTGGCCCTTCCTTCTTCCTTGCTCAGTGTGGGTTGAATCCCAAGTCCTTGTTTCCTCAAAACAGACACTGCATAGAATGAGATCAAAACCAGGAAAAAGCACTGTTGAATTTTTAAAATGTTGGCTGAGAATCTGTATTGCAGACTGCATTTCATAATTTTATGGATTTGTAACTACGTTGCAGAAATGCAGCAAAACCCTATTAGTGATTTTTGAAGATGCACAACCCAGGAAATGGCAAGAATGCTCCAATGTGCATCAGGCATTTCTGGCATTTCGTACTGGTGTTTAGTTGCATGCTGGTGCATGCCATGGTGTGCATGAGTGACTGTTGCACATCAAGCCATGGGACGTCAGTCATTGCACCATTGTGCAGCAGATGCCTTAGGCTGTAATTTCTTAACAATTTGAGGTGAATGTGGGCTTTGCAAAACTACTCAATTCATTTTTGCACAAATGTTAAGGCCATTTAGAAAGATTTTTGTCCCCAGAAGCATGCCGGCCACCATTTTCAAAGCTTCATTCCAAATCAATATAGAATGGAACATTCACGCCTCTTCATTCTGTATTAAATCAATACTGTCTCTGCACACATGGAAACATGCGAGTCATTCTAGAGAATAACAGAGAACTCATTTTCAGACTGTGGGTCTTTGCGTAGCCAAGAAGGGCAACATGCATGGGAGATGTTGGAAAGCAGAGGGAAAATGAATAAAAGAAATCCCTCTCCCCCAACTTCCTGAATGGGGGAATTTGACACTGCAATATTTTCATGATTTATTTTATTCTTGGCATTTATATGCTGAAAACACAGGCTTTCCGGGGAACAGCCTCCTGCAGGGCAGGCTACTAAATCTGAAAAGTGTCAGTGAAGAGTTTGTGCAATGCAGTCCAGCAAACAGTCTTCTCTCCTGCAACATATTTATCCTCCAGTCTTGGTGAGCACAGAACTCTTTGGCTAGAACAGGAAAAAAATGTAGTAGACAGCAGGCGTATGCGTTTGTCCAAAGCATGGCTGCAATGTGTTCGCCAAGTGATGAATTAGGTTAATTATTTTTCATTTTGGTTAAAAAACTGTTCCCGATTAGCTGGACAGAGGTCTGTAAAACAACAATAGTAGCAAAGTATTTTAAACTTGGGAGTCTTTGCCAAAACTGCAGATGACAAATACGGTCCTTAAAAGAGACATCCTCTCTTTTCCATCTCTGTTAGTTAGACTTTGCAGAAGAATTACACCCTCTTTTGGGATAGATTTCCACATTTTGGGTAGTTCCTTCAGAGTTCAGAGGATGATGGTTAATTTATGTCCCATTCCCCTATCCCAAATCCCCGGAATTGTCCAGATGAAATACCCAAAGCAGATTTATCAGTCCGCTGAAGTGAAAGCGTCTTACCACCACTGGCTACAGGCCATAGACCCAGATGTTAGCTTGTGGCCGGCTAACAAACCATGGCTTGTTTGGGCAGGTTTGCATGTCCGAGCATCCAGGTTTCACTTAACCGTATCAAGCTTTGCTGTGTTGTGTGAACATGGTTATTGTGAGATCACCACATTTGGTGACAAAGAAGCAAATGGGTAGTTTTTTTTTCATCCTTAATTCTTACTGGAAAAAATGTGTCCTGCAGTCCTCATGGCCATTTGGGGGCAGCTTCCCTCCTGGTCCAAGAAGCTTTTGTGTGTGTGTGTACGTGTTTGTGTGTGCACACTGGGGCCGGAGTGGTAAGCCAGGACTGTGAAGGCGTTGTAGCGCTAAGCAGGCACGCTTGGCATTTTGACATTTCAGGGGGAGCTGAGGGGTGAAGCCCTTTGCCTCTCCAGACATCTCGAATGTTTCGGCTCCTTCGATAGATTTCACGCAGATGGATTCCATTCAGAGGCCGAAAGGGAGGAATGTTGTCCGTACAATGCCCCAGTGTTTTCTGGGAATAAAGCGGCCCTTTTTTCCCCACCACCGCACGCAAAAAAGGAACTTTGCAGGCATTGCATAATGTTGGGGGCGGAGAGTGGCGGGGCCCAGACGTGTGGGGTGGTGGGACTTCCATGGAACACAGAAGGTGTTATTAAATTCTGACGAAGCTTCAAATAGCCAAGAAGGAACGAAATGCAATTGGGAGGGGGGGTGGGAGCCCACGCCGTTTTGCTAATGGGTGTTTCTGCCATCTCGATTTCCTAATGCCCAGATTAATTGAGCTGAAAATCAACATATAGGTTATGATGTTTCCATGAAAGCTCAGTTTAAAGGCTGGCAAACATAGATAGCGATACCTCCCCACGGAACTGTTGTCCACAATCGCTTCTCTGTGGGTCTGTTTAACTTTCTTCTTGGGCTGCAAACAGACCTGGAAAAAAAATTATTTCAGACATTAAAGCTTATTGAGCTAGCTTTTAAAAAGCCCCTAGGAGAACAATAATAGTACTCTTCTTTCTTTCTTTCTTTCTTTCTTTCTTTCTTTCTTTCTTTCTTTCTTTCTTTCTTTCTTTCTTTTCTGCAACCAATGATTTGGATTGAGACTTAGATTCAGTGGATACTGTTGGCCCCCATATCATGGGGGAATCAGATCTGCTTTGGGTTTTGGTGAGAACTCTAAAGGAGTTCTTTAAGGTGCTGAACACCATTTACAAAATAGGTTCAGCACCTTGGATACATCCTATGAAGTTCAGACTTAAACCCACTTCTGTCACTCCGTGACCCTGAAGTCAACAGCTGCCGCTGCTTAAACTAGACCAGTTGAAGCCAATGGGACTTCAGTTACTTGGGACAACTTAAAAATCTAGTGTGTTTCAATGGAAGTACTCTAAATATGATTAAGCCTTGATCTAAACCAGGGCTGGATCTCATGCAGCCTTCAGGTTTTGGACCTGAGTTCTCATCATCCCCAGGCAACATAGCCAATGGAGAGCTACAAAGTTCCACATCTGATCTAACCCATCTGACTAGATCATTTTTGTCTATTCCAATTGGCAACCGCTCTGTGGACCCCAGGCAGAGAAAAGTCATTCCCAGCAGCTTCTGTCTGATTTGTTTCTCTTGTTTTTTTCAGCCTGGAAATGTCAGGGATTGAACCTGCAGCCTTTGGCATGCAGAGCGGGTGCTTTTGTGGCTTCAGTCCCTCTTCCGTTGCACGCAGAGCGATGGCGTACTTGTGGGTCCATTCACACTACACAGTTGTAATGCTGTCATTCCACTTTAATCTCCATGGGTCCCACCCTGGGGAGTGCTGGGACTGGAAGTCTGGTGAGGTGTGGAATTTTCTGGCCGAGAATTCTGAATGCCCCTCCCTGGACTTCATTTCCCAGCGTTCCGTAGGATGATGGAACCATGGCAGTTAAAGTGGGATGACTGCGTTATAACCGCGTAGTGTGAATGGACCCTGTCAGTCATTTCATGCTCCGTTTCATCAGATTTGCCCGTTAACCCAAAGCTCTGTCGTTGTTGAGTCAGCTGAAGACAGGCCCCGGGGAGTTCAGTGGTTATGACAGAGTGAATCAGACAGCGTTAAGCCTCCGGCAGTACAAAATCGGAAGGGAACGAGGGCAGCGGAGGGGTGGGTGGGCCGGCTGGGTGCTGGCGGGGGAGGAGGGAGGGAGAGGGCACCGGCCTTGATCTTCAGTCTGGGAACAGCGTTGGAGGGCATCAGAAGGCTCAAGAGCAAGATCAATAAATGTGTGCGCCCGGATTGCGCCCAGGACTTCCACATTGCCCTGATTCAGAGAGATGTGCTGTGATGCCAAGGTGTCACAAGCTCAGAAAAGTTACTTTCATTGTACAGTTTTGAGCCCAGGCAGTTTGACGAGCACTGTCTCCTTTTATGAGCACATTAGACTTCTAAGATCTTCTGGAGGCCCTCTTGCTGTTCCACCACCTTCTCAAGCTGCTTTGGTGGGAGCAAAGAAAAGAGTCTCCCCAGGGGCCGATCCCAGATTTTGGAATTCCCTCCTTAAGGAGGCCGGGATGGCTTCACCCTTGCTCTTCTCCTGCCAGCGAGTTAAAACATTCTTATGCTGTCCTGCATTTTGACACTTACGGATGAACTTTTGGAAAATAGATACAGAAGTTTTTTTTAAAAAACATATATGGCAACAGCAGCAATATTGATATGTGTGCCGAAATGGAAAAAATTCAGCATTATCCTCTAGGGAAGAACGGTTGCTGAAATGGATAGACGTGGAAGAAACTGACAAATTAACTTGTCTGATCAAAGGAAAATGATTAAGGACATTGTTAAAAGATTAGAAAGCCTTTAAGGTCTTTTTGCTTGAAAAAAGTGATTTGGTAACTTTGGGTTTTTGAAAATTATTAAGGATTTGTTATGCAGAAGAGGTGTAATATATAACTGTAATGAAAGAAGTTTGATTATGTTGTGATGTTTCTTTCCAATGGTAAGAAAGTTGGAAGTCACTTTTCATTTTTTTCTTGCTTTTCTGTATTTTTTTTCTGTACAGTGTGCCCTCTGTATATCCAGAGGTTCCATTCCAGGAATTCCTGTGAATGACGAAATTTGCAAATGCTGGCATCTCATTTTAATCAGTGGTGTTGGCCTGCATGTGTATGCTTCAGACCGTGTGTATGTTGCTGCTGTTTTGGGTATGGGACATGACGTGGGCATGGACACCCGAATTTGCATGTCGGGAGACTATGGATAAGGAGAGTGCACTGTATTTCTATGTATTTTATCTTTTTCTTTCTACTCTTCTTTTTCCCCTTTTATTTGCCTGTGTAATTTTCAGTGTATTTGGAAACTGCTAATCAGAATTATATATTTCTATTAAAAACGTGCCAGAAATAACGGTAGCTAGTGGAGATGTTTGAACAAGGGGTTAAATGCTTCCTGTGTAGTCCTGAATATTCATATAAAATTGCAGAAAGAGGGTGTTTACAATGAAGTAAAATAAAATAAAAGGGGCACTTTGGTTTGTACTTGGAATGTAGGTTCAGTTTTCTAGTTTTCAAGAAAAAATTGTTGGCAACTTCTGATTCTTATTGTCCTTAAAAAACAACAGTATACACCATAATTGGCCTTTTAGCAGCAGTGTGTGATGTGTGTGTGTGTGTGTGTTGTTGGAGTTCATTTTAATTGTTGACCTTTCCTTTGCCAAACATTCAGGGGTCTTGAGGATATAGGCGCTATGAAAGGGGGGTGTTGTGACGTGGAGCATTTTATTTTGCCTTCCTTGAGCAGAGGGAAGGGTTTTCTGCTGTGGCTGAAAGATTTAATTCTTGTGCATACCCAGACTGTGGCTTCCAGCCATCTGTATCAAATTGAACATCCTGCCAGAGAGGCCTTAAATCTGAGCTTTCCGGAACCTGTCCCCCTTTTTAAAAGTTTAATAACTTCCCCTCCTGCTGTACATCAGCTGAAAAAAATTAAATCGAGGGGCACAAAGACCAAGGGGTGGCCTAAGAAGGGAAAGGAATTTCCAAATTCAGAAACCAGAAACTCAACAGAAAGGAGTCCTTTAGGGTGCAATTCTGTGCTGACTTACCTGGGAGTAAGCTCCATGGAGCCCAGTGGGACTTCCTTTTGAGTAGATATGCGTGGGGAGTTGTGCCTTAAACTGTTTGAACTCTGAACCTTCGTTTCTCTCCGACTGTTTCCTTCAGCTTCATGTACTGGAAGAGGATTTTTTTTTGGAGAGAACTTTCATGATGCCTCCCTCTTCACCTCTGGTTTGATTTTGTTTTTTTGCTTCTTTCTCTGAACAGCTCTGGGAGATGCCAGTGTAAAACTGGAGCTACAGGCCTGAAATGTGACCAGTGCCAGGAAGGGTACTCCAAGTTCAACGGGACGACCTGCGAACCTTGCCGGTGCAATAACCGTTCCATGAAATGTGACCGTTGGACAGGTAGATGGGGACCCTGTTGGGTTTTTTTAAGGGGGAGCAGTGCTGAGGTTGCTCCTGAGTGAGAGAAAAAAAAGATAGCACAACCCAGCACAAGGTTAGCCCTATCATTAGACAGAGGGAGGCAGCTTCCTTGAGGCTTTGGTTGTCATTAAAGGGGAGCAGATGGTCACAGAATCATGGAATTGTAAAATCATACAGCTGGAAGGGGAACACAAGGACTTTCTAGTCCAAGCTCCTGCCATGTGGGACATAACAAAATCCACTTTCTCCACCTCTGTATTAAAAAAGTGTTCCTCTCAAGACATGGCAAAATGGAGACAAATGTTTAAAACAAGAATAATAGCCATGGCACTCTCACAATAAAGGCAGCTCTTCAGATCTTTCCAAAGACCTGAACACAAGTCGGAATAAAAATCTGAAATCTTATGAGTTAGACATAAAGAGCCAGCTTCGTGTGGTGGTTTGAGTGTTGGTTTGAGTGTACGACCCTAGAGTTCGTTTCCTAGCTCAGCCACTGAAACCCACTGGATGACCTTGGGCATGTCACACACTCTCAGCCCCAGAAAACCCTGTGATAGGTTCACCCTGGAGTCACCATAAGTCGAAAATGACTTGAACAACAAGGTATCAATGGCACTCACACCTGAATGCCAAAAATAGATCGTCTCCTTTTCTTGTTGGTAAACAGAAAATTGTCTCAGAGACTGGAAAAACTGGAAAGAGAACAAGCAGAACTGGAAGATATCCACAGTCCACCCAGAGTGGGTTGAACAGAGACAATGGCTTCTTGTCACACTTCAGATGATGTAACACCCCAGCCTTGCTGAGGGCTCCCTTGGCCTCTTTATCGCATCTCTTTTATGTTTCGCAGCCAGCATCACACTATATTCCAATATCCCTTTCCTCCATTCAGAGGGTTATCTACTCAGCTTGGCTTTAGGCAATATTTTTCATCCTGCCTTTGTCCCCCATTGGCCATCATTAAGACTGAACTTGTCACCTCATCACCGTACCTGCAGGTTTTGCATTTCTGTTGCTAGTTAAACACATCCAACCTGCTCATTCATAACTGGAAAGGCCTGTTCCTAGGAACTTCACTCCATGCATCAGATGAAGCAGGCTTAAGTCCAGGAAAGCTCCCAAAGGTGCTGCGAGGTTCCTTTGCGCACTGGTCCAAGTAATGTCTTTGGATTCTCTCAGAGATGGGAGCCGGGTGCCCTCTGGCGGCCAAGAGGCGAGACGCCCTCTGCCTCCGCTGAGATCTCTCCAAACCGACAGAACTACAACAGAAACAATGTCCGTGCAAAATTTAGGCCTGTGACTCTAGCTACATCTCTTTTCTTCTCCTGTTTGATTTTTTTTTTAAAAAAAGAACTTTTTTTTGCCTGATGCATAAGCTAGTGGTGCTTTGAAAGTTTGCATGAAGTATTTTGTGCATGTTCGTATCGCCCTTTTGTGGCTTTTATCTCGTTGCAATGGTTCTCATTTTCCGCTTGTTTCATAGGTGTTTGTTTGGACTGTCAAGGAAACACAGAAGGCGCCCACTGTGAGAAATGCAGAGGGCAGTTCTACCAAAATAACTCACAACCCCATGAGTGTCTCCTTTGCCCATGCTCCACCGTGACTTCCACCGGGAGCTGCCGGATACGTAAGACAGTCTCCTGAATGATGATATGGTGTCCAAGAAAGTTCTCGTTCGTGGTGGCTGATGCCTTCCGTGTCAATGGGGGAATGAATCTGCTCCAACTTTAAAAGAAATATCCAATTTGCTAAACCTAGTTTGGGAGGATAGAGTTGAGTGCCTTGGATAACTCTGAGACTCACCACCCCATTGAAACTGAAGCTGTCCACCACCAGACTAAATGTGGCAGTGGGCAAATGTTTTCCAGTCATGTTGAGATATATAACCCTCTCAATTAAATCATCTAGTTAAAAACAGTCCTGGGACAAGGAAGGCTTAGAGTTTCATGGCGGGATAAGCCGTATCCACAAGTTTCCTGAAAGCATCCAAAGTGAAGTTGAGAACGCAGGCTGTTGATGATTCTATACTGTTTTCACAGTATTGCTGTTTTGATATGGAGTTTATTTAATTGGTTTTAAAAGTTTTCTATGATTAGATTTTAATTCAAGTACCTTGTTTTAATCGTGTTGTGCCTTGGGTCCCATTCAGGTGGGGGGAAAGTTAATGAAATAAATAGTTTTGTTTTCTTTGAAACAAAGCTAAGTAAACAGCCAATCATGAACGGGATCCAGGAAATCAAGGTGGAAACAAGGAACGAGGAGGTGACAAGGGCAGTGGCAGCTTCTGAGTTCCAGGTCAGCAGCTCAGTGAATCCCCCACAGGTTTTGGATCATTTAAATGAGCTATCCAAGGTGCTCCTCCAAATAGATCCAGCACCTTGGATATGTCCTTTAACACTCTCCACATAACTGGGGTGGACTCAACCCTCCACTGACGTGGAAACCACTGGTCGCCACGGCCTGTTGGTACTTCCCTGGGAGGTCTCTTGCCTCTGCTAAAGAACTGAAGCACACTTAGATGGTAAGATCCAATGTCAAACGGTGGAACCGAATACCCTAAAGGCGCCAGATTACTTCTGATATTGATATCTAAGCAGGGTCAGCCCTGGCTAGTATTTGGATGGGAGACTGCCAATGAGTACCAGGTTCTGTAGGCTATATTTCAGTGGAGGGAACGGGCAAAACCACCTCTGAGTGCTCCCTGACTAAGAAAACTCTACGAAATTCATGGGGGTCAGCATAAGTTGATAGGCGAGTTGAAATCACGCATATTCGATGTCAGGCGGCTGAATAAGAGCGCTTGAGTCGCTCCTACTATGTCCACGGCTCCCTCTTTTGGGCATTTGCTTTGGGTGCACCAGAGAGCCCTAGGCTGTTATCTTGATGGAGCTAAGATTGCATGTATATATAAAACCATTCAGCTCGGGCTTGCAGGGAATAAAGATGCAGAGCTTGGCAGATGATTTCGGCTCCTTTCCTAAGATGTACCTCTAAAAAGATGACAACCTCAGCAGCCCCCGAGTCAGTTCCTGAGCACATAGACTTGAGCGTGGTGCAATGTGTCATGCATGTTGAATTCAAACAGCAAGGAAACAGAACCAGGAAATAAATAAGTAAATTAATAAATAAAGCCACCACCCTGGGAATTTCAGAGCCAAGGGGCAGCCACCAAGAAGTCTCTGTCTGTGTCTTCATCTGGGCACGAAACTGGCAAATAGCAGCAAAAGAAGTGACCAGTGTTCTATCTTCACACATACAGCGCTCGGCCACCGCGCACCAACCTGTGACAAGTGCCGACCCGGCTACACGGGACCCCTCTGTAACCAGTGCGCCAACGGCTACTACAGCTCTGACAGCATCTGCGTCAGATGTCACTGCAACGGGAATGTCGACCCGGCCCGGACACCGAGGGTCTGCAAGCTAGAGACGGGAGAATGCCTCGGCTGCCTCTATCACACGGCGGGGCCTCGCTGCGAAAAGTGTCAGGAAGGTTACGCCAGGGCCTCAGAAGGAGGGAACTGCACCAAGAAAGGTAACCCTTTGCCTCCTTCACTTGACGTTGGCGTAAAATGTCTAGGCCAGGTTCCTGTAATTCTGCATGGATGGAGTTATACGCTCCGTAACCCTTCGGCCAAATGGATGTCTTGCAACAAGTGAATCCGCAGCTGTGCCCAGTGTTGTCATTCAGCCGGTTTGTGTGGCTTCACCCAAGCCAGCTGTGAAAATTGTTTTAAGAGAGTGAGGCTAAGGAGGTTAAAAGGGGAGGTGGGGGTCGCAAAGAGAAGGAGGAGAAAGAGACTGGAGAGGACAAACAGGACAGAGAGGGTAAGAGGAAGGGAAAGGCTGGATCCTCTAGAACAGTGGTTCTCAACCTGCGGGTCCCCAGATGTTTGTGGACTTCAGCTCCCAGAAGCCCCAGCCACTATGGTCAATGCTCAGGGCTTCTGGGAGCTGAAGTCCAAAAACATCTGGGGACCCGCAGGTTGAGAACCACTGCTCTAGAACCACGAGAGAAGGCTGTGAATGTGGTCGTGCTGAGCATCCCACAAGTGAGAGCAGCTGCCGATGAAGAGGATGATGTCTGTTATCTAGACCCATGATTCCCAGCCCAGGTATGTCATGCCCCTGCCCCAGGACCCAGACAGGACCCTCCCCAAGAGCCACACCCCAGAGACATGAGGGGAGCAGTACTCATGGCAACCGATACAGGTGGAAAAGGGAGAGCCCAGGAGTCTGGCAGCGTTTATATAATAGAGATCCATTAATTAGACCCACAGCTGGGTAAAACTCTGAGCCTACATAGCAAGAGGCCAGAATGGGAGAAAGCTGTTGCAGCTGACCGATCCTACCAGTGGCAGCAGCCCAGATTACTCCTGAATTTCTTGCTTGCGCTCCTAGAACCCTTAACCTTTTCCTGGACTATGGATTTTGCCGTTGGACTCTCTCTCTTTCTCTGGACTTATGGTAAACTCACTCTGTCCCTCTGAACCATCTAAGAACATGGACTGCAGTACGACTAAGACAAACTTGGCTTGCTAGTTCTGATTAGATAGACGGTGGCCTTGTTTGGCTGCCAGCACAGGACAAGGGAATGAACCAGGGAATTTTGAAGTACATGAAAAAAAAATATTGGGAAAAGGCATATACGTCAACAGTGGAAGACAAGATACAAGTCAAAAATTGTCAGATCAATTGAGCATTATGATGAGTGGTGGAGCGGCTTTCCTTTGTTACTTAACCTCGAGAAAGGCCCGGTTCCCTCGCTTTGTTATTTTGGCGAATGGTGGGGAGGCCCTCCCTAAACAGTGTGCTGTGAGCGTGCCGCCACATCGCACATGCTTGGTGGCACACCCTTCACAGGCTCAGTGTTCGTGTGTGTGTTTGTGTATGTATATGTATATATATGTATGTGTATGTGTAAGCAGCCATCTCAGTCAATCCTACGAGCAGTGTTAGCGAGTGAGCTCTTCTGCATCTTCTCTCTGCCTCCTCTTTTTGTCATCATTTTAAGTTTTAAATTAGCGTTTTCAATTCGTGTATTATCAGATATGGATCAGTGGTTGAAAACCAGCACTGTAAAAGAGGTGAAACATAATACGGATAGTGACCAGTCACCAACTATATTAATTACTAACATTTTGCTAATACGAAAGGTACAATTTATGGAAATAGGTTGCTGAGTGGTATGAAAGAGAGAAAAGATAGAGAACCTCCAATTTAGACCACTGCATCTCGGGCTAGCTGAGGTCGGAGACCTTATTCTCCAGTGCGCCAGGGTACAGTACTGTATTTGTGCCCATTTACTAAAAAAAATACCTTTTTCCTCCGTGGAAACATGTTGTGGCCAGCAGCCCACGGACAGCCACACTGAATAGTTCTGATCCAAACTGGAATATCCACCTGGAGTTTGCATTCTTTTTTCCTTCTCAGTTTGTCTCAAGATATTTATTTATTTATTTTGACACAGATGTTAGAAAATCATTAACAAAATTTTTGTTAAACACAGGAGGCTACACAAAACACCATATGCAGATGAAAAGTTGGGAGGCAGCACCCATTTTTAAAAAAATCATATTTATTCATTTTAATGCAAACGAGTGAATGTGCAACAGTACAGAGAAAGAAAAGGAGAAAACATATACGTGCATAACTAAAATTGAATTAGGCTAAAAAGGGAGTACTTGTGATATTGTAAAATGCTGTCAGAAAGAAAGACAGTCCTGCATTTTTATTTGTTTCTGAATTGGTGACTGTTTTCCAACTACAAGGAGGAGAAGACTTGCGCATCTGTAAATACTGGAGATAACTTTGGTTACGTTTAGTAAACATCATGTAGCAACAGTACTGATAGTAAGGGTCCAGAGCTCTAGTCAGAACATCTCATAAACTATCAAACCAACCGTGTTCTTGATAATAACATAACCTACTTTACCGTGTTTGCATTTTTCTTAAAAAAAAAAATGTAGAATACAGCCCTGGCCCAGCAAACAGAGGGTTCGTCCCTTCAGCACCAAACATTAGCACTTCGGCATCTTTCTCCACGGCGGCCACCAACACCACGTTGGCACAGACTACGGTGCAAACCGTTTTCCCCATCAGCTCCTCCGACAATAGCACCTCCACTTTAGCCGACGTCTCGTGGACTCAGTTCAACATCATCATCCTCACCGTCATCATCATCTTGGTGGTTCTGCTGATGGGCTTTGTGGGAGCGGTCTATATGTATCGCGAATATCAGAACAGGAAGCTGAATGCCCCCTTCTGGACCATTGAACTCAAGGAGGACAACATCAGCTTCAGCAGCTACCATGACAGCATTCCCAACGCAGACGTCTCGGGCTTGTTGGAGGACGATGTGAACGAGGTGGCCCCCAATGGACAGTTGACGTTGGCAACTCCCATGCACAACTTCAAAGCTTGAGGAAAACTTAGCGGACAGTTTTAATGGAAAGGCTCTGTTGGGCAAAGCAATGGAGGGCTCCTTGGCAGAAGAACTGGTCAACAAGACCGGTGTCCCATCTGGAGGAACTTCATATTTTCTTGTGATGGCCATGGGACCAGCTTTGAGGTCAAGAAAAAAAAAATGAGCACTGGACGTTGGCCATGAGAAAGGAATTTCAGGTAAAGTTCTAGGTTGCATTGAGTTCATCGTTCACCATCACAATCCATACGAGGTGCCATGGATGGTAACTTGCATTTGAGGAAATAAAACGGAGTTGCTTCGAAATATATTTTTGTATGAAACGATGGAGTCATACCAAGGAGTCATCTCATAGCAAGTCAAAAACTGTGTTGATACTGGAACTTAATTTTTTTTTTGTTAAGATCCTGTTTCAAAAAGTAGCCAGTGAGGACAAACCTGTAGGAAATGGATCTTTGACGAACTTATAAGAAATGGAGCTTTGTTTTGGAAGGGGGGAGGGGGAGACCGAAACTTAGTTTCATGCCTTTAAAAAATTTTGCTATTTAAAAAAAAAATTAAATGAAAATATATGTTTTCCAGAATGGCTAGAGACTTACTGATGCAAACCAACAGCAATCAAAGTTTTGACTCTGGGTACAAAAAAGAAATCACTTTCTCTCTCTCTCTTTTTTTGGAGAAATAGGTGTTGGTGACCTTCCCTCTTCATTTTTTTCTGAGAACTTCCTTCCAAGGTGATAATGCTATTTAAAATGCAGGAATCCGTTTATTTTCTTAGCTTTATTGAACCTGGATTCTCCCAAAGGATGTGAGGGGAGACGTGGCGGCTCATCTTTCAAGAGCCTCCTACCCGAAATGGAAAACACGTGTCTTCAGAATGTAACAGAGATTCCTTGGCATTGTATTTGTAACTATTTGTACGAAAGTATCGCAGGTCATATTTTATCTGTACAGTGGTTCATGATGTTGTAAAAAAACAAAAAAAAAAACACACACAAAAAACCGAAACCAACAAGGAGAGTAAGTATTGTATTAAAGTCCTGTAAATTTAGATGGCAGTACTGTCGGAGCTGGGTCTCCGGCAAAGGTTAGTTGCTAACCTTTTTTTTCTCTCTTCTGATAATATGAGTGAACTTGTGTCCTAATTTGAGCATCTCCCTTGCTTGCTTTGTTCGAATCTCTACAGATTTTTCCCCCTTTTCCCCATCAGCACCCCAAAGGAATCAGCCATCCCAGGTCATGCAGATTTCTGGAAATCGGCTTTGAGGCTCAGATCATTTTGGGTCCACAGTTACACAAAACGTTGGAACGCTCCTCTGAACTGAAAGAAAGCCTAGAGAACCCGTCAGTAACCACGAGTGTTTTCTCTCTCATCCTAGTTTTTTACTTTCCAAAGCTGGGCTCCTTAAACTGTTGAGTTGCTACTGCTCCCTCATATCGTGATCCCCATCGTTCAAGTCCCCAGTTGTTGTTGTGTGCCTTCAGGTCCTTCCTAACATATCGCAGGGCTAAGATGAACCTTTCATGTGCTTTTCCTGGCAAGAGCTGATCAGAGGAGGGCTTTGCCTTTGCCTTCCTATGAGCCTGACAGAGAGAGTGTCGCTTGGCCAGGGTCACCCAGTGGGTTTCCATGGCTGAGTGGAGATTCAAACCCTTGGTCTCCAGAGTCATAGCACATTGCTCAACCGCCACACCACACCAGTTCTCTCTAGGCAACTCTTGAAATGTGAATCTTTTGCTTAGCTCGTGAAAAGAGCGTTTGCAGAAGATCTCCATCATTCCCCTTTGAAGGTGTCTGTACTTCCACATTGGTGTTTCCTTTGGAACTGCAATGCTTTATTCAGTTTTGCATTTTTTTTAAAAACTGGGCATTTGCATTACGTCATCATCAGCTTGTTGTGTCCCTATGTTTTCTAGTTTCTTTGAGGAGATCACAAAATCCAGGCTTCTGAGGAAAGAGCAGAACAGAATCGTTCATAGTTACGTTGCATGCACCCGAGCCCATGTGTCTTGTTATCTCTGCACAGACTCTTGTTAAAAGTTCAGCCTTTTGATGGAGATAAGAATGGCAAAGCCAGCCACAGCTTGGTTGTTTGTATCTGCAGTGTGATCTGGCTCACAAATCTCACGCCGCCAGCTCCTTCCTCCGTCAGTGAAGTGTCTGAACCAATGTCGATAACTTTTGCCCCAGGGAAAATCTCCACACCATGTACATACATCCTTTTCAAAGAGGAAGCAACAGAAACCCCGAAGAAATAAAATGAGATTTTTTTTTTTGCTTAGAGAGATGTGTGAAAAATAAATAAATATATTTAAAGTGACATTCTCAGTTAGGAAAGAATGCGTTGCTCGAGAGCAAGAAGGGGCAAAGAGCGGTCTGTGGTCTGCATACATCTCCTGAACATCATTTTTGTATCTCTAAAAGTTCCCAACTGGTGCTCTGGAGCCGAGTTTTGTTTTTAATGTTTCTGAGCTTTTTTCACCAGCAGGCTGAACAGAAGCCCCCCTCCCAAACTTTCAAAAACACCCACAGATTCCAGTGCCCCAAATACTTCCATTGTTGTCAATGTCCTTCTCAAAATGGTGACAGGAAATAATACATCATCACTTCTGGTTGCCATTTTGGGAAGGACTGCAATGAAGATAAATGTATTTGGGAGCCCTGCGGCTTGCAGGGGGCCGGAGGGCAGAAAATTGGCCCAGCTCCCCACACAGTTGTCCATCCCTACTCTAGAGTAACGGCCTGGTGGGTACAGGCTGTGGATGAACGGCTAGGCTTGCTGCCGACTTTCTTCCAGTGGTCACTCTTGAACTGCAAAAGCTTCCAGCATCCAGCAATTCGTGTCTTTCCCATTGATAACGGCAGAAATCCAGTCCAACTTAACTGCCCCCATGGTGTTATTATGCTGAAGGAAATGTGTCAAGGGTCCCACATTCACAGCCAACCAATTCTCTTCCTCTTGATGTGAAATCCAGGTAAGGGTGCAGTTTACCTGAACTCTAGTTTCTTGGAATTTAGTGCCCTCAGCAACATTAAACCCATCAACTTTTGATTGAATTTACATTTCAAAAATACAATTTTGACTGCATTTTCCTGTCCTCATTCTCAATATCTTAGCCCTCATTGTGGGAAATAATTCTGCTGTAGTATACGCCAGCGGTGGCTGATGGCTTTGAAGTGGGTCCGTTCCATGTTTTAGTCCAAATTTTAAAGGCTTTATCTAGTGTGCTCAACTTATTTTGGGTACAGGTGAAGGATTATGGCTGTTACAGTCTAAAATATCTGGCATACTAGTGGCTGGTGGGTTCCATGCCCATTGGGCAATAAATTGTTCCAACTTGGGCCCCCCAGAGGTACTTTTTTTTTTTTGCAATTTTTCTTTAAAACATACTTTGCACCAAAATATCTTTTGGGAGGTGAGGGGGCCATTTTCATCATTTTGAACCTCCGTGGATTATTTTAGGCCCATGAAAGGTCTTTTTTGAAACAGGAACTAAACACGAAGTTACTTCTCTTGGGCATAAATTGAAACGGCCCAGCAGGACCCCCAAACATGGCAAAAATACCTCCCAGGTCCCCTAGAGGGTACTGGGGAGCAAAAAAAAAAAAATTGATTTTTCTTTGGTGGAAGGGTGCAGCCCTCTAAAGTCTCTGGAGATGCTGATGCAGCCCCAAATTGTGCACAGGTACCCAGCCCATGCTAGATGAAGGAAGGGATGAGGTTACCAATGTGTGCATGAGGAAGAATGGACATAACCCCAAGGCTTATCCATGGTGGCCAGTAGACCTTGCTTTGGCTATGATTTTTAATCCACAGGGTGGATTTTGAGCCACATCAATCCATAACCCAGCTGGTTTGGATGAAGGCAAGTGTACTCTGGATGTAGCGTCAGAAGTAGATACCCGATGGTGAATTTTGCCTCTAGAAAAGTATTTTTTTTTTAACAGGACAGCCATGTCGTTTTATGACCTTTAGAAACGGCCTCCCTCTGCCATGAGTTGGTGATGCAATTCCATAAAAACACAAGGAGAAATCGCTCATGCCCAAAGATTAACAGCAAAGCAGGGGGGTATATATATATTTTTTAAATTAAACTTAAATCTAGTGAACGACTCTAGCTAGAAATAACTGCATGACCTTTTTTTAATAGTAGAGAGACCGCATGAAATCGTTTAGTGAAATAGGCACTGCATTAGATCAGGCCAAATACTTTTACCAAATAGGTGAGGAAAATACAGTAACTTGAGCACCCCAGGCTCACCCAGTCCTTTAAATTCCTGCATCTTTCTCTCGCCTTTTACGCAGTCAGGGAACAGTGTGCATAGCAAGACATCGTCCAAAATAAAAAGGTAGAGAACACAAAGACTGGGGCCTGGGGAAGAAACTTCTGTCTAATGCCGCATTCTGAACTTCTAAAGCACTCGATTTATTTATTCCTTTAACTCATGTAACAAGATATTTGGGTTTCTTGTTGGAATACAAGTTGCACTCACCCTTCAAAATACAACCCATCAGCTATATTTTATCCCCCTCCTCGTGTCCCGAGCATATGTTGATGCTAATGAAAAATAGTTATTTGAAGAAGAAAAAATGGGAGGGGGTACAGGAATGGGGAGGGGTTGGGGGAAGTGAATGGTCAGAATATATGTTGGAATTTATACTGAAGAATGTTATTTAAAACAAATTAAAATAAAATGTATATAATTTGTATCTACTCCCGGTTGGCTTTTGCATTTTTTAAAATGAGTCTTTCTACGTACCATCCAAACTGGCAGGGATGGATTTATCTTCTGCCGTTCCACTTTTTCTAGCTGCTATTAACATGTCCCAGGAGATAGATAATTTATGATTATCATAATTTATGATTATCATGATTATCATAGACCAGCATAAGAGCAGTATAAAGTCCAAATAAAAATACATATAAATATGCAAAAGGATGCAAATACATTTAGGTATTAATCGGTCAGATAACAGAACCCAACCAGTCCTAACAGAGCCCAACTAGGCAATCATTATACTAATTCGTGGTGCAAATCGTCCCCGAAAAATTTTAATTGCTGCTGCACAAAATTTAGCCACTTTATAGGTCAAAATAGGTTGGTATCTGAATGCAGCGAAGAAACATATAACTGTGTTCTGAGTGTCCTGGATGTTTGTGGAGTCTTGGCAAAATAAGATCGGTACGTTGGTCTCTTGTCGCATAAATACTGAAAAAGCACATGTTCGACTGTTCCTGTTTGACCAGAATCGCAGGGGTAGTGTCTCTTTAAATATGCAATCTTCTATAGCATCTTTCAAGAACAGCTGAAGGAAAAACACAACAACGCTTCCTAGTTTTCATCTGTCGTCTGTTCTTCCTCACAGGATTTCTCTCCACGGGATTCAAGGTGGCTTACTATCATTTAAAACAAAGTACAACTAAAAAACCCCACTTAGATAAGGGTTAAAAACCCCACACAATTCTGCTTGAAAAGCACAAGTTAAAAACAGTTTTGAATGTTGTTTCTGTTGGACTGCAAGTCCCAGCAGGTGTAGCCAGTGGTGAAGAATCCTGGGAGCCGGAGCACAATAACAGCTGGATGGCTACGCTTTGTCCGTCCCATTTGTTTCCTTCCAAATTCAGCCGTTCCACTTCAGAAAGTAGAATTAATGAGTGATTGATGTTGTGTTATAGTCAGACAGACCTGGGAGGGGGATTGGCTGATGCAAGAATACAGAAAAGGGGGACCATGGTGACCCCCAACTCTTTCTCCTTGCCCCCCGGCTTGAAAAGCCAGTGCTTCGATTTTTCAAGCTCTGTTTTACCGGCCTCCAGACAGCGTCTGCTCGTATCTGCAATGCACCAGAGAGCCTGCACTAATCCTAATCCCAAAAGCATGCCTTCCTAGCTCAAAACTTGTCCGATTTGCATATCATCCTACCCGCAGATGCTGGCCTTTCCTGGCCTGACCTTCGTCTTTAAAGCAAACAACAATCGCCCGCTGCCCAGACGTTGAACTTTTGCTGTTGGCTGCAATAAGGCTGACGGCAGTTTGCTGGTTTCAAGAGTGGCTTAATTGCCTGAAATGGACAACTCATTAAGATAAGGCTAAACAGCCCTAATCTGATTAGCATCAGGCAAGTCTTTAACTGCTTCAAAATGATACCCTTTCAAACTCACCGTCGTTACCCGCTCTTTCATGGCTCGGTGATGTTGCAGGCGAGGTAAAATATGTAATAATCTTATTTATAAGTAAGCCACGGCCCTGGATTTGCAAGACCTGAGCAGGGCTATTAGTAACAGAATCACAGAGCTCGAGAAATCCATAAACAGTTTTTGGTTTTACAAAAAATCTTCAGTTGTTTTATCTTTTAAAAACCAGGTTGATTTAGCCTTTTGGAATAGTTCAGCAACCTTAACCACCCAGTCTTCTATTGGCAGTTCGTCGGCTTATTTCCAGGTTTGCACAAAACATTATTCTTGCAGTTCTGTCGTCACAGAACGAAGAAAGAGGCAATCCAGATCCTTAATCAGGATACTCAACAAAAATATTTTTGGAATGTCTCCAATATATCAATGAGGGAAATCGGCTTTGGAGAAAGCAAGGGTGTGCATTCATAAAACTAAAGCAGGTCTATTGAAGAGGAGTCAGATGAGCCAGCCCACAGGCTGCAGGAAAAAAAAAAAGGATGCTCGCCTGGAGAAATAGACCCAGGTGTGAAAACAAGAAAATTCTTGTGGATTTGTAGTACCTATCCTGTTTGGACAGATGGATGGAAAGGGTTGAGAAGCAACAGATTGGTGGTATGAATCTGTGTTCATGCATGCATGCTAAAATCCAGAAATTTTTGCCCAGAAATTTCACTTCTAGAGACACAAGGTGGCAGGCAACTCCTATAATACATGTACAAACAGGGCTTGCAACAATAATGCTGCAGCATGCACGTGTCCTCCTTCCATTCCACTGTTAGGGTTACCCCCGAATCCTCAAAATTGTTAGGGTCACCCCGAACCCTAAAAACAAACACACACGTGGGTCCAGACCTAAAATGTTAGGTCCACATGGACTACCCCAAGTAGCCTATGCGATTGCAGGTGATCTCTGAATCAGCTTGGAAACATTCCCAATTTTGGCCAAACGGACTTCTTCCCCACTCGGGAGGAATGCAGTCAAAACTCCTTTTTACGTGAGCAATTGAAGGGGTTAAATCCAATGCCACTTGAATAGGAAAAATAAGCGAATTGAATTGTGCCTCTGAGTAAATTGCAGATGTCTGTCTTATCTCAAATTTTAGAGAATGGCCTTGCAACAAAAGGTCTGGGAATTCACAGGGAGGCACTATACTCCCTACCATTATTTTGTATCATCTTCTAAACTAACTCTTTGTTCTCTTCTGTACACGTGTGTGCTAAGTTAATGATGTAATGGAAAGTTAACCAAAGATCTTTTTCTCCAGTGATGGGCGGGCTAAGTAAATGATTGATTGCTGACATAGAAGGCAAAAGGTATATAGTGATGCTACCTCAATTAAACAACACAACAGTTCTGGGATAACTGTTGCCCTTGCGCAAGGTATTGTTAACAATAAAAATGGCTTTTTGATTTTTCCCTGAAACCTGGTCGTCTCCACTTTTCTTGGCCACAACACAATGAGAAAGACCCTTTATTGTGAAAAGGAGGGGCTTTCTAGACTGACATGACAATGGTCTCATGAAGCATACAGTGCGTGTGCAAGAACATTTCCTTTCCCAGGACTAAAATTCTGACACGTGGTTGCTAATCAAGTAACTTCTGGTTAACAATCAACAGCGAGCCCTGAATCACACATGTATTCTCTCAGCAGTGCGAGAAACATCCTTACACAGAGTGCTGGGAAGCCAGGCGTTGACTTTGCCAATTAATGTCAGCATAATTTTAACGAGGACAAAGGGACTGACAAGAGGAACAACCTTTAAAGTGGACTGGAATTGAAAATGGAGGAACTTTAGTTAAGCAAATGCTGAGAGACGGGGGGGGGTCCCTTTAGCTTGGACACTTAAGCAAGGAAGACCCCCTCTGTGAACTGAACTGCCCAGGGTGCTGAATCTCTAGCAGTCCTGCAGAGTAGACCAAAGAAAAGCTGCAAAGAATTGTTTATTTTGTCTATATTCTTTTGCTGCTTACATTAGCACCCCACCAACTTATCTCTATATATCCTGTTTGGACGGCCAGGTGCAAAGTGTTGAGAAGCAACAGACTGGTGGCATGTGCCCATGTTCATGCATGCATGCTAAAATCCAGAAATGTTTGCCCAGAAATTTCCTTTCTAGAGACACAAGGTGGCAGGCATCTCCTGTTATATGTTCTACGAAACAGAAGCTGCAACAAAACGTTGCAGCCTGGAAGCCTCCTTCTTCCATTTTACCTCTTTTTGGTTTTGTCATTTTTTCCAACCTTAATTTCTTCCCTGTCTGAAATTTTCTGTAGGTTTCAGGGTTTTCTCGAATGCTTCTCATCCTCTTTCTTATGATACTGTAAACATTTATAGCTGAGAAATTGAAATAGAAGGAAAAAGTGGGACCTCATGGAGAGAGATGGGTAGGTGGAATAAAAATGAAGCACTTGGTGCATTGTTCCATGAAAAGCCCAACGTAGCTAAATAATAATATACTGTAATGTAATGTAATAATATACTGTATTTGGAACATTTTTTAATGGCCTTATAGATGTTGAACTGTAACTCCTTCTCTGTCGGCTGTATTGGCTAGGATTGGGGCAGATCTGAAGTTCAGTATAAACTGCCCATCCTTTTTAGCCGAGGGGATTTAGTGGCGTTTGGAGCTTCGAACTATTTTCTCTCTGGATTCAACCTGTTCATCCCCCATGCCCTTAGTCAAAATGGCTCCTCCTATAGTCTGCGTCCCATAATGAATATGGCGCCTGGTACACAGGCCTTCGCTACCTTTTACTGCGCAGGCGCGCCCGTAGTTAAAATGGAGCCCTTCCACCGCCGCCTCCTTTCCTCTCGCCCGTCGACTAAATGCCACATCTGTTCCCTCAACAAAGATGGCACCGAAACCACCCTCAAAGGGCATTTCCCTTGAGGGAAAAGCCTCGGCGAGGCCTTAACATGACTGCGGCTGCCCTTCCAAGGGCGGCTTCGTTGGCTTCAGGAAGATGGCGGCCGGGCCGGGAGAGGCCCGCTGCGGCCGTTTGAATTCCAAGCCAGCCGCCAAACGCGGGACAATAACAGCCAGAGTCACCGGCGGAGGAGCCGCAGCCGGCCGGGTCGCCGCCTTCCCCGCCTCCCCCTCTCGCCATGGACTCCCTGCCGGGCGAAGACCCTTCCTTGCCCCTGGGGCTCAACGGCAGGTACCCCCTGAAGGGGCGGGGACGGTTAAAAACCGTTAGCAGGAGGGGGGAGGGGTTAACCCCTTCCGGCCCAGGGAGGGATCCCTCTCAGCCAACAAAGGACGGGGGGCCGGAGAGGAGGTTTCTCCTGTGTTTCCGCCTTTCTGGGGGGCTGCCTGGGGTGGTCTTCGGAGGAGGTGAGCGGGAAGAGCATGGCACGGCAGCTGCGGGGCGAAGGTGTGCCCCTGAATTGAATTGGAGCCCCCAAACTCAGAAACAGTCCGCCTGCGAGTGCGATTTGCTTGGGGTGGGATGGGATGGGATGGGGGGCAGCACTGAGGGAGGCTTTGGGCTCTGTTTGGATTCAGGACCGCTTTTTGGAAGCATCCTCCAGATGTTGTTGTTGGACTGTGCAGCTCCCATCATCCCCCACCATGGGTTTTCCCTGCTCAGGCTGAGTGGACTTGTGGTTCTGCAATACCTGGGAGCCCCAAGTCTCTCTCTGCTGTCCTGGAGCGCCCCTGGCTTACGTGTGTGTCCCCTATAAACAAAGAATCCAGACGCTGCACAGGCACTGCAACTCCCGCCTTCCTTTTGTCCTTAGCTTGGAGGCCCCACTGAAGGATGCTTTGGGATGAGGGGGCAACACTGAAGGGTGCTTTGGGCTCTGTTTGGATTCAGGACCACTTTTTGGAAGCATCACACAGGACTGGGCGTCTTCTGGTCCTCTAGTTGGACTGTGCAGCTCCCATCATCCCCCACCATTGGTTTCTCCTGCTCAGGCTGAGTAGACTTGTGGTTCTGCAATACCTGGGAGCCCCAAGTCTCTCTCCGCTGTCCTGGAGCGCCCCTGGCTTACGTGTGTGTCACCTATAAACAAAGAATCCAGACGCTGCACAGGCACTGCAACTCCCGCCTTCCTTTTGTCCTTAGCTTGGAGGCCCCACTGAAGGATGCTTTGGGATGAGGGGGCAACACTGAAGGGTGCTTTGGGCTCTGTTTGGATTCAGGACCACTTTTTGGAAGCATCACACAGGACTGGGCGTCTTCTGGTCCTCTAGTTGGACTGTGCAGCTCCCATCATCCCCCACCATTGGTTTCTCCTGCTCAGGCTGAGTAGACTTGTGGTTCTGCAATACCTGGGAGCCCCAAGTCTCTCTCCGCTGTCCTGGAGCGCCCCTGGCTTACGTGTGTGTCCCCTATAAACAAAGAATCCAGACGCTGCACAGGCACTGCAACTCCCGCCTTCCTTTTGTCCTTAGCTTGGAGGCCCCACTGAAGGATGCTTTGGGATGAGGGGGCAACACTGAAGGGTGCTTTGGGCTCTGTTTGGATTCAGGACCACTTTTTGGAAGCATCACACAGGACTGGGCGTCTTCTGGTCCTCTAGTTGGACTGTGCAGCTCCCATCATCCCCCACCATTGGTTTCTCCTGCTCAGGCTGAGTAGACTTGTGGTTCTGCAATATCTGGGAGCCCCAAGTCTCTCTCCCCTGTCCTACAGCATCCCTAACTTAGATGTGTGCGTCCTCTATAAACAAAGAATCCAGATGTTGCACAGGCACTGCAACTCCCACCGGCCTTTGTTAGCTACATTGTCGAGGGCTGATGGGATCTGCACCCCTTCAGGTTGCCTGTTGCAGAGATTGTGGAGATGCCGGCGACTTCCAAAAGCCTTCCATGAATTGCTTGTCTTGTTTCTTTCTAGTGTCAATTTTTCCCAACTTCCAGATGTCTCGGGAGACGAGATTCGCATCCGTCTGGGAGGTGGTGGAGGTAAAGCTTTGCATCCCTGGTGCTTACTCCTATTAAAAAGTAAAATGCAGAGTGGGAGAGTAATACGTTCCAGTTCCAGTTGTAGATTTTCTGAGTTCTTGCTTGCATACAATTGCCAAGTCTGATTAGAGAGAAAAAAAAAGCTGGGGGTTTGAGAGCATGCAATCATGTAACCTCCTTTGGGGTAAATTCTTGATCAGGATAATGTTAAGAAATTGTGTAGATATTCACAAAGTTGTGTTTTTTCAGGTTTTGCCATTTGTTTGCTTTGTAGTCCACCACATAAGTGGGTAACTTTGGCCAAGATTTGGAGCCAGGGGTGTAGCTGTGACAGGCAGAACAAAATGAGGGAGTTGCTCTCCCAATAAGAATTTTGCTACCCCCTTGCACTAAATGTTAGAAATAGAGCTTAGGGATCCAAAGAAAAAGGGCAGGCAAAGTTTCCAATGGAATGTGAAGACAGCAAGTAGAAGAATTCCAGATGTAAAAAGTTTCTACTCTGCAATGCTAGGAATTTGGGGACTGCCTGGAAATTTCGAGGGCCAGATTCTTATGGGGAGGGTCAAGGCTCCCAATTTTACCCCCGTGTTTTCTCTGTGCGTCCCCTGAAGATGTGGTGGCAACAAGCGCTGGAAACATAGAAGACATAGTTTCATGGAATTGAAAGCTACTCCAGGGACCATCTTATCCAACCTCCTGCCAGTGCAGAAATCTTACTGAAGCACCCCAGGCCATCCAACCTCTGTTTAAAAATCTTTGACAAAGGAGAGACCATGGTCCTCCCAGCCATCTGTGGTGGAAACACAGGGAAAAACACACAAGAGGATTCCACATTCCTACCATGTAGAAAGCGCCACTCCCCTTGGGCTCAGGCTCTGCCCGCCGCTCACAGACCTGATGGAACCCATACTCTTCACCCTTGCCCTGGACTGAATGTAGCCTTGACGGGGGTGGGGTTCCCTCCTTGCTAAAATTCCCACATTTTCTAAAATTAGAAAGTGTTGCTCTCAGCAACCTGCTCGAGTGGATATCAGAATCATGACCTGACTCACTTTCAGTTGTCTCCTCCAACACGTAGGGTTACCAGATGTGGCGGAAGATACCGTGTCACCCACCAGAGCACGGACGATGAAGGACTTTGAAAACGTAAGTTCCTGTGTTGCGCCTGTGTGGCTGGTAGTGCAAATTGTTAAGTGTGCTGTGGACTGAGGTAGGCCATTCCTGGTACATGACACAGCAGGAAGGGTGGGGGGAGGAATCTATAAATATGCAATTATCATCCTCATCTATTTCTATAGAGCCACCTGTGTAAAACAACCCAAAACAGTGGGTCCTGCTGAAGGTGTGCAGTCTAAAACAGATGTGTATATACACAAAAACACAGGGGGAAGGGGGGAAATAATAAAACTATACCATATAATAGCAAAACAAGTTATCCAGATCAAATACAAAAGAAAGTAAAATCTAAAGCAAACTGACAAGTACATGTAATCAAACCACACAATAATAGTAGTAGTAACGATAATAAGATTCTTTGTAGTAATTTGGTAAAAGCATATTGATTTCTTTATTTAAAGATTTGTGTCCATGAGGATCCATGAATTTTGGTATCCACAGCGGGGGGTGGGGGTCTTGGAATCAAACCCTAGCAGATACTGAGGGCCCACTGTGTGTCTCTCTTTTTCTCCCAAAATTGCCTCTCAAAGCAGCTCGCAATGAGAAACGTTGCAAACAAAAACAGGGTGCATATTAAAATAGAATTAAACTGTTTCAGTATTAAAACCATAAGAGTAAAAAATAAGTGGTATTTGATGAAGTTTACCCCTAGCTGAGGCCCGCAGCTCAGTGACAGAGTGCCTGGTTTGCTCGGAGAAGGCCCCTAGCTCAATCCCAGGTGTTTTCAGGTTGAGAAGGACACTTGCTTAAAATTTTGGAGAGCTGCTGCCACAAGGGATCGTAGGCAGAACTCAGCTCTGTGGACCAAGGGAGCTTCCTGTATTTCTTTTTAATCGATCCCTTTAATTCATAACCCTGAGGACTAGAACCTTACTTTATTTTTAGCTGAAGGACAAAACTTGTTGGCAGTTCAAGGCTGCCCCAATCAAGCGAGGCCATGTGTAATTCAAATATCTGCTCTAACTCTTTTATTAGACACAGGCGCAGGCATCAATATTTTATTTGCACCATATTAGATTTCTCTGTCCAGGAAGCATCTAGCATGCTGGGGGCAGGGTAGTGGTGGTGGGGGCTGGTGCAGTTGCTTTATTTGAATGAATCTTTCATCCCCAGTGCTCTTAAAAAATTTAAGAGGTTTTCCTTTTCCTCTAATGCAATTCTCTGCTGTTTTATCCTCTTCTTGGGGGAAGGTTAAGTCTCCTGCAATGAAGGACAATTGGACAGGAAGTCCTCCTTGGGGCGCAGTGTGGCCTTTTTCTGCAAGTGGCTGATGCTGAATATCTTCAAAGCTGGGAAGATCAATTCACTCGCTGGTGGTTGTTTCCCTGGGCGTCCTCCTCTGCCGTGTGCAGAAGTGGTTTTGTTGGCTTCCTGCTGCAGTCTCTCCTTGCCTCTTTTCTTTTAACACTTTGTAGGGCTGGCAAGACCTGTTACCCACTTGTTTGGGTTTCCTTTGTTTGGAAGCCTTTAAAACAAAACCAATAACTTGGAACACCTGTGATGGGTGAGATGCCCCCATGTCCCTGTCTCTGAGGCTGACGAAGGGCTTTGCTCAAGTTTGATTGCAATGAAGGAAGGAGATGGCCCTGGAGATCAGCATGGAGAGGTTAACTCTTCCTTCCATGTTTTGATCCTCCTTAAAAATTGCTCCCTTCTGTATGACGATTAGCTTCAGAATCGAAAACTTCTCACTAGCTGCTGTGGGAGGCTTGAAAAAAAATAAAGCCTCCAAAATATCCTAAAAGCACCAGATCTCAACAGATCTTGGAAGTTAAACAAGTTCCGCTCTGTTTAATATTTGGATGGGAGACCACCAACGAATACCAATTGCTGGAGGCTGGATTTCAGAAGAAGGAACTGGCAAAACCACCTCTGAGTATTCCTTACCTGAGAAAAGCCTCTGAAATTCATGGGGTTGCCATAAATTTACAGGTGACTTGAAGGGATGTACACGTACATTGGCTTCTGTGGGAGGTTTGAGGAAAAGCCTCCTCTTGGGTCCATTGGGAGGTTTTTTGCAGAAGCTTCCTCTTGGCTTCGTTGGGAGGTTTGGGAAAAAGCCTCCCCTTGGCTTTGGTGCAACGTTTGAGGAAAGCTTCCTTTCTGCTATAATGGGTGTTGTTTTTTTTCAAGACCAATTGCTCTCTGTGTGGAGAAGCGTTACTCTTGGGCAAAGCTGTAGTTTTAAATTAAATTTAAAAAAATTGCTTTTAACTTTTAAATATTTTAATATTAGAAGAAAGGAGTTTAACAAACTCAGTACATAAATTAATTGAAGCGTCAGGCCCTTTTTGAACGACAGGAAGCAAGCAGAGATCATTTCCTGTTCACTTCATACTTTTTTTTAAAAAAAGCCTCTCTTGGGCCTAAATTGGCTGAGAGGGGTGGGGGGCAAAATGGAGTGGAAATGTCCCCCTCGGCCACTAATGGACATTTTGAGTTTTTGGGGGCACATAAAAGAATTGTAAGCATGATGGAAATGCCCTACACACCCTCTAGAGTGCATTTGGGGGCATTCTGGAACAGAAGATCCCTCCATTATTTGACCCCTGGGGGACGTGGGGGCCACAAGAGGCCTATAGGCTGCATTTCCCCCCATCCCTGCCCTAGAGCAGCATGTGGCCCCTGGAGTTCTTTACGTGACCTTCGATCCCCCAGACTTCCTGAACTGCCTTTTTTTTCTGGACCCCTGAAAAGCAGTGTTTCTCTCCTCAGTATCTCTAGGAGCTGGAATTTGCCATTTGAGTATAAAGGAAATTGCATTTTTTTTTCACAATTAGAAGTGGAATTTTGCCCACTTCCACCTTTCTTGGTTTGTGTGCTTTGACATTTTTTGGCATGAAATGTGGCCTCCGCAGGGTTCCAGGATAGAAAATTGGACCCTGGATCCACTATAGTTACCCAGCCCTGTAATGTGTTCTCAACCAAAAGTATTTGTCCTGCAATAATCATTGTCCAGAGAAGCTGAAGTGAGAGACATTTCCCATCTTGTGAATCTGATGTGGCTGCAAATGTGTTGCAGTGATCCTCGTGGACCATCAATATCACGTGGTCTTTCTCCCCTCTCGTAGCAAATCACCGAGCTGCGAAAAGAGAACTTCAACCTTAAGCTGCGCATATATTTCCTGGAAGAACGCATACAACAGAAATTTGATGGTCCCAATGAAGATATCTATCGCATTGTAAGTATTTTGAGATCTTTGTGTCTTGCTGGCGTGGTTTGGAGGTTGTGGCTGTTGGGAAGATGGACGTGCTCTCTCCTCTCTTTGCATGTTTTTTTTTCTGATTTTGGCTTGGAGGCAACCTCAAGCAGGCAGAGTCCCAGAACTGGGGAAAAGGCATGTTATTAATAGTCACATGGCTTAGTGGCTGGGATGTTATGAACCAAGAAGTCAGGGATGGAATTATCATGAAGATGCAGAAAAGAAAAACTAGAGTCATTCTTGGATCAGATTTGGGGTCCCTACCATTAGAGCAGCTGTTGCTTCAGCCCCAGATGTTGGGAGATGGCGCCCTTCAGATATGTTGAATTCAGAGCTCTTAGGAAGGGGCAGGCTGTCTGGGGATGAGGAGATATGTTGTCCCCATAGGCTGCATTTTTACTGCAGGCACACCAAATGATTCTGTTTTCCCTTTGTCTTCCAAAATCCTGACTGGAAGTGTTCTTGAGTCACTTCCTGTTACCGTTTGGGAGGGAAATGGAGCTATTCCAGCACTCCAGGAAGGCATTTGAGGAGTGTGTGTGGAGGGATGGAGGCTTATGGAAGTTCTTTTTATATTGGTGTGCATTTCGGGGGCTTCTCATCTGTGTTTTTGGGTGGAAATTGCTTGAAAACTGTGCTGAAAAATATTCTAAACTTTGAGGTGGATGGGTTTGGGGGGCTTCAGGGGCAGCAAAGGTGGGATCACACACTCCCCGTGCCTACCCTAACTGTTATTGTATTCCTGACTAAATTGGAATCCCTGGCTCAAATGGATTTACCTGTTGATCGATTTGCCATGCCGTGATTGATGTAATGGGTCTGCTGCAAGTAGGATTTGCTCCTTGCTAACGTTGACAAAGGCTGGCAACTCCAGTCGGGATTTTTTCCTGAGCAGCCCTATGTAGGAGTGCCCTCTGGGGGGTTTCCTTCACCTGCCAGTTCTTCTTTTCCTCTTTCTCCTGGATGTGCTTGAACGTAATCTCCGGGTGTTGAAAAGTTTCACTGACGCCGCCTTCATTAGAATTCAACTCCGCGACGGGCAGTAATGAGGGGGTTTGTGTGACCTTTGTGTGATGTGTAGGATTACTTCTTAAATGATGCTGTTTCAGTGCTAAAATAAAACAATTGCATTAGTAGGAGTCCTAATCAAAGAACTTCCTTCCCACTTAATCTAAATTGCTTGTTCAGTCTGACTCTCTTATCAGTAAAACAAAAGCTTTCTGAAATTACATTATAATCCTCCCACATCAAACTAACTCTGGCAGAAAGATGATTCACGTTAATAGAAGCTGTCTGCTTCTCTTACAGGGCTTCTTCTTGGTCTTTGTTCTGCAAGGCTGTATGAAGGGGTGATCAAATGAAAGTAGGAGATAGTCTTAAATTTTTTTTTTCCTTTTACTGTACATCCAGCTGTGGATTCTGCAAAAGGAGTATATGTGATATAGCTGTTAATGTGTAACTTAAACCAGGGATGGAGAACAATTATCACTCAATATTTGCACTACAGCTCCCATAGTTTCTTACGTTTGGCTGTACTGACAGCAGCTACTGGGACCCAAAGATCCAGACATGTCATGGGCCATGTTCCTACATCTGACTTGAAGCAACTGCTTCTCCTTTTCTGATAAAATGATTTTTGTTCATTCAGGCATTGCACCAAACTATGATTTGAACAAGCCATGGTTCATTGTCCAAATCATGTTCTCAGTTGCCTAACGTGAAACTGGGAAACCCTGGTTATGCACATTTGCTGCTTTATTTTTCATTTCCCTGGGAGCTCTGGCTCCATTGATTGTCACACATTTCTCTTAAGCTAAACATAGCCAGCTCCCTAAGTTTTTCTTTGTAAGGCTTGGTTTTCAGACCTATATCATCTCAGTCACCCTCCTCAGGACCTGTTCAGTGTCCTTTCTTGAACTGTTTTGTCCAGTTCTGGGCACAGTATTCCAGGTGAGATCTGACTGAAGCAGAAGACAGTGGCACTGCTATCTGGAAGTAGTACAGATCACCTCTTGGTAATGCATGTGCCTTTCAAAATGGAACAGTGGCTGTTAGCACTGAGAACAAACTTTGGCTTGCAGACGGGCTGCTCAAACCTTTTCATTTGTTCCAGTGATGGACAGTGGTGTGTTGTCTTGGGCAGGAGATCTCACACCTGAGATCATATGTTGTTTGCATTTTTGGACTATTTCCTGCATTGCAACCTCATCTCCCAGAGTGAACTTTTCTCTGAAAGCTGCCTGTTTTAGGGTCTTTTAATAGCATCCGGATTGGGTTGGAGAAGTTTTCTAAATATTAAAAGATCCATGCGATTGTTATCTGCGTCTTCATGGCATGTCATTAAGTATACAAGGCACTGGAAAGGAGATGGCAGCCAAGATGACAAGCAAATAGTCTCAAGAGTCTGGAACAGAGATAATGGAATTGATGTGGGTCGTGATTTATGAACAGTAGATTAAGCTTTCAATCTTTCCCACTTTGATTGAGAACTGTTTTAAAATATGGTGTAGATTCTATCTTCTGGCACCTAGAAAGCAGTGGGGAAAATGAGGTTTAAAGAGGCAGATGTGATTGGGAGATGGAAATGGTAATAATGAGGACAACCTCCAGATATGGTGGAGATGTCCAATCACAGAGAAATGGATAGATTCCTGATAGGTAATGGGGATGTCACTTAATTGAAGTTGCCTCTGAAATGCCTAACCTATTTACTGGGACTCTTGAGAGGGACTTAAGACAACAACACCACAGAGCTTAGAGAGTTACATTTAAGTAGAACTAGTACAGTGATGTTAAAGCCATCCATAACTGAGGAGTGATGGGTGATGTTCAGGGACTCAGATCATGTTCTTGCCCCTGTTCAGCTATGGCTGGCTTCCATGTGTCACTTGGTTTATTCTTCTAAAAAGTAACTTCTGCTCACAAGGGCAATGGAAAGCAGTAGAGAATAAGTGGCTACAGCCAGAATGGAAGTGGGCACTTGGATGGATTATAGACTGAAGATTGGTTGGAACGGATGTAGAGTATACTGAGTTACTTTTTGAAAAGTAACATTTCCAAGTTCTGATTTTTAGTGACCACAGAAGAACTGGACTTCATTGTAGAAACATGTCTAAATGTGCACCCTCCCCCAAGCTTGGGGAGTCAGGAATGTGTGGCCCTGCAGAGGTTGTTGTACTACAACTCCCTTCAGCCCAAGCCACCACAGCATGTGGTGAAGTATGATTGTGGGAGCTGTCATAGCTTTTCTTTCTCATCCTTTTCAGTTTTTTGAAGGCAAAAAGTCTTCTGAATTTTCATTTCCCAGTTACAAAGGGATAATCAGTTTGCAATCTCCCTGTTTTGGTGGTTGGGACCTTGGTGAGGATAGATGTGGTAATCTTCCAGAGCTGAGCCGAGCCAGCTGGCTGATCTGTGTTCCCTGTTTTCTTCCCTTAGAACATTGAACTGAAAGTTGAACTGGAAAGCCTAAAACAAGAACTGCAGGAGCGGGAACGGTTGCTCATCAAGGCATCGTATGTATATCGTTTCCTTTAGGATGGGCTTGCTTCTCTTCCTTGGAAGACGTGATGTTGTTCCCCCACGTCTGTGTGTGGGGATTAGCCTTTGCAGGCTGTGTTCCAGATGGTGTCTATTAAGGCTCCGTTTCTGGGCTTGTTTGTGGGCTGTGGGAGGAGAAGTCCCTATCTTCCTCAAGGGGGACAAATGCCCTCTTTGTAAGGTCTGTCTGAACAAATTGGAAGCTTTTTTGAGCAAAGTAGTGTTGACTCCCTGGCGGGTCTGTTCCCACAATTATCTGTGTGCAATACGATGCTCCTACAGGTGATGAGGACCCTGAGATAGGTTGGCATAGATCTCCATCTATGCCAACCTATCTCAGGGTCCTCCTTGAATTTCTCAGGCCCAAAGTCCCACATTACAGAAGTGAAGCCACCATTAGTGCCTCTTTGATTTACTTAGCAGAGGAGTAGGCAGCTGTCAAGTCTTAATTCCCTTCATTGTTTGCCCCTAAATCCCCCTCCAAACATAGCTTAGGTGTTGTAGGGGGCAGATCTGTTTCATTTTGGACCTGTCTTGGGCTGTTTTAGACCTGGTAAAGGCCTTTGTTCCTCAGGAAGTGACCCACACCAGGTCAGCCTCCTCCCCATGAATCCCAGGGGTGAGAACCAGGAGATCCACCTGATCCACTTGTTCCATCTGCTGTTCAAAACAACTTTCAGGGCAAGTCACCGGGTTTCCCTTCTTTCCTCCTTAGCCAGTAGGTGAAGCCAATGGACCATTTTCTCTGCTTGAGAGGACCCTGTGCTTTCTCTTTGCAGCAAAGCTGTGGAGAGCTTGGCTCAAGGTGGCGATGCTGAGATCCAACGTCTAAAGGAGGAAGCTCACAAGAAAGTCCAGGAAGTGGAAGAGAACTTGACCAGCAGGATCAACCTCTTGGAGGAGGTGAGTCTATAGATCTTGTTAAGTTCTCAGCTTCTTCTGTGGTAGTTTTCCCCAGAGCACTAACTTCCCATCAGCTCCAACCAGAATAGCAAATCATTGGAGAAGTTGTATGCTCAAAAATTTGAAGGATACCAGATTTCCTATAAAACACTGTGTGAGCTGGGTACTTTTTAAACTTCCTTGGCGATCCTTGTCTCCCTCCTGTCTTGCTGCATTCTCCTTGCTGAAGTGAGGTCCTGTTAGCTACATTTCTGCACTTATACACCCTTCTGTTTACTGGAGAACTTGGCTCACATGCTACTTTGGTACCTAACACCAGAGAACATGGTTCAGAACACCACTTTGGTGACTATCCCTCAAGAACTTGGCCCACACACTACTTTGGTAGCTGTCAGTGCAGAACTTGGCTCACATACTACTTTAGTAGGTACCACTGGAGAATTTGGTTCAGACACTGCTTTGGTAGCTACCATTGAAGAACTTGGTTTATACAACTGCTGCCTGTAAAGTTGGTCCTTCCTGGATAAAGGCCTAGTGTCTTCTGAAAGCAGCATTCCAGTTCTTCCCAACCTCAACATTTCGTCGTTTATCTTTTGTGTTGTGGGTGCAGAATCTCAAAATGGCCCACGAGGAAGCAGAGAAAGCTTTTGCGATGACAGAGCGGGAACAAGTCCTGAGGTTGGCTGCCGAGCAGCAACTGTCTTTGATTACAAATATGCAGCCGAGGGATCTGGATGTGATGACAGCGCTCGAAGAGAAGGACAGGTGAGAGACCCACATTGCTGGTGAGCTCAGTGTAATCCTGATTTTCTAGGTTGTCCTATTCTGCAGCCCTGTCCAGAGGTAACAAGAATCTCCAGTTTCTCACTGTGAGAATGAGCAGTGACAAAGCCAAGGTTGATATACAATTTGACCCATCTTCTTTTCTTTCCTAAAGGAAAGAACAGAAATTTCCACTTCTGTTTGTTCACACATCACAATTTCCTTTAATATTCAGACTTGGGGATTTTGTGTATATGTGTGTGCATGGTTTTGTATTCCTGTGGCTGCTCTGCGGAGAGTCCAACAAAGCGATGCGATTGAGGTTGGCTTTTGTATCCCCGAGACTAGCCTGCTGTTCTTTTTCCGTGTCTCTCAGTTCCCAGCCATCACTTCCCTCAGTTGGACATGTGCCAGACCTGCAAGAGGAAAGATGCCTAACCATTAGGCGTACCTCTTGCTCCCTCCTGCTCTGCCTGCATTGTAATATCTCAGCATTGACCTTTGTAGACGTATAGAGCAACTGAGCCTGTCGCTGAAGAATCAAGAAGCTCTGATCCAAAGCTTGCAAGAGGCCAGGTCCCAGAGGCGATCTGCGGAGGAGGGCTTGTCGGCAGAAAAAATCCAAGAACGTACGCTGGCTTTGATGCGAGAGAAAGAGCAGGAACTAGAGGTGAGGAGAGTGTTGGAAGAGCAGAGATTAGTTCCAAAATGGTGGCATGCCCTCTCTGAAGACGGCTGCTTGTGCCTTTTCTCTGTTCTTCTTTTGATGGGTAGCTGAGACTTGGCGATTGCAGTGGGCATTTGGGCTGAACTGGCCTTGAGCCATACCTTTATTACTCATCCTTGAAGAATAGTTTCTGTAATGGTCATCGAGTGCCTTTGGTGACTTGGAATGTAGATTGAAATTGAAAAGCAGATAATTAAACATACCTGTTACTGTTGGTTAATATAAACCTGATCTTTTTTTAGCTCCTGCAAAAGTTCCTTTAAGTGATTTAAATGGAGAAAGAAAATTAAAACATGGAATAGTATCAATCTTTTCAACGTTTCTCAGGTTTTTTGCAAAGCTAGTCTGTTTGTTGTTAGTATCTTGACTCCCCATTCACCCCGCCTTTTAGAGTTTTGGGGATGTTGTGGAGTAAGACATAGTTCGAAATCTTTGGTCCCAGGGTTTACATGTTAAAGTTCTAGTCATCATGACAGTCTTTTGCTGTGCTGCGGATTGGAAATGTAAGAATCCACTCCATGATCTGTCATTCATGATTTGGGCTGGAGGTAATACATGGCTGTTCTGTTCTTGTAGGCTCTCAGAACAGAATTCAGCAGTGAGAAAGGCGACTTTGAAAAAAAGATTCAGGTATGTTCCGACACCCTCCCCTTGGTCGACATTTACTTCTTCCCTTCTTGTGTGTTTTGGAGGGGGAATAAGTCAGAATTCAGTGGGTGATGGTGATGATTGTTATTACTAACTTACCTTTTTTCCAATTTTGGGTCTCAAGGCCCCTTGGAAAAATTAGAACAGATACAGCAAAAAAAATTTACATTATACAAAAGTTAAAATGGAGATAAACTGACAATAGAGTGAAGAGTTGTTAAAAGCATGATTATTAAAAAGAAAGATAAGAACTAAACAGTACAGTTCATTCTGAAAGGCCCTTTCCCCTTGGACCCTCAAAGGCCTTGACCAGGAGAACTTCAGCCTAGATCTTAGCAAGAGGAGATACGGCAGCCAGCCTATTTGGGCAGAGCAATTTGAGGCTGTAGGTTGGGACTCAGCCTGTCTGTAATCTGCTGTATTATACACAAGAGTCCCCAAGCTTAGAAAAAGTAGTATGTCAACTGGTGGAATGGGGTTGTAATTTAGTCTTTTTCCTTACACACTAGCTTTCTGTGTGCAGGATTTTTTTTTTTGAGGGATGGGAAGAAACTCTGGAAGACCCCTTCCTGAAGGCCCAGTCTAACATGTACTGCATGTGGGGTGTGTTTTTAAAATAGGATGATGTCATGCTCTTCTTTCAAATCTTTCAGTCTCTCCAGGAGGAGCTTCATGAACGAGAGACGGAGCTTTCTGTCGAAAAGAGAAACGCTCTGAAACGAGACAAAACTATCCAGGGATTAACCCTTGCTTTGAAAACCAAGGAAAATGAGGTATGTGGATTAAATGAGCCTTCTGAAAGTACTTAAACCGTCTGCCCTACAAATAGACTGAAGGAAGTGAAAGGAAGATATGCGATGGAGCCTGGGGAGTTAAGGATATATAAAGATGAAAGAAAGAGACTTCTGATGCAGCTCCAAGGCTTGTCATGTCTTCCATCCCCAGTGGCTAACCACTGGACCAAATGGGAACATCCACAACACAGTTGTGAAGTGTGCACCGTCTTTTCCTGTTGCTGCTTTCCGGTGTTCAGTAGCATACATCTTCTGAAAATGGGGGGCAGAGTTCCTGCTTTAAACACACATAACCGTAGTGTTGTGGCTATGCTTTTATCTGACCCCCCAAACCCACCTTAAAAGCCAGTCAGCTGGCTGTAGTGGTGGAGCTTTGTGCTTCTGGTAAGTAGGGTGCTGCAGGAGGACATGAACAGCTTCCTACTGCCAGCAAGCAATGAAGCAGATGCGGGGATGCTTGTGTGGTCATGTCACAAGGCTTTGTCTAAGCCAGTGGTTCTCAACCTGTGGGTCCCCAGATGTTCGTGGACTTCAGCTCCCAGAAGCCCTGAGCATTGACCATAGTGGCTGGGGCTTCTGGGAGCTGAAGTTCATGAACATCTGGGGACCCACAGGTTGAGAACCATTGTTCTAAGCATTGTTCACTGGTGGAGCTGTTCTCGTCCTGAAGCTTCCCACTCTCCAGCACACCTTCATTTTTCTGGCTGGCTGAAATAAGTCATCTCTGACTTATGGCTCCCTAAGGCCAACCTATCATGTGGTCTTCTGGGGCTGAGAGTGTCTAACTTGCCCAAGGTCACCCAGTGGGTTTCCGTGGTCAAGTGGGGATTTCAACCCCGGTCTATAGAGTTGTAGTTGAACACTCAAACCACTGCACCACAATGGTATAAGAGCAGAAACAGCATTCTTCAAGACCAGCCTGCTTTATCTTGGTGTCTTCCCAATGTCTTGGACTAAAGCCCCCATCATCCCCAGTTTGAAAGTTGTAACCCCCACAGACTGACAGGCACAGGCAGATATTCTTGTGTTTGGCAAGAGATGGGGGTTGTGGGGAGTCCTGCTGGATAACTGGAAGCTCTGTGGGGCAAGGAAAAAAGAAACTCTAGCTCCTATTGAGCCTCAGTTCCTCTTCCCCTACTTGAAATCTGAACCCTTCATTCCTTGCTGAATTCTTCCATGGATTCTTTCTGTGTAGAAGTGAAGCTTTATATTCTTTCTCATTTGTCTCTTCTTCTCCTTGTTACTTAATTAAACTGGTGACAATTTGCCTTTTTTTCTAGCACTGGTGGCTCTCTCAGCGTCACTCGGATGTTCCCATGCCTCTTCTTTTCATCATTCCCTTCCCTCCAGCGTTATTCTTCCTCTAGGTTGTAGTATGGCTAGAACAGGCTGCTGCCTTATGTTGAGCCCATTTTGGCCAGTACTGTGACTGGCAGTGCCTCTCCCTGGTTTCAGACAGATTCTTTCCTAGCCTTAACTGGAGATCCCTGCTATTCGCTGGTGGTCCTCCATCCAAGTAATAACCAGGCCCATCCTTTTCTAGCTTTCAAGATCAGGCGTGTTCCAAGTGATATGGCGGAGTTGTTTTGGACTCCCTGTTACTGTGGGAAGACCAAAGTAGATGGGTAATTGCCAATGTTCCTTTTTGCCTCTTCTCTCATGAGTTTGCTTTATTTTTTTTTCGCTTCTTTCCTCCCCAAAGAATGAAGAACTTAGTTCTGAAATTGAAGTTTTAACTGCATCGTTGGCCAAGGCCAGAGAGGCCACCCATAAAGTTCAGATGCAGAAATTCAAGGTAAGATGCTAAGAATTATTATTATGATTGCTCTGTGGAATATTTGCGGGCAGAAATACGCGCTTTTGGCTGGCTGGCTCTTGGAATGAGAGATGTTAGTTAATGAAGCTGTTAAATACTGTGGCTCAGAGGGCCTGGTCGGGGCTCTGCCTTTACTTCCACCTCCAGATAATGTGCTTATCTTTGACGCACTGGCTGCAGCCTCTTTCTCCTTTGGGATGACCCTCTCTGGACCAGTTTCGAGCCTCTCTGGCAGGGTGATTTGGTAAGCTTCTCAGGTCAGCTGTGCCCATCCTTAGGGCATCTAGCAGTGCTTTCGTGCATGGTAAGGAGAAAATTTTCCTGTAACATGCATTTCACTTATGTGTTTAACCCAGTCTGTCGGCTGTGCAGATGAGAAGGGGAAGGACCTTCTGAGGGGGATACTCCAGATAAAAATATAGACTCCCAGCATTTAGAAAGCTAGCATGTCAGGAGGGATGCTAAACTGTAGCTGTTCCCAAGTATACACGTTTTTTTAGAAGTATTGGTGCTTCCTTTGTGTATTTGTATTTATAACTTTCTTACTATCTACATTGTGCGCTGTCCAGTAGCCGAATCTCTGTAGAGCACTGTTTTTGTTCAGCGCTGGGACAGCCCAGATTCAGGGTTGCCTACCTGAGTGGGAATGCTGCCTGTGTTGGGTGATTTGAAAATCTCTATTTCTTAGCACACCCTGTAAAGCCAAGGAGGGCAGGAGCTGGAATGACAGGTTCATCTTAATTCTAAAACTGCTTCTGTTTCTGGACCAGAGTAGTCAAGCTCCTTCTTTCTCTTAAGGAGCTTGCAGGGCTAGATGTGAATAAGCAGAAAGCCCATTTGATTCTAAAGCTTCCTTCTGGAGTCCCCTAGGTGAGTGGCTTGCCTCTTCTGCAAACTTGAGTTGGCTAACTTTGCAGCTTGAGTTTTCTGCAAACAGCCCTGCCTTCTAAAGTTCTAAGTTACTAGATTGTCTTTTCTGTAAGCTTGGTGTGAATACTATTTTTGGGGCTTGGCTCTTATGCAAACCATAATTTGGATAACTGGGGCCTGGCTGTGTGAAAATTATATGTCACTGAAAAGCTGTGAAAGGCAGGAAAGAAAGAGATACATATATTGGAAAGACTTCTAAGTTATGTGGGTTGCCCTGATAATCAAAGAAGTCCTTACTTTCTTCTAGGGTGCTGAAGATTCTCAAGTGCTCTTGCTGGAGAAAGAGAGCCTTCTGGCAGACTTGCGATCTGAAAACCTGACCAAAGACACGGAGAACCGCAAACTCCAAAGGCGAGTGAAGAGGGCTGAGCAAGAGCTGTGCGATCTGCGTCTTGAGAGGGAGAAGTTGATGAAGGAGCTAGAGGAAGCCCAGCTGCAGAAGAGCAGAAGTGATAAAAACATTAACGTGAGTGTTCCTTTTTTTGAAGAAAGTGATTTCAGAGTGGTATGTCTGTCTTCCCCCAGGTGACTAAGAATGGGAATGCGTAGATGCTTTTCTGTTGTTTTTCTGAAATCCTCTTGGTGCTGGGTGGAAAGGAAAGCACCACCAGTGTACCTACTTGGGAGATCCAGTTTGGAATGGCAGAGGTGTGAGAGAATGACACTGGTAGGAAGGTTGATGGGCCTGGGTCTTTTCCAGCACCCCACTTCACAGCCAACCAGTGTCCATTTATTTCAGGGTGGCAGTGGGATGTGTGTCTGGCTGCCATTGTGCAGCTGGGAAGAAATCGTTGTGTAATGAAGTACCGAATACCTCCTTTTGCAGCAGTGTTACATAGGAATAAATCAACGAGAAGAGTCTGGGGAAAGGATTGGCTCCAGTTTTGATTATGCTTAAAGAAGAACCATTGAAATCAGTTCTGTTGACTAATTACGTGGGAATCTAGGTACAGGATTACTCCAAACTCCTTTTTTGGATAGTGCTTCGTGATTCCCCCTTCTGAGTAGCTGAGTGGCTGACTTCCATGCGCGCAAGTCCCTTTTCGGACAGGGCTCTGTGATCCCCGCTGCTGGAGGGACAAGTGCAAGGAGGTCTAGCTGCAACCAGCGGGCCCTGCCTCGGCTGCTTCAAAGACCTCCTTCAGGGTCATTGGGTTAAGGGGGTGGAGGGGAGAAGGCTTGCAGACTGGCCAAGGCAACAGGTGGTGGGGCAGTGGGGGGACAGCAACAGCAGGAGGACGAGGTGGAGGAGGGTGGAGGCTGACCCATTGGCCTCGGAGAGCTGCTCCCCCTCATTACAGTGTTGCTGCAAATTCACGAATAATCAAACTCATGAAAGTTGAGCGCTCACTGCAATTTTTGAATCTGTTGACTATGAGAAAGTTGAAAACGTCAGTTGTGTATGCAGTTGGCCTTCCATATCTGTGGATTCTGTGTCCACGATCCAGCCAAGCATGACTTGAAAATATTTTTAAAAAAATCCAAAAAGCAAACTTTGATTTTGCCATTTTAGATTAGGGGTGCCATTTTACTAAGCCATTGTACGTAACGGGACTTGAGAATGCATGAATTCTGGTATCCGTGGGGAGCAGGGTCTTGGAACCACACCCTAGCGAATACCATGGGCCCACTTTATTGCCGCGCTCTCCTTAGGTATATCTTTCTTTCAGTAGACTGAGCAGAAACACATTGTGAGGAGGCGGGCTGATAGCCTCAGCTATCCACACCAGGCTTATGAGAGATGGAATTTGGACCATGGAGAAAATGGAAGTCAGATGTGTGGGGATTCAGCTCACTTCGTTCCCCCTTTTGTGGGAAAATCAGAGACCCTGCCTCAGCTTTATATGCAAACAGAGAGATATTTGCAGTCTTGCTTCAAGCCACCAGAGGGATGTCTTGGTCCACCATCAGCAGCCAAGCCCTCTTCCTCCTCCCGTCCCCCGCCTCTTCCTCTGCATAATCCACTTATGTCTGACTGAATAACAGATGCGGTCTCTCGTCCCTGCTGGTTCTCTGAATTTCTTTCCTGAGGGATGAGCCTCTGAGAAACTGTACAGACAGCTTCCGCCGTTCCGATGGGTGTCTGAGAAAAGCGTCTCGTGGCCTGGAGCTTGTTTTGGGGTTGTCTGTAATTACTGTAGTTGGTGTGTGTGTGGTTTCTCAGCATCCTGGGCACCAGACTGCCTTGCCGGGCTGGGAAGGGGGAGACGTTAATACAAATCCACCCTCCCTCTGACACTGTTCTTTTCATTGTGTGGGAGCTGTGAGCTGCCCTTTTGTCTGTCAACTGGAAAAATCATGATATACATGGATGTAATTGTAACAACTCTATATTTATTTGCAACATTAGAGTTGGAGAATTAGCCAGCATGGGGAAGGGTGATGGGAGCTGTAATCTAGCCCTATCGTTTCCTGATCTCTGCACTAAGCTAGAATTCCCCAATCTTGGCTTTCAGGAGCAAGTATTTTTTAGTTTGATTTCATTTCAGTTATTTCAAGATAATTATATTGTGCCCTGTATCTTGTGATCTCATTCAGTAAAATAAATTTAGAACAGTAAAAACCAACCAACCAACCAACCAACCAACCCACCAACCCACCCAAAACATCCAGGTTAGTCCCAATGCAACACCTGCTTAACTGATTCTAGACTGCTAAAGCCAAGATCTTCAGAACAGGGGTGGACAAGTTTTGGTGGATCCTGGGGTCTTTTTTCTTTTAGCTTTTGGGGAGCATATGGGCTGTTGAAAGTACTAAGGGACAGGGGAAAGAAAATAAAAAGCAAAAGCAAATCCAGAAATGACTAGAAGTTATTCTGTTTTTTTTAAATGATAAACAGGATGGCAGGAATCTACCTGAAATATGGTTTGCTGCTCCTAGAGGCTCTCATGAGAGGCTGTTTACCTCTTTTTTTTTTCTAGAAAAAAAAAGTTATTCTGAGTGACTTGAGGGGGCCACAGAACAAGTCTTGGTGATCCAAATTCAGAACCAGGACCCTGTTCCCCACCCCAGTTTTGTGGGCCAAATGATTCACCAGCCATGGTTCACCAAGATCCCCGAGCCTCCTAGAAGAAAGACTGCAGCTCAATTCTGGATGCTTGAAAGTGTCCTCTCTCTATTCTTAGGCCTAGTACTGACATTTTATTTTTTTTTCTCTTTACATTGATTCGAAAGGTTGTACTTAAGGGATGGGAGACATTGCCAGGAGGAAAGCCTTAAAGAGCACTTCAGTGAGAGGGTTCGGCGGTAGCACGGAACTATGTACGTCTCATTCAGGGCTATGGATTTTTTTGTGGTTGCCTCTTTTGCGGCATTAAAGCAGTCGCAGCTGAAGTTCAATTTAAAAATAGCTCAAATGCCATCTGATTGAGCTAAGCTTGCTGAAGTGAAGATTACTTGGTAGCATTATGTGTCTAAATCAACAGAAGCGTGTGGCCGCTCTCTCTCCTCCTTGGAGTGGGGGAGCACAGTCTCAATGCAGCACTCTGCCTGATCCCCTGAAGGGACTGAAACGTCTTGGTTAAAAAGAGTGGCCCCCATGGCAAACAATTGCTTAAAGTACTAAAACAAGAGAATAAGTAGTATGATGCGTGAGTGGGGCAACTTTAGATGATCTGGACCACCTGTCTTGTACAAACTGGAAAAGGATGGACATCCACATCCATTTTGCAAACTTTTTTTTTTTAAACACTGGCCCAAATCCTGTTGTTAGTCTTGAATACAGAAGACCCACTGAATCAGTTGGATTTATGTCTGTGTTGACCTAGTATTTGCAGGTGGTTTCAAATTTCTGGAAAAGTTTGCGAGGAATGATAGTTCTCTCTCATGTTCATCCTGTACACATGTTGTACATGCTAAAGGAATGCATAACAAAATAATGGCCTTTACTAGTTGATCAAGTGAGCCTCTAGCAAATAATAATAATGCGACTCAGTAATTTGGTTGTTGAGTCCCCTTCTCAGAGTTGGAAACCCACCAGATGACCTTTGGCAAGCCCCAGTCTCTTGGCCTTAGAGGAACGCAATGGCAAATTCTTGCCAAGAAAATCCTAAGGGGGGACTGCCATAAATCAAAGCCTAGTTGGAAGACAGGCAGTGTGGGGCAGTGGTTTGAGAGTTGGACGAGAACTCTGGGAGACCAGGGTTTGAATTGTCACTCAGCTGTGGAAACCCACTGTGTAGCCTTGGGCAAATCATACTCTCTCATAGAATCATAGAACTGTAAAGTTGGAAGAGTCCACAAGGGCGGTCTAGTTCAGCCCCTTACATAGAGAAATACACCACCAAAGCATTTGCAAGAGATGGCCATCCAGCCTCTGTTTAAAAACCTCCAAGGAAGGAGACTCCAACACGCTCGGAGGCAGCAGTGTATTCTTCCTCACCTTGAGTGTGTGTTCCTGCATGGCAGCAAGTTGGACGCAATGGCCGTTGTGGTCTCTTCCAACTCTATGATTTTATGATTCTGTGAGCCTGGGTGTGTCGAAATAGGGTGGGTACAACCTCAGGCCTGAGGATATTTACCTGGCTACCATTTGATTTGTCGCTTGGCCAGTTAGCTCTCCCCAGAGATGTTTGCCCAGAGGACCCGAGGCCTTGCTAAATGGAGCGTGGTGTTTTCAGAATTGGAACCTCTTGCTGCTTATTATATTGGTCCGTGAACTGCTGTCGTTGCCTGGGACTGGAGACATTTCACTGGCACCCCCGGGTGCCTTGTTTGCAGCAGATGAGAGAGAAGTAAAATGGGAAGAACGCACAACCTTATTTTCTTCTTCAACAAGCAGGGACCCATTTGGAGGCTGCCGTGCGAGATCTTTGTGAGCAAATGCAGCCGCCCCACACTCTATTAGCACTAGCTGGGAGGCGGCAGCTCTGCTGCGTTGCCAGTCCATAAAGCTAACAAAATTGAGCTGTGCTAATTTTTTTCTTCTTCTTTACATCTCATTCTGAAGATTGAGGGATGATCACAGCTACTGGCTGGGAAATGAAATGATCTCTGAAACAGAAACATTGTCAAGGCAGGTACCTTCTTTGTAGATTTGGGCAAAGGGGAAGGCTGAGGCAGGGGAGTGCCAGAGATGGTAACACCACCGGTTGCTTATTCATGGGGAAGCAAGTGTGAGGTGATCACGACCAGTGCAATTGTGTGCTCTTTCCGCTCCTTTCTCTCACTTCCGTTCCTTCAGGCCTGAGCTAAATGTTATAGGTTGGTCATGCCCTTGCTTTCTTTTGTTGTTTCACTCTCATCCACTTGCATTTTTAAAAAACTTGGATTGAATGATTTGTGAGCTCATTTCTGACTGCAACAAAAATTTCAAGGCACTGAGAGTTAGGGTTGAGTTAGCGCAGCTGCAGGCAACTGCTTGGGGTTGGAAGTTTCTCACCCAAACCCCCTCCCATGAGCTGTATGAGCAGGCCTAAATACCTTTGTTTTCCTCTGCACTTCCTCTCAAAATGGTGACAGGAAGTGATGCAATGCCATTTTGAGAGGGAGTGCAGAAGAAAATGGAGATATTTGGGGGTAGTGCAGGGTTCTTGGCTGCTTGAGGCAGTATATTCGTGTGCTTTCATAGGTTTGAGTGGCTCTGTGTGTGATTTGGGGCAACAGTTGGCCAGAAATCATACCAAAACCTTCTTAAACTTCTTTTTGGGGGCTTATGGGCTTTAGAGGATTGGTGAAGGGGTTCAGGAATGTCATAAGTGGGATTCAGGAGCCTTGTGTTGTCCATAGTTTGTACTGTGCCCATGCTATGTGAGGGTATAACAAGCTAGAGAGTACACTTGTATCCTGTGAAAATGTAGGTTCTCCTGGCTATATTCTGAGAGGTTGACCCAGTAGCGAATCTCCTTAGTGCTATATCTGTGCAATGCATTCAAAATTTCTTTCTCCTTCCCCACCGCCTCAGAGCTTTAATGTTTTACAGCTTTGGCTGGATTTCACACATATTATGAAATCCCCTGAGACTGCCGAACAAAACACAGCCTTGCCAAGGAGTGAAAACCCCTCTGACAAAGTATTAAAAAGAACCGAGCAGATAACAAGGAGAGGACCTTTTGGGTCCAGGGAGCAGAGCTTTAGCTTTTCGTAGACAAATCCCCAAATTCAAGCATTCATTCCAGGCTACCCCGCTTGGAACACTTTTGCCAGCTATTTTACCTTGACCTAAATACAGCTGATTTAATAGGGCTTGTCTATCAGGGACCATTGCCTTTGGTTAACTGGTTGGGAATAGATGGGGGTTGGTTTTATATAATCTCCTATTGTCCTGATTAACCCCTTGCCATTCTGCTTTTTCAGCTGCTTTTAGAATGTCCCAGTTTTTCTCCCCTTGTCCCATTTCCCCCTTTGTCCTCAGCTTACTTTTATTGCTGCCAGTTGAGTTCAAAATGCAGAAGTAATTTGCACTTAATTAACTCAGCAAGGGGACGAGGGAAAAGGGGGCAGAGTCTTGCCCTTCTCAGTTGGTTCAGGCAAAACCAAACTGCTGCAGCCTCTCACAGCTTGTCTGTTCTCCTCCATTAATAACTTCTTGACCACGTGTCCCAGTTTTCACATGTGAAGTGCTGGAGGGTATGGTTTTATTTTGCAGTTGCTTTCCCCCTGCCTCCCAATTTGAACTGAAATAAAGGACTGAGTGCTTTGTGTTTTAATTATTCATCCCTCCTGCTCCCAATATTTAAATTTGGCCAAGCGGGGAGGGCCGTAGATCTGACCTTCATCATGCATTTGTTAAGTGCCGGGTTTCCCATTCATTTACTAAGTTCAACAGTTATTAATCGCCAGGCGGTCTCAGGAGACGGCCGGGCTTTGGCGGAAAGCATCTCCGAGCTGGAGTGTTCTTTTAACTGATGTGTAGAAACCCATTGACTTTCTCCTAAGTGCTCTTGTGATGTATGATTTTGGTGGCTGCACAGAAACATAGTCTATGAAAATACAATACAAATAAAATTTTGGCTAAGGTTGAAGACCTGAGGTCTCAGTTGTAAAGACTATGGTATCGTTGCCATGGTATAACTGGAATGGGTTCATTTTGTTTCTTTCTTAGCTTTGTGTCCTGGGTGTACACTTTCAGGTCGTAAGAGTAAAGAAAGCCTTTTAATTGTGTGCTGTGCTATTTTTATTTTTTTCCTTTTTTATGGGAATGTTTTATTGTTAACATGCTTTAGAATCAGAGGCTGATTCTGACTTACCTGTGGTTTACTTGGTAAGAGGAGGGTTAGTTCTTGCCTTCCTCTGAAGCTGAGAAAGCGTGACTTCTCCAATGGCATCTAGCCTGGCTGATCCAGGATTTGAATCCTTCTGTCCCAGAGTCCTGATGTAGTGCCATCACGTTGTTTGGATATGTTTTAATTTTATGGACAGTTTGTTGTTGATGATGTATGCCTTCAAGTCATTTCTTACTTATGGTGAACCTAATTTGAACCTGTTGTGGAGTTTTCTGCAGGCTGAGAGTGTGTGCATCACCCAGGGTTACTCTGTTGGTTTCCATGGCTGAGTGGGGACTCGAACCCAAGTCTCTCGGATGATAGTCCAGTGTTCAAACAAACCACGACACCATGGTGGCTGTCATGGATAATTTAGTTACATGTTAAAAATAATTTTTAGTATGTTTTTAATCAGATGTATTTAGCTTTTTTAAAGCTGCCGTGAGTCCTAGTTCTGGGAGAAAGGCAGGGTATTAATATTAATATTAACAGTCGTAGCAGCAGGTGAGATATGAACCAAGAGTGTTTTGATTTGTAGCTCAGTCTTTGCCTCTGTGCTACCTCAAGCTTGCTTATAGAGATGCAAAGAAAAATAGAGAATTCTGCAGAAGTAGAATGCTATCCTTTCATCTGCTATGAAATAATGCAACATAATGGTTTTAAACATCTGAGGGCAGTTTTATTTATGCTGTGGCTGCCCTGAAAACAACGCTTCTCCACCCTGTAAGGCTGTCTGGCTGCAAAGAAGTAACAATAAATTCTGGCCGTGGATTCATCTGAGCCGTCGCCTAGCCAGCGATGCTTACTTCCATGTTTTCTGCATGCCAGACGGGTTTGCGTTCTAATAAACAGGGTTAGTGGAAAGAGCATCAACTTCATTTCTTTATCTGGAAAGTGGATCTACTGGATAAATTCTACCAAGCGACTGGCTGAGCTGTAGGGTGAAAAGCATAGTGGAACTGAATGTGAAATCTGACTGGAGAAAGAAGGCATTTAACAGATCCAGCACAGTGTAGCGGTGAAAATGGTGATATGTTACGTCCTGGATAACTTGTGCTCAGAAACTTCACACAGAGTTTCAAACAGAAATGTTTATTTGGAGCAAAGCAAGCAATACAGCAGCTTTCCTAAATGTTGCTGAGATCACCACATATTGGATGGTTACAGTTTTTATACCTTGTACAAATCTAGGTGTGCACATCAATGATTAATGAAAGTCATAAATGTCACATCACTGTACCAGCATAGGCATTTTCTCAGACCTTCTGTTATCTACATATTTTTCATCCTGGGAGTGAGGAAACGTTCCTGCCTTCTTAACTTTGCATTGCCTGTTCCCATAACACCTTCCTGCTACTTTCTCATTCCCCCTTCAGATCTTCTTCCCTCTTGCCTGGATACAAAGTGACACTGACTAATACAGCAATTAACCATTTGGTGCTTTGGGATACTTTACAAGTTCCAGCCATCTACATTGTTGCAGGTAGCAATTAACAACTGATACATAATAGTGCTTCAGCAAACTATAGCCCTATTTAATCTAGCAAAGCTATTCCGTTTCACATACTAATATATTTCAGCATAGCTATGACAGGAGCCATGCATCCTGACATGAAGTAGGATTAGTGAGATTTAAACTGAGCCATGAAAATTCATGGGGTGGCTTTGGACTGGTCACTGTCTCAGCCTAACCTACCTCATGGGGCTGTTGGGAGCATCAGGTGAGTGGACAAGGGCCACACACACCACCTCAAGCTAGTTGGACGAAGGTGGGACAGAAATTGAACCAAGAATTGAAAATGAATTCATCTCCTGTACGTGTCTGCTCAGAAGTTAAGCCCCACTGGATTATTCCTGAGTACATGTGTTTGACTTATTGCTAGTCATGGCTTATTCCCAGGCTTATACCTGTGTGAGACATCTTCCTGAGTAAGTGTTTGGCTTATCATTTATTCCCAGGTAAGTGTGCTTAGGATCATACCCCAAGGATGCTTATTGTTAACACGCCTTTCTGAAGGCAAGCATTTAAAAGCTTTCCTGCAACCTCCCAGGAGCACAGAAGCAGTGAAAAGTTAACCGTAGCACGAACTCGTGCTTGGAAGGATTTCTAGAACTTTTGTTTTAACCACAAGTTATATTATATGGTATTTTTTTCTTCTTTTTTTACTTGCCTTGCTAACATCTCCCCCTCTCCTGCCCTTGTTTCCTTTGGCCAGGATCTTAGAAACCAGCTGGAGAAAACTCACGACGAAATGATTGAAAAAGAGAAGGCAATGGAGCATTTTTACAGTGTCCTCTTGAGCGAAGGCAATCAGAAATTGCAGAGCCAGGAATTGGTCATCACACGCCTCACAGACAGCGTCGCCCAGAAAGATGAGTTGCTCCAGGTAGCTAAAGTGAAAGATGGGATGTTTTAATGGTTGTTGTTACAGGATAGAGAGACAGATAAATTCTTTCTCTCTCTCTGCCTATGTGTATGTGTGTAATTTTTTTTATATACACACATACTGTATATATACACACACTTCTGAAACAGAACTTAGAAATATGTATCAAGAGCAAAACATTTTAGCTTTTGCATTCTTCAGTTGCTAAAGATAAAACACACACACACTCTTACTTCATTGGCTTTACTATTCTCACTTTCTATAATCATCTGTTACTTTAGATCAAGGTGGGCAAATGTGTTGGAGTGAGGGGTCATTTTTTCCCCAGGTGGATTCACTTGGCTCATTTTAGATGCTACTGCTTTTAATATCTTGGTATGTTTCTCATGCTTGGTTTGATTTGTTATAAGCCATTCTGAGAACTCGTTTAAAGGGATGAGTAGAAATTTGTATTACAGAGTTGGGTTATAAAGGAAACTGTATTACAGAACTTCTGTTCCATTGAGAACTGTCCTGGTGTTTAAACAGCCTCTTATCTTTGATCAGAAATGATCAGAGACAAGAGCAAAGGAAGGTCTGCAGGCTGGATGGGAACCTCTGCAGGTCTAGTTAGGCCTGTGGACTGGAGTTACCTGGTCTATAATACATAAAAATAAGCCTCACATTTCTTTCCTTTTTAAAAAGAAACTTAATGGAGTGGTGAAAGAGAAAGATGCAGAGCTTCAGGAATGGGTTATGAAGTTCCAAACTCTTTCAAAGGATCAGGAAGTTCTCCAGAAGCAGAATGAAGACTTGATCAGGGAAGAGATCAGGGCTGCCTTGGCTCAGCAGCCAGTCATCACAATGTACGAAGAGTTGGAGGTAGGTTAATGTAAAGAGAATTCTGAAGTTGTATTTGTACTTTATCATAGGAATGGCATAGAGGAGTGGGATCCATTTTCCATGCTGCATCTGCCTGGTATGTTTTGGCATGCCCGAAGTGATTCAGTATTGCTTCTAGTGCCATTGTGGCCAATTTTGGGCTGGCTATTTTTCCTTTGGGGGTGATTTTGGGAGAAGGGGTTAGGGGAACTGAACCACTGTGTTTTTAGATAGTTTTGGCTGGGTTTTGGGGCAAAAAAAAATAGCCCTCCCCCCTCCGCTTTTTAGGGTTTTTGGGGGATTTGGTGGGTTTTTGGGGCACACTTTAGGGTCCCAAGGGTTGCATGTGGCCCATGAGTGCACTTTGCCCACCCCTTGGTGGAGAGCGTTAGGATGCAGTGTGGAAACTATCGCTTCCTGTACCCACCCTGAACTCTGAAACTCACGGGGGAGACCTCGGACCACTGAGTCCCTCCCAGCCTAACCTGCCTCACAGGGTGGTTGCAAGGCCAAAACATGGAAGAGAGCCATGTGTATTGACTTGGGCCTGTTTGCAGAGAAACAGGACATGTAACTGATCAATGAAGAGTCAAAGAGAAGATGCTTGGTGGGGCCCTTTTGTTTTTGCAAATCTACTGGACAGAAGTGTCTTCAGTCTCAGGAGGAGGTGACGGGAGATAGGAAAGTCTTGTGTTTAATACATCCCTGGCACGTTTGGTCCTGGAGAAGAAGTCCAAGATGAGCTGAGTTCTAATAAGAAGAGGCTCCTTCTAATCTCTCATCCTGGGCTGAGGCGAGAGTCAACGAGGAACGCCGACAGAGGTGGCAAATCACGGCACTCCTTTCATAGCAGCTGCCCTTGTTTCGTAATCATGAGCAATTGTCTCATGTACTATACACCCCATGCAGTTGGAGACAAAGAGGGTAATCACAGCTCATTCTTCTGAGCACAACCAGTGTGTAAGATCTCATCCCTTAATGACCCATGGTGGCATAAGAATGTGTACCTCCCAGCTTGCACCCACTGTCGGCTTTTCAATCAGTTGAGTTGGACTGCAAAATATCCTTAGTAGGATTGGCTCTCAGGGGCTGTGTGACCACAGCCTGCTCCCTAAATGGGCTCCTTTCCACTGAGTCATACCAGTAGTTTGTATCAGCGGTGGGCAAGTGTTGACTTAACCCCAAGAGACTTTGGAGGGCCTCTCCCTGCAAAAAGGAAAGGAAAACAGGTCAGGGAAACCACCTCTCCATCTCAGGCCACACAGTAGATAATTTGGGAGTTGGGGACTCACAGAGGAGTTCCGAGATCTTTTAGTATCCTGATATCATTGGTGCTCTGTTTGTGTTCTGTTGTTGTTTGAATGAAGCATGGAGCCAGTTCAGCCCAATGCACAGTGCTGGGGTGTCTGTGTGAATCCCTTCTGAGATTTAGTGCAAATTTTAAGGGAGCTATCCCAAGATGCTACTTTGGGGATGGGTCCTAGCCCCTTGCGGAGCACCTTTAAAGTCTGATGAAAACCCAGAGCGGCTTGGCTGCCCCTCTGCCCCTCCCAGCATGGAAACCATCAGCTTTCGCGGGCAATGCTGGGAAGAGTCACAAATCTCAAGCAAGGCTGGGAGGCTGAATCTGCTGCCATTGAAGATTGATTGGTGATAAGCCAGAGTGTATTGATGTGGTGAGAGCGGATGTGTCCCAGGGTTGGGAATTGATGCTGCAGTTGTCTGTGCGGTGCCGCAGATGTGCTGGCATGGTTGAAATGGATGCAGCTCGTAACTGGTTGTGCTGAGTCATCTTGGCTGTTTGAACGGATCCCCCGCTCCTCCCGCATCCCTTTCTGAGCACTCTGCCGCCTCCTTTCCAATTGCCTTCGATGTGTTGCCAGCGGCCTCTCAAAGCTGATGGATGACATGGGATGGACTTGTCAGGCGAGGCAAGCCTATTGGTGAAAATGAGATTGGCACAGTGTGGGGATCAGGACGCAAACTGATGGTGATCCTTCTGTGATGTGTTGAGCACTCTGCAAAATCAGAGGTAGGCAAAGTGTGGCCTTGGGGGCCCAAGGAGTCAAAAGGGCCCTAAACTGCGCCCCCCAGGGAATATTCATGGGGTCGCCATAGGTTGAAGATGACTTGATGGCAGATGCCAACAACAATTGGTGCACTCACCTGGGAGCTTACCATTCTTGAACTGGGCTAGCACCTTGAACTGAGCATGGAAGTGGTGCAGATGCTGATGTAGTCAATGCGAGGATGAGTTCTTGGTGAAAACAGCCAAAGAGGAGATTCATGGAAGAATTCTGGGCAGTCTGTATGAAGGAAAGGCAAGTTAATAGCAATCTCAGTGGGAGAGTCAACCTCAGCATGATAGACTCCTGCAAAGTGAGCACTGCCTGCAGCTTCAGAAGCAGATGAGGAATTAATTGTGCCGCCCGCAGTGAGGATGAGGCATGCAGACAAAGTGCCAGCCAGTTCGGTGCCCTTTGGCAAGCAGTGTTTGTGGTCTGACCAAAGTAATTCCCACTGTGGAGGTAGTATGGTACTTCTTTGTCATAATCTGAAACATGCCAAACACATCTCACAGTTGTTTCCTTATGCCTGATGACTGGAGTGAGCAAGAGGAGGGGAGGAACCTGCAGTGTTATTTCCAGTACTGGAGGTGGTACTGGCCTTGATGGAGACGTCTCATGTGTACCTTTCCAGAGGTGGCAGCATCATCAGCCACAAAGGAGTCTCTTCCAGGGTTTCTCCAGGAGACTAGAATGTCCAAGGCCCTGGCCAGATTATAACGGTACATTGATTTCTTTCAGCAACCAAGAACCCACAGCAGCCCAGGGACATTGACAAAGCCAATTGGAGCACAGAAGTCGCCAGTGCTTTCTTGCTCCATACATTCTCCAAAAGAACAAAGCCTTAACCTTTCGGGATTGCCAGAGACAGGGTGACTAGTGATGAAGGAATGGTCTGCTTTTTTCTTCATCTGTCAGTGTAAAAAACACAGGAAAGACATGCTGTTGAAGGAGAGACATGTTATTCCCAAGCCATGTTACCTCCCATACTTTGGATTGTACCAAAGACAATCTTGTCCGGCATCCTGTATGCTTCAGTGGGCAGCTGGCCGCCCGGCCAGCAGAATGTAATTGCTCTCTCTTTTGTTATTGCTTTCCAGCAACTGCTCCATAAGAACATAAGGAAAGCCCTTTGGATCAAACCCATGGCCCCTGTTTATACCTGTCTTTCTCCAGTGCTGGAAGAGTGTACAATCACTGTCTCAAAGCCTTCTGTAAATCACTGGAAGAAACCAGCTCACGATAAAACTGATGCAGGCGTTTGGCAGCAGAGATCCGTCATCTTTCCACAAGCATCCCTGCTAGGTCACATTAACCCTCCAGAAAGAAGTCCTCCAGTTGAGCTTCCCAAAGCTTGCTTTAATCCAGGTGTTGGGGAGATTTTGGGTCTTCTAGGTGTTTTGACCTACAACTTCCATCAACCCTGTGTAGTAAAGGTGGCTCTGGCCATTAGGTAGATGGGTATTAGAGTCCTTGTTAGCCTCATAGCCAAACGTAAACAGCTGTCCAGTAACATAGAAAGGGTCAGTTTGGATTTGGTTAAAAGTATTAATTTGTTAGAAGCTGATTGATAATTTTTTGCTTTAGCTTGGCAGTTTAAGGCTTTAAGGAAAGATAACCAGCTGGGAACAGAATGGGGAAGTAAACATTCCTGGAATGGCAACCAGTTCCAGCTCAAAACAACCCATCCAGCAAGGTTGAGGTTGTGGGAATTGTAGTCCAAAATGTCTACAAGGCCCAAGTATAAAAGAGGGAGAAGGGGAGAGGAATCGAGCAGTGCCGTTAAAGCTAACTGATCACTTTTAGCATGAGCTTTTTTGGATGTCAGTCAAATTCTTCAAGAACCTTTAGAGCAGTGGTTGTCAACCTGTGGGTCCCCAGATGTTCGTGGACTTCAGCTCCCAGAAGCCCTAACCACTATGGTCAATGCTCAGGGCTTCTGGGAGCTGAAGTCCACGAACATCTGGGGACCCACAGGTTGAGAACCACTGCTTTAGAGGGTGTTATTAAAACCGCAAGTCTTTAAGGATAGTTGCATAGTTATAGGAGTGGGATAGAGCTTTATAGGTTGCACAAAGAGGCAAGTTGTGACCCTAGCCATACATCTTCAAAAAGCTGTGTGAGATGATACTGGTCTTTCCAGGTTTCCTGTTTCTGGGATATTTCCCAAATCATACGAACTAGGCTTCCTGGTGCACTTCCTCTGGGCTCTTGGTGGAGGTGGGGTTTCTGGCAAAAGCAGGTCTTTATTCTGATTTAGACAAATTCCCGATTCTGTTGTAGGTGGGAGAAAGGAAACCAGAAAGTGGAGTAGAATGGCATCTCTTGTTTCTCATCTGGATTTTTTCTACTTCTTGTTTCTTCCATCTTTCCTTAGAGAAAGTGGCCAACATTGCTTGGGTTGCTTTTAATTTTGGAAATGAGCAGTCTCCCGAGACATTCCTTTACTGTACGTTTTGCTTTCCAATCTAGAAAACAAAGGAATCTGAATTTGCTGACATGCTTGAAGCCCTCCGGAAAGAGCGTGACATTTTTTCAACTCTGATCAAGTCCCTGAAGGAGGCTGATGGGTGAGTGTCAAATTTGTGTGTCTGTGCCTAAATGAAAAAGAAAGAAAATGTCTGGCAGTGTGGTCACCCGATCAATGGGATGTCCTCCGTTAGCAGGCTTTGACAAGCCTTTTGATGTGGCAAATGGCGTGCAAATTGGGTAAATGAGCTGAACATGCAGCCAGGCTTAATTGCAGGGCGGAATGAAATGCTCTGGTTTTCTGGGTCATCTGTGAAGGCACAGAAGGCATCCGGAGGCCAAAATACTCTGTAGCCAGCAACTGGATGGCTTCAGTGAAAAAAATTAGTCTGTTGCCTTTGCTGAAATCAGGGGCAGGCAACTGTAGCAGTTTTGGGAAGTCAAATTATCTGCCTTCATCTCCCCTACCTTGGTAGTGTGTGAACTGCAAAAAATGCACAAAAACTGACCAACCAACAAACCTGGAAGTGCCAGGGTGTTGTGTTATCACTTTTTACTCCTTTATCAGACAAGGAATGTCATGTAATTTAAGGATGGATCTCAACAGCCGTGCATTTGTCCACTAAATGGGGTTAGCCCACAGGAAATGGTGGAGGTATCTATCTTCATTTTTTCCTGGTCAGATGCCTCTATCAGTTGATTCACTCTTACCTTCAACTTCCATTTTTCTGGTTCTCCATCTTGTCAGTAGCAGGGTCCTCAAAGCACTGTGCTTAATCAAGTAATGACCTTCATTAAGGAAATGGAGTTTTAGGCAAGACAAGTGGCCTGTTTGTTTTATTGCTGTTTTAATTCGTCTTTGCCCCCACCGCCGAAGGTTGCTTTATTTTGGAATCCATAATGATTGCTACTGTGCCCCCGTCCCAGGCTTCTCCTTTGTGGATGCAAGCACCCAGGCGTCTCTTAAACCAGACAGCATGAGATCTGTGTCTTTCACTTCTAGAAAGAGTTCCGTTTGAAGCTAGACGGGGTTGCCTTGGAGTTCTGAGCAGCACGTACTGCCATTTGCTTTGCTTTTTTAAATTTTTTTTAGTAGGTTCTCTTTTGGTTTGTTTGTCAGAGCTGAGCATTTAGTAGTACAGAATAAGTCTTATTCTTCCTTGAAGGTTTTTTTTTGTTTGTTTAAAGTTTATCATTTCCCAAGTGGAGACTTGTTTTTAAAAAGCTGCCCCAGCAATACCATTGGGAGATGCAGATCTTGCTTTCTGTTGGTGTGGATACTTAGAACTTTCTGTCTCAGAAATACTTTATGGAGTACTTTATGAGCCAGTGTGGTGGAGTGATTTGTCTGTGGGATTTAGATGGGGGGCAGAGTGGGGTTTGAATCCCCTCCTCAACCATGGGTCACCATCGGTTGGAGTTGGCTTGAATGGGAACATATGAGAATTAATTTCCATATCCCTCTTATGTAAAGATTTGTTTGTGCCATACCTCCAAAATGAGAGGGTCATAGGATTTAAAGAGTGTTTAGTACTCGCTCTCTCTCCCTGCCTTTGGAGTGAATTCTTTTATGCGAGCCTTGATGTATAAAATATGCCAGAGGTTCACGGCAAAACGTTCTCTAGTGTTTGATGAGCCTTGAGCTATATCTCCTTACATAACTTGCAGCTTACTGATATATAATTTTTTTTCTTTATGTACATATATATGTTTTCCTTTTAGCATAAATAACCTGCAAGAGGAGATGAACACCATCTTGCTCTTGCGAAAGCAGCTAGAAGAGGACATTTTAGCTACCTGGAATTTACGGAAAGCCCTGGAGGATCAAATCAAGGCGAACAGGAGGGAAGGTGAGAGAGATGTGGGGAAAAATATCTCTTAATAAAAATATCTCTTAAAAAATACAAATTAGAATTAATTCGTTAATTAAAATTAGAAATTACAAAAACGTAACAGGTCAAAACTAGAAAGGATAAGTTGTGTCCTGCTGAACTCGGTAGAGCAGCCTGTTGTTATTATATACCTTCAGGTTGTTTCTGACTTAGGGCAATCCTAAGGTGAACCTATCACAACTTTTTCTGGGGTGGAGAGTGTGTGACGCATCCAAGGTCATCCAGTGCGTTTCCATGGCCAAATGGGGAATCGAACTGTTCTCCAGAGACGTAGTCCAGCGCTCAAACCAATATACTATGCTGGCTCTCAGAACAACTTAGTCCCTGCTTATGAAAAAGGTCTGTCTGCTTTGGGGCGATGGCCCTCTGGATGTTGCTGGACTTCACCTCCTAATCAGCCCTTGCCAGAATGGCCTATGAGGATGGACGATGGGAGTTACAGTCCAGCAAGTTCTAGAGGGCCACGTGTTCTTCATCCCTGCAAGACTGGTAGCCTGCTTCCTAGAGTAGAAGGCAGGAGATTACTGTATAATGTATTTATCCCTTATGTGTCTCCAGAGGGAGACTTCCTGTCTTGTCTTGGAACTAGGCATAGTTTCAGGCCTCTCCAAAGGTTCTTTTGATACCAGACACACAGACATGTTACTGCTATAGAATAAGCTTTATTTTGGGAATGTTCAGCAGCTTCTGTGGGGTGGGTGGGTAAATGAAAATTAGGCCAAGATTTTTTTTAAACTGGGGAATTGGGAATGTTGCGGATCTCTAGAGGAGCTGGGGGTCATAAAGGGGGTTTGTTGGCCATAGGCAACCTGTGGGCTCTAAGCAGGGCTGTCTTATCCTTTAACCACTTTTGGCGCACTGCTTGGGGGCCTATGAATATGGGATTAACTAAGGGAAAACAAAATTTCAGAACAGAGGTATTTTCATCAATAGACTTATCAATAGACTTTTTTTTTTTAAAAAAGAGAGAGGTTTGTTAAACAACAGTTCTTAAAGACATAAACTATCATGAATCACATGCATGAATCAAATACAAGAGTGTCCAGTGAGGGCTTACAAAAACCGTAGCGCAGCCCTGGCTCTAGGAGGTGTTGGGGAGAATTTTTTGTAAAGAAAAGAAGGTGTTTTCCCTCAAAACTGGGAGTTAAGGAGAGTTCTAGGGTCCTCAAACATTAGGGGCCAGGTGTAGGAATCCCGAGAATATCTGGAAGGCTTTGGTTTTCTACCTTGCTGCATAATGTCATTTTTTGAAATAAGCGTGAAGTATACTTAATTAGCCTGGCCTTGCTCACCACCCATTGAGCTGCTCAGCACACCCCTCCCTCCCTGTGCTTTTGCCTGCAGAGCGGTCTGGATTCGGAGTAAGCCGATTGCGACAGGTTTCCCTCCCCTAAATTGCCCAGCCAAACCACGTGAGCCACTTTATTCCCATTCACCTGCTGCTGTCTGTTGCGCCAGTGGGCTAAAATAAAAAGTCTGCCCTGTTATTTAACCTGGCTTTATTTTTCCCCGAGACTTCAGGTTTGCTTTCTCTTTCTTTCTCTCTCTCTCACACACACACTTGAATTCTAACTACTGCAGAATAATTCATGTCTCCCTTTTTTCACCCCCCCACCCTTCTCCTTTGTGCCTGCCTGAAATTATTTCAAAATTCAATGCTTAAAGATGGAAATTATGATTCTGCGTTAGAGTCACAATGCAAGCTGATCACTAGCGAGGGGGGAAAGAATTCCCATATGTCTAAGATGTCAGAAAGGCACAAAAGACTGAGGGGAGGAGGATTTTTTTTCCCCCTTCTTCCAACTGAAGGGAACAGGTTGCGTGGGATAAAAAAGGTTGCTGCAGTTTTGACAAAGTACACTCCGGTAGTTTGTCATAAACATATTTTGCATTATTGCTAATTATTATTATTAATGCTGATGATTAATTGTATCACTTTACTAGGCACTTTGGAAGAGATTAGAAAGTTGCCACCCCCCACCCCATGTGGTTTAGAATTTTTAACTCCCCTTCCCTGAACGGGCTTCCTCCTGAATGGAGGGATGGTAAATAACCATTTTCCCCAGCCGACAGGATCTGTGGTGCCTGGGGATGATGGGAGCTGTAATCTATCATGTCTCAAGGATGCTGTGTTGGGGGAGATAAAGAAGTGTGTTGTACTAGAGAATTATATCCTCCACAGAGAAGTTTATAGTAATGGCCTCTTTGCTTGAGCTAGGGAGATGTTATAATCCTGGAGGTGGGAGAAGGAGCCTGTGCCATTTTACGGGTGCAAGAGAGGAAGTATAGGTCCATCATGTCACTTCCCCTTCCTCTTCTTTCCCTGACCTCATTTGGACCCTGGGTGCCTAATCTGCCCACCATGCCTTGGCCGCCTCCCACCCCCTCACATTTTGCAATTTTCTCACTTTTGTGATGGCCCTGCATCCCTAACCCTAGCGAATGTGGAGGGCTAAATGTAATTTTTTGTTAAGACTTGGCAAGCAGAATGCCTGTTGCAGGTATTCAGGACCCTGGACAGTTCCTTGTAGAACTAAGATTAGGGGCTGGATTCAGAGCAACTCAGAGCAGCAAACTCAGGCTCTTGAGCTTGTTCACAGCTCCCACTTTAAAATTCTGTGTGCATTTTATGCACACATGCACACACACACACAGAGTACATAGACCTGGCAGTAGAAAGAAGGCAAAGCAAACTGAAATGGAATGGGAATGTACACATTGAGTGTTTTTATGGAGAGGGGAGGCTTTTCCCATTCAGGAACAGAGATCCTGAAATAATTTTTGTCTGGTTTTCTTCTGGTTGGCAGAGGAAACCTTGTCGTGTTGGAGTGACCAAACGTCTTACATGAGCATTTGCTTCAGAGGACGGGACCATTTGGATTTGCAGATCGACCACCTCTCTGTGGAGGAGCTGAAGAGAAAGGTGGTTCTCTTGATATATATATATATGTATAGCAATTCAGGCTGTAAGCTTGTAACACTGTGCATGGACAGGTTCCAAGGATCTGAAGGCCAATTTGGGCCTTCAAAAACTTCTCCCAAAGATGTTTGTTTGTTGGAGTATAATGTGTGTGTTTTTGCGTTGTTGCAAAATTATAACTCACTTCCTTTCTTGTCTTGTGAAAAATTGCCAGAAATGTTGAGCTGCTCTGCTAAACTAAGGCATGAAGAAATGTTGACTGGGAAGCAGGACTGTGGAATCAGTAAACCCAGCTTTTGGCACCAGTGCCAATTCTGAATCTGATTCCTTCACAAACGGCAAATATATATTAATTCGTAACAGCAAATGTAATGTTGTGTAATGTAATGTTTCTTCCCCACTGTGTGAATCATTAGGCTTATTAGACTGGTAGAGCATAAAATATATTCATTTATGTATAAAATACAAGTATGAAAGGATATTATTTAAAGGACCATATCTCCCTTTATGAGCCTCTTTTTGCTCTAAGATTGTCTGGAGAGTTCCTTCTGTCTGTCTCATCACCCTCTCATGCTCATTTGGTGGTAACAAAAGAGAGGGCCTTCTCCATGGCTGCTCCCAGACTTCGGAAGTCTCTCCTTAGGGAGGCCCGGATGGCCAGGAAGTCAAAACATTTTTATACAGTGAAGCTTTTACAAACTGAGTAGGGTTGGGCTTTTAATGCTGGGCAGCTTGTATATAGTCTTTTAATATTTTAATATTTTAATGTTTTTAATATTTTACTTTTAATATTTTTAATGCTTGATGTTTTAACTTTATAAATTGTTTAGTTGTTTTTTGAATCTTATATTTACACTTTGATTAAAGCTTTTGTATAGGGTTTAATTTGTTTTGTTTTAAATATGTTGTTAGCTGCGTTGAGTCCCATTATTGAGAGAAAGGCAGGATGTACATTAAAATAATGATAATGATAATAGTAATAATGTATTTCTCATATATTGTTATGATATCATAATTTTGTATTTTGAAACCAGAATCAGTACCTTTCTACCAATTCTGGCTCCACTCCAAATTGCTTCCAGCTTTGACCCTGCAGCTCTGACTTCACAGCCCTGTTGGAAGTTGTGGTTGCCATGAGTTTCTCTGCATGGGTTTTTGCTACAGGTGGGAGTGCTTGATGGGCTTGCCCCAGAAGGTGGCAGGCGGTGTGCATTTGCGATGCATTTCCAGTTGTGACAGGAAATTGGTCCTTGAACCTCTGAAGTTTTCTTCTCTTCTGTTTCAGATTGTTGAACTCTTCACAGTTGTAAAGGAGCTGCATTTGGAGAACCAAGATCTCAGAAGGAGGCAGCTCGACTTCTCCAGGTCGGATTCTCTGGCAAAGGAGAGTCAGAAGGTGTTAGACAACAGTGTGGTGAGGGTTTGTTTCTCATTTGTGTTCAAACTGCTTTGGTGCAACTCTGCTTTTCTTTTTTTTTTTTTAGATTTTAAAAACTTTATTCCTTAAAAAAAATAATAACACAAATTACATACTAATACTAATACATCAAGTATACACAATACACAATTAATACAAAACAACATATTTAAATATACATAGTCTCATACAAATAAAATTCAACAAATATTACTTATTCCACCGCTTATTCAGTAGCTTTTCCACATGCTTCTGACTTCGGTATTGAAGATTATTTCATTATTTACTTACTTATTCGGTCATCATATCTTTTAGCTTTTCTCCTTATCCCAGAACTTCTCTATTCAATAATCCATAATCACCATATTACTATCATACCCTAAATTTTTAAAATATTGAAATAACTTATCCCATTGCTTTACATACTTCTCTTTATTTTCTCCATTCACTATATATGTCAACTTATCCATTTGCATTAAACCATATAATTTCATTTCCCAATCCTCTATTGTGGGTATTATTTCTCCTTTCCATTTATATACCAATACCATTCTTGCTGCTGCTGTCATATAAAATAATTGCCTTCCCACCTTTTTCTCTAAATCTTTTTCTAACATTATAATAAATAAGTCTCTGGCCTCATAGCAAAACGTATATCCAATATCTTTTCTATTTGCTTATGAATTTTCTTCCAAAGTTGTTTTACTATTTTACATGACCACCATAGATGATAGAAAGATCCTATCTCTTCTTTGCACTTCCAACATTTATTTGAACATCCACTTGTCATAAAGTCTTATAATAATTTATCACTATTTTCTTTATCTGCTGTACATCTGTATATATCGTCTCTCCACTTCTCAATTTTGTAATCAATGTCTTTTCCTTTCTTTTTTTAACTTTATATGATAACCATTTGCCTGCTTTATTAGCCCATTCAAAATAATACTGTTTCATATATAATAGCTTCTCATTCACCTCCATTTCTAAATATACATCTATTTGCTTCCGTAATATTTTTATTTCTCTTTGTATTTGTAAATTCCGTGGATCCATATTCAAGATTTCTTCTTTCCTCCTCAAATCATCATTCATTTTTTGAAACTTCTCTCTTCTCTTTATTTTTCCATGCATTATATTGTATAAAATAACTCCTCAACACCGCTTTTGCCGCATCCCATACTGTCGCTAAATTAACTCCTTTATTCACATTTTCCTCAAAATACATTTTTATTTGATCTCTAATCTTTTGAACCAAATCTTCTTCTAATAATAATTTCTCTTTTAATTTCCATTGATATATTTCCTCCATTTTATATTTTAATATTAAAAGAATTGGATTATGATCTGATAAATTTCGCGGTAATATTTCTTGTTTATTAATCATTAAAGCTAAAGAATTTGATATCAAAAACATATCAATTCTTGATAACGAAGCATGAGGTTCTGAGTAAAATGTAAACTCTTTAGTACTGCCAAATTTAAATCTCCACACATCTATTAAATCCAAATTATCCATCATATTTTGAAATGAATCTGGTAATTTCCCTTGATTTTCTTTTATTTTCTTCTTAGACATCCTATCTATTTTTGGTTCAATCACTCCATTCCAATCCCCCATAAAAATAAATTGATTATATTCTAAATCCATAATTTTCTTATTAAGTTCTTTATAAAAAATTCCTTGTTTCTTGTGTGGGCCATATATTCCAATTACTAATATTTTTTGATTTTGCCAATTAATTTCCACCCCCACATAATGACCTGCTTCATCCTTAAATATTTCTTTAGAGCAAATCTTCGGGTTTATATACATTACTTCTCCGTTTTTTTTTGCTTTTGATATAGATATATAATCCTTCCCCAATTTCCTATTTCTAATTAAATAAGTCTTTTCTGGTATTATACAATTTCTTGTAAACAAATTATATCTAATTTCTTTTCTCAATTACATGAAAAATCTTCCTTCTTTTGTGAATTTACAATTCCTTTTATATTCCAAGAGAGAAGTTTCAAAAACATATTCTATATATGTACTGTATATACTGTATTGTTCCTTTATGTCAATTAGATTCTTCCCCTACCTCCAAACTTCCCTCTTCTCTTGGTTCATTCTCTATAGCTTCCTCTTCATCTTCTCTTTTCTTGTTCTTGTTCTACTTCTTGTTTATCTTCAGAATAGTCATCTTTAGTTTCTTCTTCATCTCGTACTTTCCGTCTTATATGTTCTTTTCCATATCTTTTCATAAATATTTTGGCTTCTTGTACTGATTCAATTCTATATTGCTTTCCTTTATATCTAAAACTAAGACCTTCTAGTTTTCCCCATCGTATGTTATATTCTGCTGTCTCAAAAAAGTTGTTAAAAATCTATATTCACTTCTTTTTCTTCAAAATTCTTGATGGTACATCCTTATAAATCGCCACTCTAATATTATCTATTATCAAATCTGTTTCTAAGCTTTTCTGAATTATTTCTTCTCTTGTTTTTTTCCGTAACTGAATCATCACATCCCTTGGGAGTTTTCTTTCTTTTGCTATTCTAGATTCAATCCTATATATTTTATCTATCTCCCATTCCATTTTTTCTAAGGAGATACTCAAATATTCAGCCAAAGGAGGAATCAATTTACCATATAAATTTTCTTCTCTCTGTTCCACCAAACCTCTTATTTTTATAAAATTTTCTCTTGTTCTCAAATCCATTAATGCTTTTTCGTCAAGCAGTCGCTCTTGTTGTCTTCCCAAATTCTCGCCATTCTTCTACCTCTTTGTCTTCAACTCCAATATTTCCACTCGATTCTGTGTTACCTTCAAATCTTCTTGAAGGCCTCCCAACGCTAATTTGATTCCTTTCAATTCATTTTTAAAGTCTTGTTTTATTTCACCTCTCAAATCTTTCATTTCCTGACGTATATCTAATTTTATATTTCTATTTCTTCCAATAACGTCAGTTGATATTGTTCTGCCTTACTCTGTTCTGATTTTTGTATGGGTTCTATGAAAGTTTCCTTTGTCCTACAGAAGTCACTATCTTTGCCATTTTTGATGTCTTTCTAGTATTCATTAAAAAAAAAATTAACGAATTTAAAAAAAATAGCTATTGCTTACTTAACTAAACTTCACTAATCTCTAATCATAAATTATTCAATATACACCTTCTATTTTCACCTTAAACTTATATATACTTAATTTATACTTAATTTATACTTAACTACTATGCAATATACGATATCACACAATGCAATATACTATATCACACAAAACAATTTATCTGATGACTCCAATTTCACATACACAATACCCTCACCACCCACTTTAAAGTTTTAAAGTTTTAAAATCACCTTCAAAATCCCACTTCCGGTTAATTTTTCACATACACTATACCTTAATATCCAATCATACCAAATGTTAACATTCCAATATATTTAAGATTCCTTTTATAATAATCACGTTTTTGCTCTATCATCAATGCCGTCCTTCATCACTGCCGTTGTTACTCTCTCTTGTCTCCTTCGTCATTCCTCTTCGCTTAATTTATCTGTCTTAATGTCGCTATCTTCTTTTTCTCCTCTTCTCTCTTTACAATCCCGTTTCTCAATCCCTCTATCTCTCTTCTTCCCGTGTTAATATTAATCCTATTAGTCCCTCTTCTTATTTCTTTTCTCTTCACTCTATTTTATATTTCATATTTCATTTCCACCGTCGCCATTACTCCTCCACTCGCTCGACCCCGTCCGTCTTCTCCTTGTAATCCTCCCGTTCACTCTCTCTCTCTCCAAATCCTGTTAAGTCCAATCTCTTCAATTCCAAACAAAACCTAATATCACAATCTAACACGGAAGAAAAATTCCATATAAAATTATTCAAAATTTCCTTTTACTTCTTCCAAATACGATCAGTTTCAGTTAACTCTTCATGAATGGTTTCTCAAGCACATGTCCGTTCCTCTGCCTATTATATCCAAATCAATTGTCTATTTCTTCACCACCCTCTTTAAAGTTTCAAAATCACATTCAAAGTCCCGTTCCCAGTTGATTTCTAAGATAAATATCTGGTATTTAATTCCAAATAGGATAATAAAAGAAAATGACCTTAAATCTTCTCCTTTACCAAGTCCAAAACAGTTTGCCGGCGCTGCTTGAAGCTTGAACATTCAAGCACTGGCAGACAGCTATGGCTGCTCCTGTCTTCCTCGTCCCGTCCGCTGTCGTCTTGCGCGACTCGCTCGATGACAGTTAAGGGATATGTATCGACCTTCGGAGCCCCTTCTTCGATCCCCCTATACCAAGGGGATCTTGGATCAGGCTGATATTATTGCCTAATATGTTTCGCCGTCTGTCAGAGGATCCCCTTACACGGAGCTTCAGAGGGAGCCTTCTCGCAGCGCCATACCCAAACCAGAAGTCACAACTCTGCTTTTCTAATGGGGTTTGTTGTATGCAGAAGATGTGGGGGCAGATGTCTGTGCTTAAGCGAGGGGTGGGCAACTGTGTTGGGGAGTTTCCTCCTCAGCTCCCCTCTGGGTCTCACTCACCTCCCACGGAAAGCCTAAATGCTTCCATTTTGCTCTGTCGACCCTCTCAAAATGGTGACAGGAATGACTTGCTACCCCTTCCCATTGCCATTTTGAGAGGGATTGGAGAGGACATCAAAAGGGTTCCAGCCCCTTAGTTCTGCTCTTCTCCTGCGCTGGAGGGGGAAATGGACACTTCAATCTGTTGTCCTGCTCTCCCCACCTCCTTCTTGTCGTTCGTCAATGTCTGTATTTACCCACCTAGTTCAATTGCATTCCTTGATGCTACTGATTGCCATTCTTTCTTCAGGGACATTTCCAGACTCTTTGCTTTCCGCCTTTAATTTCTCCTGCCTTCTTTGGTACCTATACAGTCATCATCAGAATGAAAGGCCAGCAAACAGCCCTGCTGACTGACAGTTTCTATCTTAAGTCCTTAAATTGGGCTTCTGCCTCATAGAACCAAAATGGAATGTTTGAAGAACTTGATTTTTGTCTGTTTCTAGTGGATTTGCAGCTGTGGGAGCAAATCTTATATTTACCCGGGTTTGATGGCCCTGCACTTGATTAAGGAACAGCCTTGCTGAATGTCCTTGAACTCAGGCATTAAGTAGGCCATTAGCTAAAGGCCTTTCCTCCTTGATGGGTATTTCTTCTGCAGTTATCTTGGAGTTTTTGGGTGGCCTCTGTTTCGGAATCACTGAGGTTAAGCCAGCTCAACAGATCTGGCGGTGGTAATACTTTAGGATGCTTTAGGTAATGCTTTTGCCTCTTAGGGGCAAAATGTGAGTAGCTGAAGAGTATATGTTTGCAAGGCCAGTAGAAGTTTTTTTGGCAGGGGGGCATTTTAATAGGGAATGCCCCTGTGTGTAGGACAAGGATTTGGATCAGCACTGCATTAAAAGATCTCTCTCCCATCCTAATTGGCCCTCCATTTTGTAAGGTGTCACACATATCTCTTAAAATGAATACTAGATCACTAAATTTAAGATCTTGGTAACGGCGCTTTGGGTTATATTTCAGTTCTGTTGCTTTCTGTTTTGACTCCACTCTGTGCTGGGGTTTCTTTTGTTTCCCTCAGCCAAGCTCAGAACATTTCTGAAAAATAAAGGGAAGGATGGATGATGGGAGATATTACCATTTTGCTATGATGGCTATCTGAGGCAGGACTCTCTGCTGGTTTAAATGCATCGAGTCATCTCTCTCTCTCCCTTTCTCTGTTCCTCTGTCTCAATCTTTTTCCAAAAAGAGACCAAACATGCAAATCCAGTTCAGCCTTCATCACAACTCCTTCCTAAGTTGTGTTTCCTCTTGGACTGGCAGCTCAGAGCAGGCTGAGGCTGCTTTGGGCTCCAGAAGAAAAAGAAGAAAGCTTGTATGGTTTCTCTCTTTCTCCCCGCTGCCTCCACTCTCCTCTGAACATCTGCTTTCAGACAGAGAAGCCCTTGTGCTGAGTCCTGCCTCTTGGCCTCCTGAGAACTTTGCAAGCCAGGCGTATCAGCAATTCATTTAGGGAAGAAAAACCCACATTTCTCAAGGTTTTTGGTGGCCATGGGGAGATTTGCAAGAGGCAGCTTTTATCCTCCTTAGACCTTTCCTTGGCCTTCAGCCATGTAATTTTGCATATCGTGTATTTTTTATTTCTTTCTGGTCAGACATTAAAGTTTCTTCCCTGGGGGTCCCTTGGTGGGGAGCTAACACCCAGCGTCTTATCTGTGGCTGCCTGCGTCAGCTTCTCTTTCTTTGGCTTCTTCTTTTAGCCGTTGGCATGTAGGTCAAATAAGGCTTTTAGAGAACCCAGGACTGATATGAAAGAAAGAAAGAAAGAAAGAAAGAAAGAAAGAAAGAAAGAAAGAAAGAAAGAAAGCAAGCAAGCAAGCAAGCAAGCAAGCAGGCATGGTTGAGTGTGTGTGGGAAGGCCTCGTATGAGAAGTGCAGAAGGTGGGGCCCTCAGGCAGCATCTGGACTTGGCCATCCTTGTGAGCCCCCAGCTCCCACATTTGTTAATGAAGAAGAATCAGATTTTGGCCCCAAATGTCCCCAGAGAGTACGGGGACACTTTTGACATATTTGCTGCTTCGGCCTTTTGAAATTGGCGTCATTTCCTTTTGGAATAAAAATTTCCCTTGAGCCTAGAATAACCCACATAGGGCCAAAAATTACCCATAATTACCCAATAAGGCATTGGAGGCTAAAAAAAATTCAGTTTTTTGGAGGGGGGAAGTGGGCCCTCAGTGTCCCCAGTGTGGCCCCTAACAGACGCAGCACCTGTTTTATACCAGGGACCGTCGGTCTGTCTAGCCACTTACATTTTTATTCCACCTTTCCTCCAGCAAGTTGGAGGCAGCTTAATTGGTTGTCCTGCTTCTCCCTCCTTTATCCTCATAACAACCCTGAGAAGTAGGTAGGGATACAAAGAACACCCATAAATGTTCCTGGCTTGGATGAGAAGGAGCTAGGTTATCCTAGTGAGAAAAATGATCATCCACCATCAGGTTTTTTTTAACATTTTGAAACTTTGCGAAAAATGTGCTTGCTTGTGCCTCAAGCAGGCTTGCAGAAATAATGGTGTACTTTGCGCAGAATGGGCAATTTTCTGCAGAGGAATTCTTTTTACACAAAACCTAAGCTGTCTGCGCAAAAGTTTTTTTTCTGCATAAATGATTTTGTGTAAAAACAGTGTGAAAAGTAATAAAAAAAGTCCAAAACTTCTCTCTCTTGGGCCTAGTGGAGAGATGACTTCTGAAATTATTCTTTCTTCCTCACAAGAATGAAATAAGCAAAGGTTTACATCCCTCAAGGCAAGAAGTTACCTGGCCCAACGTCACCAGTGAGTTTCGTGGCTCAGTGAGGGCCATAGGCTGGATCCGACAAGTTGTCAGTCCTGTGCTCTGGCTGCTGTACTGTGCTGTCTCTTGCACATCCAGCCCAGAGTTGTCTGTTTTTGGTATCTCTCCACAAGCCCCAGCATAAATGTGTCCCATCATCCATTGTCATTGCTGCCAGAAGGGTCGACCTGGCTCTTAACGTCCAAGAAACATTTCTTTCCAACCTTTACCTCCCGCAGCACCACTTTCAGCCTAAGAAACTGGACGAGAGAATGTTTGGGTCCGCCTGCTGCCTTTACCTGCCTGCCTGGAGGGGCGTGATCCAAGAGGATGGAAGAACAAGGCTGCCCAAAGGGAGACGGACTGGCGCTCTCATGACCTCCTCTGTGTCGCTGCCAGGAGGAGTGTGAAATCGGCAGAGTATCTTGGGCGCAAGATAGCTGTAAAAAGCAGAGGCTGGAAGTAGAAATGTCACTGATCTAAACAGGCTGAATTGTTGTGTCAGCTGAGACACAGTTGAAGAATTTGAGGCAAAGCTGACATTTTATTATTATTTTTGTTAAAAAAAGATTATTGGCAAGTGAACTGAGGACAAGTCTGAGCCAAGTTTGTCTCCACACTGAGCCTCAGGAGTTCCTTTTTGACTCCTCTTTTGCCGTCTGCGTGACTGCAGTGGGTGATTCTGAAGATATTTGAACCCGTGCTCCCCCCCAGCTGCTAGAAACTAGATCTTAGAGCTGCCTGCCCCAAGCTGGTGCCCTCCAGATGTGACGGACTTCACTTTCCATCTGTCCCATCATGGCCAATGGTTAAGGACGGTAGAAACTGGCCCAAAACATCTGGGACACACCAAGTTGGGGAAGAGAGGCTTACCAAAGATCTTGATAGCACTGAGAACTTCCTGGTGGATTGTAACAGTTTCCTTTATATCTAAAGCAGAATGTTTTTCAGGCAAGCTTTTGGAGAAGCTTCGATTTCATTTTTATTGGAAGGTCATTAAGGAAATGGGAAGATGAGACTCCGGAGAATCAGTGAAGCTTAAGCAGCAATTGGCAAAGTCTGTTGTAATCCATGAGCTTTACAAGATATTGAACCAATTCCATGTTGGAACAAGCAGGGGAAAAGAAGGTGTTGTCTGACATCTTAAAAGATGAACAGCTTTATTGTAGGATCTGATTGGCTGAAGAGGGCTGTAGCCCATAAGAACCTGAGCTGTAAAAACTTTGTTAGTCTTTGAGAATTTAATAGAATTAGGAGTGATGGTGGTTGAAGATTCATACTTTTCTAAGCTGAATATGGTTCTCTTTGTGTCTTCTTTATAACAAAGGAGAGGAAAATAGGAACTGGTGTGTAGCCAAAGATGTGGCTGTTGACCTCCTCCTCATCTGTACACTGCTTGTCCCTCAAACTGGGATTCAAGGCAGATTACAATTTAAAACCAAGAACAGTAAAGAAAAAAAATACAAAGGTCAACATTAAAATCAAGTTAAACTAACAAGAGTTAAACAATTTAGTAGAAGCAATATAGGCAAGACATCACTCTCTAAAGTGCTTTCTTTAAAAGCACAGATGATCCTGACTCCTGTATTCTTCTGTAAATCTTTACACTGAAGGATCTTACCTCATTCTTTCATAGCTGCCTTTCCAAGTCCTAGTCTTCATTTGTTTTCTTGACTTACAGTCTCCATTTTGATTTATGACTGAGCTAGGGCATACAAAATCTTTGATCGTTGCCATGTCTTCATTATTGACTTGAAAGCTATATAAATCATCTGTGGTTATTATATTTTTGTTTTCTTAATACTCAGGTATATAACCCAGCTTTTGCAGTTTCTTCCTCGACTTCCTCAATAGGTGTTCCAGGGCTTGGCTTTTTTCTGCTAGGGATGTGGTGTCATCTGCATATCATAAACTGTTTCCTTCTTCGAATTTTCTCGCTTCTTTCCTCCAAGTCTAATTCACTTGTCTGAATGATACATTCGGCAAATAAATTAAACAGATGGGGTGATAAAATGCAGACTTGTCTGTCCTCACTCACGTCAATGGGAAATCATCCTGTTCCTTGATATTCCGTTCTGACAGTGGCTTCTGGTCATAAGTATAGGTTAAGCATCAGGACAATCAAATGGGGCCTCTAGCCCCAATGAAACCTAGATTTGCCATGTCTACCTTTGCCTAGCTAGGAGACTAGGTGGTGGAATAGGGCAAGAACTGTCTTACCATCTCCCATCCTCTCAGTTTCCTGCTTAGTGGAGCAGCAACAAAAACTGATAGGTGTATGAATGGGAATATAGGGGAGAGAATGGAGAGGCTGGGAGGGGGCATTGCGATCAGGCCCTGCCAGGTCCTCAATTTCAGACATAGCGGATACCAGATTCGGATTCGCTTCTCAAAGCCTTGTTTTAGTGGAATGGGAATAATTCTGCTTACTACCATTGGCCATCCACATTTGTGGGTTTGATTTTCACAAATTTTATTATTTGTGAGTTTCTTCAATCCTCCCCACCTACCTCAGGCACGTCTTTTCCAGGGCAACCTTCTCTCTTGGTGGTTCCAATCAGGCCATGCAGCCCTTTAAAAACCCCCTTCTGGTCCTCTTCCTTCTCTGCCAGTTGCTGCCTGGCGAGCTAAGGATGGATCACAGCCTGGTTTCTCATCACCACAAACCCTCTCCTGATGCCTCCCACGTACACACACAAACACACATTCTCTCTCTCTCTCTCTCTCTCTCTCTCTCTCACTCTCTCTCACTCTCTCTCTCACACACACACACACACACACACACACACACGGAAGGAGGTGGGCAAGAGAGAGGCAGTATAAGGCCACCAAGCCAACCTGCCCTTCTCCCTTCTCCTTTTCCTGACCTGATTTGGACCCTGAGTTCTCCCCACCATGCCTCGGCCCCCTTCCTACAGACACACACACACACGTTTTGATATTTGCGATTTTCCCACTTCTGCGAGGGTCCTGCACGAACCGTGACTGTACAACCAATCCAGTTCAGGTCCCAGAAGGCTGTCCGCTTAATAGAAGTGTCAGAATTCTCTGTTGCTGGAAAGCCAGCGCAAACACTCGTTGAACTGAAATCAATTCTTTTTCTTTTAAGTTATCTTCGTAGAGCCTCTAAATGCCATCTAACCCAATGTCTGTTACTCTGTTGCAGGCTCCTTTTTTTAATTTTCTTTTTTTTTTAAGACATGACTTATTTGTACATGTTTCATATCATCTGCTTTTCTTTTGCCCGTGCTGCATTGTTCATATCATTCCATACTTTTGCATAGTTTCTGGAAAGCCCCGAAGCCAGCCGGACCCTGACGGAAGGTTTCGACGATGAGACAAGCATGCCGAGTTGCCAAGGTCCGGAGATGGTCAGTGAGGTGAGATCTTATCAATATTTGTTATTGAGGGTTTTATTGTTTCTGAGTTTGGCATATCAGGGCCTGAACTTCATCTTAAGTTAGTTAATTGTCCCTGGTGCGTTTGTGTGAAACTGGTTGCTACCTGGGTGGAGCAAGGTTTCTGGTCCTAGTTGCCAACCATTTCATTTAGATGAGCTTTGACCATTAACTGGTTGGTAGTGAAGGTTCTTTTGATGGTGAGTGCTGTTCTCCTGCTTGTAAATGCTTTTAGATTATTTAGATTAATTTCTCAGATTATTTAAATTAGCTTTTAGATTATGTCAGATTAAATTATATTGAGGCCTCAAAGCCCGCATGCCCGTGGTTTTTGTTATATTTTAAATGCTTTTAAATTATTTACATTGATTTCTAAGATTATTTTAATTAGCTTTAAGATTGTGTCAGATTATTTAAATTATACTGGGGTCCCAAGGGCATGTTGTCCTTGGGACCCCTAAGTGCAGCTCTTGAAGCCCCCAGAAGCCCCTAAGAGATCTCAGACTGCCCCAGATATGCCCAAGCCACACTGTTTTTCTTTCCTTGACCTTCCAAAGTTCCCCAAACCTCCCCAATATGCATTGCACGCAGACACACAAACAAATTTAAGGAGTCTGTTTTTATGCAACCCATTTAAAAGTGAGTTCCGACTCCTGTAGGTTTCCAGGGAGGAAATTCATTTTCTTTGGGTGGGCTGGAAAAATGGCAGTTGCTGGAATTCGTAAGGATTGAGGGCTGTAAAGATGATCTGAGGGCCACATATAGCCCCAGGGCGGCTCTTTGCCCATTGTGGCCTGTGGAACTACATTCAAGGAAACCTTGTTCTTATTAACTGCATGTCTCTTTTCTTTTTTTAAAAAATGTCTCTTTTGGGAACGCAATAACCATAACCAAATTGGTGTTCGTCAGCCTCGGTAATAATGAATAGTATGGTGGGATATGATTACAGAGGCTATCTTTATCATGTAGATTAAACATTTCCCAAATGATAAAAGTCTTATTATGCAAAAGATCACGGCCCTCAAAGTACGAGAACGTTGCTGTACGTGTCTCTAGGGTGATTTTCTCTCTTTCTTTTTCATATGGTAACAACACGTTTTTCTTCCACAGGTAATTCCTTCTGATTACTCAGACAGACAATGTACGAATCTAAATAAGCCCGGTCTTGAAGATGAGCTGGCTGTTGGCGCGGGCTTCCCTGGGAGCGTGGTGGGCGAAGAATGCGGCGCTCAAGAGGGGCGTTTGGATGTGTCTCTTTTCAGCGACAATGGAAGGGCGGTCCTTGACTTGAGGTGAGCGGGGGCTGGCTTAGAAGCAGCACTTTTGACAGTTCTTCTCTTGGAAGAAAGGGAAGAAAGCTGTTTGCAACACAAAGCGGATTTAGATAATGGCAGCACTCTTAATTTCAGCGGGGAGATTGGCAAGCCTCCTTCGGAACCGTTTCAGCCCACCGTGCAATTAAGTAATTAGGAGAGGCAGAGCTGAGTGAGAGACAGCGCATGGCGGTGGAGTGACAGATAAGGAGCAGGTCTCTTTAGGAAGGCAAAGATAACCATGCAAAATGATAAACTGCAAAAGGACCTCCAAAATATTCCTCAGGGAAATGAAAAGGTTACACAAAAAAAAAGGAGTTAGGAATGCCATGAGTTGGGAAGGCAGGTGATAGGAAAACAGCAACCACCACCACACAAAATATGCATTTTTGGTTCCTGTAGTTTTACTGCAGAGCATATATTTTGGCTTTTGTAGTTGTACTGCGGAGAGCCAGTGTGGTATAATGGTTTGAAAGCAGGACTGTGACCGTGGAGACCAAGGTTCAATTCCCTGCTTGGCCATGGAAACCCACTGGGTGACGTTGGGCGTGTCACACCCTCTCAGCCCCAGAAAACCCCATGATAGCTTTGCTTTGGGATCTCCATAGGTTGGAAATGACTTAAAAGCACACAACATGGTCCACTTTCCTTCCTCTCCCCCAGTACCTTCAAAATCCCTTTGTTTTCATCTGTATTTGCTTCCCAAAAGTCAGTGATGTCATGTTGCTTCTGGCTGCCATTTTGGCAGGAGCAGAGAGGAAAATTGGGCTATTTAAAGTATTTAAAATATTTGAAAGTACTGGTTGAGTAACCCTTATCTGAAAAGCCGTTGTGCTCCCAAACCTGAAACTTTTGAAAAGTGGAACAGAGTCTTTTCCTCGTAGGGAATACGGAGGAATTCTGGAGGCTCCAAAGGCTTAATAGTGAAAAGAGATGGAAGAAGGATCATCTCCCTATCTGCTGGGGGGCGCTCTAGTCGGATTTCCTACATTGAGCAGGGGGTTGGACTGGAACACCCGTAAGACCCCACCCAACTCTTTGATTCTGTGAGGGGGCCAACCTATGCCTTTTGTGCCAGGAGCTCCACTGTGTAGGAGAAGCCACTGAGAAGACTCTCCCCCTTCTTCACCAACTGTACCTGTGATGATGATGTAGCAGAGAGACAGCTCTCCCAGTCCAGTCCACTGTCCTGGTGTATAAATCTTCTTGTGAGTCAGCAGCTGGAGCCCATACTTGTTCGCTCAGATCTTGCTGTATTCATTTGCATCATATTGGGGGTGGTTTGGGAGCTGAGAAGATGTGATGTGGCAGGAGGCAGGCTTTAATCTTCTAGGAAATGTTCCTTCTTGATCTGTTTGTGGATAGTAAAAATCAACATGGCAGCACTTTGCCCATGGGCTCTGGTAGAATCGCCACCATCCATGCCCAGTTGTGGTGTGGCTCACTGGAACGCTAACAAGCTGTTCTCTCATACTGGGGGCTCAGTGTTGGAGCAGAGATGGAGAAAAGGACCGGTAGACCTTAAAAGAAAATCCTGGTGATATGTGGTATCTTTCTGAACATACAAATTGTTCTTCCTCCTTCATCATTATTCAGCCAGCCAAACCACACAAATGAATGCCAGTCACCCATATAACGTAGAGGGGCATGGAAGAGGAGTAATCTTAAAACACAAATCTCCAATATTGCCTCATTTCTCTGACTTGCCTAAAAGTCTGCTAACAAGCATTTCCACTCCCCCACTCCCCATCTTCTCTCTCTTCCTAGCCATGTGGTTTTTAGTGCTCCGATGCATAGTCTTTCCTAATGCCTTGCCGTAAATTCTCCCGGCTTGGTTGATGCCAAGACAATAGGACTGGGGTAACTTTAATTCTCACAAATGGCATTAGATGCTGGCGCAGAGGCATTAAAAACATACTTAGCATTCTCTCGTTCAAATGCCGCTGTTCTCAGCAGCCGGTTGTATTTCAAATGGCACGAAACAGTTCTTTATAGACACACATGAAATTAAGGATGGGATTTGTTTTGCATGTCTTAATGTCTTTTATTTCAATGTCGTCGGATTGCAAAATGGCTTGTCCAAACAGTGGTCTGTGAGCTGTTAGCAGTGTTTACTCCCTTGGCTGGCCGTTTTCAAAGTTGGAAGATGACTGCAGTATGTTCCCAGACTTGAAAGGCAGCTCTGAGTAGGATTGGTTTTTCAAGGTAGATTTGACCACTCTCTGAATTTAGTTAAGGGTTGTCCATGCAGCTGTGCTCTCATTCATTTATTTGTCTCAAACACAGGTTCTTTAGCGGAGAGGAGCCATTTTTTTTTTTTGGCCATTGCTGCCCTCTAGCATCTGCTGCCTGAGGCAGCATTCTCAGGCTACCTAGCAGGAGGGCCGGTTTGGTTTTCTGTGGCTCAGATTTCTTTACCTGTCAATATATGTGATTATTATACCTTGAACAGAACAATCACTAATACATAATGACAGTTCTGGAGACTATTTCTCAGAATGTAATCTTGTTTATTTAGGAATGCTGTTTTTAAAATATTTTTCTTTTCTTTTTTAAACTGGGTAAAAGCCTACAGGAACAAATGAAAATTGCAAATAAGTCGTTAGATCATCTGAATGCAACTGAGTGGGATGATTCAAGCGATGAACTCAAGAATAAAGATGAGAAAGATCTTAAGCAGTTGATTATTCAGCTGAGAGCCAAACTCAAAGAGCTTGCCCAAGTAAATAAATCCCAAAATCAGCAACCTGAATCGCAATCCACTGTGGCTGAAAGAGAAGGGCTTGATCCTGAACCAGTGCTGCGGATTAGTACAGATATTGAATTGTCAAAGGTGGAAGTGAAAGATACAGCTACACAAACAGCAACAGCAAATGGAAGTATTGGGAGGCTAAAACACGAAGGCAAAATAGCAACCTGGGAAGAGAAGGCGAAGTCTTCCAGATTAAATGAAGAACGCCGGCAGAAGAGGAGCTCCACCAAGAGCAAACAGCAGGAGAGCCCTCTGCGTACGAGTAAAATGAACAAAGTGAGTTGACTTAAGATACTCAAGCTGGTATTTGGAAAGGTGAAAGATGAGTTCATTTCCAATCGTGGCTGCATTGTTTTTGGGCAAAAAAACCCAACAGAATTCTTGGATGCCAAAGATATCTAAGAGACCTGTATGCATACAAATGCAGAGCTGGAAAGGTCATTTAGGCCCACCCCTGAAACAGGAAATATGGAACGTCCAGTTTCAAGCTGCCTTGTATTGGTTGCATTTATATCTGGCTTGGCTTGTCCTTTGTTCTTTGCAGAGCACTCTCTTTGCTTACATTCCAAACCCTCAATATGGAGAGTGCTTAAAATGCTTGTGAATTAAAAAGCATGCCCTTTCCCAGTTTCTGTTTAACTAACAAAGAGGAAGATGTAAGGGGAACAAAGAGGTTTGCATCCCAGAGTTTGAAGTTGTTCTTTCTGCAGCTGTCTGGTGGAAAACATTGAAGTGCACAAACTCATTGTAATAGTTGCCATAGTCATTTCCCCAAGGAGAGTCCAAAAATATAGATGGCTGGCTGACTCATATTGACAAACCGGCCCTGAGGCTTTCCATCTGCAACAAGAGCAGGCCTTTTGTAAGGTTAATGGTTCTTAATTGTCAAATGATCCCCTACCACAAATGCTTTGCATTACAACAGGAGTCAGCACAGTACAGCCCTGCGGCTACTTTGTGGTCCTTAAACCCTCCAGCTCCCCTTTGATATCAGTTTTGGGCCTGCTCTACACTGGTTAACATACCCAAAAAATCTTTATCAAAACCTGATGTGAACTCTGGCTGCTTCCCTCAGTTCCCAAATTTCTAGCATTAAAGTAACTTAAAACTTCACCAGAGCATTTAGAGATACAGTGGGCGCTCAATATTCCCCCATGGATACCAAAATGTGTGGATCCTCAAGCCCTGTTAAAATGGTGTAGTATAGTAAAATAGTATGCTATATATAAAATGACAAACAATTCAAACACAAAGTGCTGGAGAGAGTTTGAGAGTACAGTAGGATATGCCTACACATCAGTGTAGTGTTCAGCGTGTGGGAATAACACAATTTGCTTTTTGCAATATTTTTTCCAAATATTTTTGAGACTGTGGTTGGTTGAATCTGTGGATGCAGAAACCATCAGTACAGAAGGCTGGTTGGACTGTTTAGACATCCAAAGAAAAGGGGAGGCCAAAGTGATCAAGGGATGGTGCGAAGAGCGAATAGAAAAGTTCTAGGTGTGAATTATTTTCAGTGTCTTATTCTTTAAGAAATTTGGAGACTGCAGGAAAATTTCATGGGGGGTGGCAAAATTCCTATTTGGGGGGCAAATGCTTTCATCCCCCATCCCGCCTCATAGCTTTTATGGCTAATAAGTCATGAGTAAACTGATTTCTGTGATTGTGCTTGAATTTTTTTTTTAAACGAACTGTGTTACCAGCTATTACGACATTCGGTGACAATTTCGTAAGTTAATGATGCTTTGCATGAGGAGCTACTTCCGTTTCTTTTTATCTATATGGGAACCTTGCAGGGTTTCTGGAAGGATAAAATTGGATAAGAATTACTCTTTAAAATCTATAGAAATCTAATTTGTTAAGCCTACTTTTCAAAGCCTCAGTGTAACAATGGTGAAGATTTTTATAACAATCTGAGCTGTATCTCCTTTGAGTGGTCTTGGAAGTTGGTTTTTTTTTTGTTTTTGTTTTTTTGCTCCCTGAGGTTGTTACAGATCTCGCCAACAAATAGGGATGAACCAGATGTTCATGGGGACTTCCTTTGGACATGAAAACCGTGGCCAAAATGTTCTTTAAACAAGACTTGCTTCGTTTTAGTTGATCCCATTGCCTTTCTGGACAGGAGTCTTCTTTTTCTCTAAATGATCCATCCGTAAAAGCAGCACAATGACACTGCGGTAACATGATGCCCATCATATTTGGCTATGTAACATCACAAAGCCAGATCAGAGTGAGGGCAGCGTTTTCTGCTCTTACTCTGAATGGGCATTTGTCTTGTTTCATAGTCTCTTACTTTGAATTATTGCTGCAACCTGACTGGGGAAGTGTGGGGAGATTTTTCAGGAGTTGCATTCCCTCTTCATTTGATACTCTCATGTTTGTGGATGCCCTGTTATTGACTCACACACACTCGGTTGTGTCTCACCCAGAGCGATCCTTGCCACCCATTCAAGAAATCACGTTTGCCTGTTCCTCTAAAACCCTCGAAGTCCCTGGGCAGCGTTTGCTCCGGTTCCTTCCCTCATAAGCCAGATTTTCATCTTCAGCATCGCATGTTCAACCTGGATGAGGATCTGAAAGGAAGCTGCAGGCCGTGGCCCCAGCCACTTAATGAATTACACCCAAGCGAAGCTGAAAGCAGAGCAGGATCTGGTCACGATCGGATATTGGTAGGAGGTAGGTAAGCAGATACAGGCAAAAACCACACAGAATGCATTTATCAGTGTTAATATATATCGTATTTATATCCTGTTTTCAGCCATAGAATCTCTCAGAGTAGCCTGAAATTGTTAATTTGACAGTTCCTTACCATCAGGCTTACAATCTAAATAGGATGCAGCACACAAGGGAAAGGGGTGGGGATCCACGCCTGTTTCAACAGCAGGGAAGAATGTAGGACTGGCCTTTGGCTCCGTGGAAGACGAAGAGGCACATTGGTTGCCTCAGGTGTTAAAAAACAAACTGTGCCTTAGGAACTGAGGATGATGACCTCTCTGAGACCAGGCTGGTTGTTTGTTTTGTCTAGTACGGCGCTCTCCAGGTGTTGTGGGCTGCCAGTCCAGGAGGCCCTAGCCAACAAGGCCATTGGTTGGGCATTCTGGCAGTTGGAGTTCTAAACCCTTGGAGGACCCCAGGTTGCACCTGTTTACCCCTTTTCTCTGACTGGCAGCGCCTCTGCAGGATTTTGGCAAAAGGTCTTTCCCATCACCTGCTACCCAGCTCTACCAATGGGAGACTGAAAATGGCCCAGGGTATGAGAAGGAGACACACGCTGCCACTTTGATTAAAATCTGAGAGCACTTCAGCTGCTTTAAAAGATTTTCAAAAAAAAGAAAAAGAAAAAAAAGAGGGGAGCATTCCAATTCTAGTTCTCCTTTACTGCATCTGTTTGGGACCGTCTGTTGCCTGCAGGGCAGTTCATTCTCGACGTCGATGGATCAGCCTGCCCTGTCCAAACCTAATGTTGCAAGGAAAAGACTAGATGGAAAGGCAGCGGGAGGCTGGTGGAGCAAGAGTATTTATGTCCTTGGCCTGTTGCTGCATTTTGCTGCCAGTTGCCTGCCTCTGTCTGAAAAAAAAATTGGTTGGAATTTGGAATGGGACTTACATTTTTGTAAGTGAACTTAATTATGTCGAATCGAATCTCATACGGTAAGTCCTCCGCTTAGGGGGATAAGATCCCTGCAAAACTGGAAAAAAATGCAAATATAAAGTCCTTTAAGTCCTCCAGTCAACACTGTGGTCCACTTCTGGTGGAGGTGGACTATGGAGTCACTGGAGGACCTAGAGATTCTTAGAGAGAATGTATTTTTTCCCATAGCAGGGGCAAATAGAGTAAGAGTCATTTTTAATAAATAAATAGAATAAATGAAATAAAATCACCCATAATTAATCAAATCCATGAGTGCTGAGCTTGTGAAAGCAGAGGGCCCATCACAGTTTTGTGACATCTGTATTCGCCCAGGGCCTGCTGTGATGTTGCACAGTATGGGTACCCATTACAGAGTGGTAGCCTGTACACCATCAACTGATACACCATGGCCCTCCTGTGAAGTGAGCACGTGTGTGTGTTGTGACCCTCCTGAGACACATCTGGACACTAGCTAGGAAGTGCTGGAGTACTCGATCCACAACAAAAGTGCCCAGTGCCCATCAGAAGTACCCAGTGTGCCTCAGAAGTGCCTATCTGAACGCGCTTTCCAGTGCCCCGAAGCACATCTTCATAACTGACAAATTGAGTTTCCTTGTATTTCTGCAATGTAGCTAAGGATTTAAAGTGTAGACTATAATGTAGACTGCTCAGCTGTTAAAGGAGATGGGTTCTTAGTTGCCTTTGAGGCCGGGCTAGAAAAGGAAGAGGAAATGCCACCAGTGGAAGACTGGCATGAGGAGTCACTGCAGCAAACCATGAGTTAAGGAGGACTAGCGCTTGCGCTCCCCTCACATTATCCAGAATATGTCCTTGCACGCAACAGCTGCATTTCTTCCAGCAGCACCAAACATTAAATCCTTTTCCCTGTCCACAGTGTTAAAATGATCTACTTTATCTGTCTCCAAGCAAACAAGTGTCTTCATAGAATTTTTTAGTGTTCTGCAACCGTTTTATTTATTAGACTTATTCTCTTATGTACCACTTTATCCAAGAGGAAAGCACATTGGGGGACCTGAGATAATGTGCATAATAAATAAGATGCAGGCATTAACATTTTCTTTTTTCTCTCCTCCCCTCTCACACACGTGTGCTGCCGCTACAAAACAGCAAGGGAGATAAGCAAGAGCAGAGAGCTGTCAGTAGAGGGTGTAAGTGCAGAGGGGAGCAGAAAGGCTTGGCTTCTTATTCACTTCTTTATTATTTCCATTTATCTAAGAAGAACCTTGTAGGAGCAAACCAAAGACCGACCCAGTACACCCTCCTGTTCCTACAGTGACTAGCTAGAAGCCTCTAGGAAATTGAAAATGTCATGTCCTGGATAACTTGCTCTCAAAAAACTTTGCTCGGTTTCAAAAGGAAGCATTTGTTAAGAAAAGCAAGCAGCTTTTCCAAAAGTTGCTGGGACTAAGACAGCTAAGATGGTTACAGGTTTTATACCTTGTTGTACAAATTTAGGCATGCACATCAAGAACTGGTTAAAAGTCGTAAATGTCAAGTCACTCCAAGAATGTAAGCATTGTTCCATGTCTTCCATTATTTATCTGTCTTTCATCCTGGGAGCAAGGGCAAGTTCCTGTCTCCTTATCTTGGCATGGTCTGGTCTCATAATACCTTCTCACTAATCTGCTATTTCCCACCTCCACAAGATTAACTCAAGACTGAAATATTTAAATCTAGATTTAAATATTCAAATATTTATTTATTTATTTATTTATTTATTTATTTATTAATTAAAGGTTTCTGGAGACTAGAATTCAAATCCCTGCTGAGACACTGGGTCCCTGTTGTTGCTGGAGCTGTTGGTGTCCAGCAGCAGGGCTTTGCAAGACTCCCTGTGAGGGGGGCTCCGTGGATGCTCAGGGGTCCACAGATCCCAGGTTAAGAAATGCTGGCCCAGACAATAGGATTGGCATTCAAAATAGCCTCAACAGATGGGTGAGGTAGACCAAAACTAAGGATCGGGTGTTCTAATGAGCTCTTCAGATTGCTCCACATGAAGGTCAGCTGTGCTCCCAGATCACTGAGATCCTTCGTTCTTTCTATTTTCTTAGTCACTTCAATATTTATCATCATCTCCTCCCCCCCGTCTTTTTCCTAGCTGAGTCGTTGATCAAACTGGATAGATCTGAAGTGGATATTAGCTTCGTCAGTGTTGAGAGCAAAGATGAAATGTCCGAGAAGGATCAAAGCACCTGCCAAGGTACCCGAGAGAGACCCACGATGATATCAAGTGGGGAGGAAAGTTTACTTGGCAAATAATTTGGCCCCTTTGTTGCTTGTATATGTAATTGCCTGGAACAACTCATTTGCCGGAGTTAATTACTCCCTGTTTTATTTATTTGTGTAATATCCCACCTTGGAAGTGGAATAATAATACTATAACAGTGTAGTGCAGAAATGGCCATAGTCTTGATTTTCCTGGTCTCTTTGATGTGTGTGATCTTCTCTCTTTCCACTTGTTTCCCAGCTGAGTCTTTGGTCCAACTGAACGCCTCTGACATAGATGTCAGCTTGGTCAGCGTTGGAAGCCAAGAGGGAATATCCAGCAAGTATCAGAGCACAAGCCAAGGTATGAGTTGATACCCAGGGTTCTGCCAGGAAGGGGAGGGAGCAGGGATAAACTTGGCTGAGAAGCTTCTTGGTGACTTATGCTGACGTAACCCCAGTTGCACCAGCGTAGGTACTTTTTTGGACATTGATTAGGAAGGGATTTAGTGCCTCCTTATGTAATGGCTATGCAAGGGTATGGGAAAGAGAAGGTGAAGAGGGGACATGATAGCTACGTTTCAATATTTGAAGAGATGTCATATGGAGGATGGAGCAAGCCTGTTTTCTACTGCTCCAGAGACTAGGACACAGAGCAATGGCGGCAAACTTTGGGAAAAGAGATTTCATCGAAATATTAAGAAGAAGTTCCTGATGGTAAGAACAGTTTGACAGTGGAATACACACTGCCTCAGGGTATGGTGGAGTCTCCTTCTTTGAAGGTTTTTAAACAGGGGCTGGATGGCCATCTGTGAGGAAAGCTTTGATGGTGTATTCCTGCATGGCCGAATGGGGTTGGAATGGAGGGCCCTTGGGGCCTCTTCTGGCTCTTTGACTCTACCCACTCTAGTCTGCAGCTGGATAGTGACCTCTCTTGAGCCAACTGGGCACTCTTTAGCTATAAGGTTCACTGTTGCTTGTCTGAGGAAAAGGAGCGTATTTGGTTCTTTTGGGTGTCAGGCATAAGCATATGATCTGGACCTGGGCCTACATCGTAAACCATTCCTTTGCTTACTGTTCCTTTGTGGAAGTTAATTGCCCTCCCCTTCACCACTGTTCATAGCTTTTCAGCATTACGTACCTAATTACCAAACGACAACGGTCCCTGAGACTTCACCACAGCCTCACAAAGAGCTGGACTTTTTTGGAAGAGTCACTGGGATTTATGAGAACTGTTTCTAATAAGAATAATGAGATGTGTACCCAACTCCTGATGCACCCAGTGCTACAGCATTTCTCTGATCCTGCCAGTGAATTAGGAAAAAGAAAAGAGTAGTTGATGAATACATTTTGAAATGCTTAAAGCTTTCCCACTGTAGCCTTTTCCCCCTCTCACCCACTGTGTGAATTTCTTGAAATGTAACTGAATCGCTTATTGCAGGTTGTAAGTCAGCCTAATTGTGTTGCGAGTCTGGTATGAAGGCTTCTCTTTCTCAAGACCAGAGAAGCTTCCAGTGTTTCACTTGCCACCAGGGATATCTTCCCCTCTTGAAATGGAATCATGAATAGAAATTTGGGAGGAACACTTGTGGCTTGTGAATGTGCTGCTGAAGAAACCTGGCTTACTTAGCAAGGAAATCCCAACAGAATTATGGATGGGCCCAGGGCGGGGGAGATATTTGGATTGGAGGTTATGAGAAAAGAGTGTTAGATGGAGGTGTGATGGAATAGTGCGTAAGGTGCAGAACGCAAGTGTAAAATTTTCCGTGCTTGCAGACTTTGCATGCAAAAGGCTCCACATCCAGTCCATGGGGACCAGGGGTTAGCCCCCCACCATGGGCTGGAGCTCCTCAGCATCAATTCCAAATATCCCCATTTTCTTCTGCAGTACCTATAAAATAGAGATATTTGGGGGGTAGCGTGGAGTTCTAGGGGTGTTGCGGGTGTGGGTGTTTTTGTGTGTTTTCATGTGTCAGGGGAATTCTGCATGATTGGGGGGCAAAATTATGCAGTTTTTTTTAAAAATTGAGATGGGAGCTTTGGAGTACTAATGGAAGGCTCCAGGGACCACAAAAGCAGCTTTGTGGGGTGCTGTGCAGCCTGTGGCCCCCACTGTGTCCACCCTTCAGATTGGCCTTGGTAGGGGGTTGGGCTAAAGGGCCCCTCTGATTCTATGATCTTTGTCAAAACCTGGTGTGTAAGTGTACTGTTGTAAGCTGCCACGTGTCCTGAACCAGAAAAAAAGGTTGTGTGGTGGTGGTGGTGATGATAAGGGTGATAACAAGAACAACAATAATAATGCCAGTTAGTGTATACCAGAGGTGAGCAGCCTGCTGCCTTTTTGAAATTTTGCACTGTTATCCAGGCATGTGTGCAATGGGAAAGCGTGGAGAGATAGAGGGTGGCAAAAACAGCCTTAAGTGCCACATATGGCCTGATAGCACATGTTGTCTTCCCTGTGAGCTAGATACCAGCTGCCTGGCCAGCTACAACTTCCTAGGTGCCTGATTTCACCATTTAGAGAATCCTCTCATTTTGCTTTCAGAAACTGAAAGGAATAAATCAGAGGCGGAAGCACCAACTTCAAAAGGGCTTGATCAAGAGTTCAGTCTCTCAGTTAATCAGGACATAGAGACGACTACCATGGCAAGCGTGCTGTCTCTCAAGCTGAGCGGCACAAGCCTCGAGGCGTTTGACTGTGACGCTATTGATGATGTCAAGGAGCTGAGACAAAGAATTAAGGATCTGATGTCCAAGCTGGCAAAATATAATCTGCTGATGACCTGCTTTTCCATGCCTCCTGAGCAGCCGCCTCCCAGCACTCATCTGAGTGTTGCCCAGAGCAATGAAGGCCTGCCGGTGGATGGTCACTTTTCTCCAGAACCAGAGGGCGAGAAGCATGAGTTGCAGACCTTGTCGGAGGCACCCCGGCAAGTGGACTATGGCGTCCAGGTGGACGATCTCTCTTCTTGCCTCTTGGAGGAACAGAACGAAGCGATGGTGGAGAAGCTCAGGGAGCTGCTTTTGGAGAACGAAGCGGAGCTTGAGAAAGAGCAGATTGCCAACATGCATCTCCTGGACAAAGTATGCCGCTTACAAACAAAGCTGAAAGGAGTTTCCCTGGAGGGGTGAGTAGCTATTTGCAATTAAAAGAAAACATCCAAGGAAAGGATTTGGAAATGAGTGGCATGGGTGAGCAAAGGCACACGTATTTCATGAGGAAAATTCTCTACGGGGCTCTGAGCTTATGCTTTCATTTATTCATTTATATCTTTTGTTTTCACCCAAAACTGAGAGACCACTCAAAATTGTGACCTCTGTAAGGTGGCTAAACTGAGGCTGTCATACTTTGGCCATAGGATAAGAAGACCCAACCCTCTAGAAAAGATAACAGTGCTTGGTAAGGTAGAAGGTAGTAGAAAAAGAGGAAGGACCCCATTACAGATGGATAACTCAATCAAGGAAGACACACATTCCTAAATCTACAAGCAGGGCAGTAACGGGGACTGGCAGTTCTCTCATCCATAGGGTCACCATCAGTTGAAGTCGATTTGATGGCAGGTAACAACAACATCGTTTTATACGTCATAACTTAAGGCTTTGGGGAATTACATTTCAGGTTCACAGTACATGATAAGATGGTGGAGGAGGATAGCAAATATAACTGATAGCAAAATTGTACAAATAGATACCGTAATGAAAAATATTTCACAAAACGCAGGGCAGACCCTTGCTCTGTTTGTTTCTCTGTTAAAACAGGGGAAACAGTAAACAGAAGTTTGATTGGCTTCACTTCAAGATAGTTGCTTTGGGAAGTTAAATTGGTTCTAAATTTCACCTCCACTTCATATCCGTAAAAGTTGCCCAGCTCCTGACTTTCCCACAGCTCTGAATGATCAACAGAAAGAAAAATATCCCAAACAATCATTGGTATTATCAACAAATATTATTAACCCAAAAATCTATGTCTACGCTAGCAGTACAGTCTAAACAAAACTTAATAATGCTTCAACAAAAGAAATCTAAATTTTATTTTCACTGCAAAATGTGGCCACAGCACATGGTGCATAATATGTTGTTGAATCAAATTTTCCTGGGTGAGCAGCCTGCTGCTTTGCAGATGTTTAGACTATGGCTCTCACTATCCCATGCAGCCAGTGATCAGGAATTTTGGGAGTTAAAGTCCAGCACATCTTGAGGACACAGTGGCTGGAATCCTGTTAATTAGTCCCAGCTAGAGGAATCTCATCAAAAGGATTGTTGAACGGTGAGTCAATGCATGGGTAAGTCCTATTGAGTTAATGGATCTCCAGTAGTCAGGACAAGCAATAGGATCAAGGCCATGTTTTCCTGTCCCTGAACTAGTTCTTTTGAATTATTTTTTTTTAACATGTGAACATTTTGGCTGGTTTAGTACTAAGTGGAGAAAAATTGTTATTGTTGTGTGTCTTCAAGTTGTTTCCAACTTACGAGTAGAAACAAGGCAAACCTGTTACGGGGTTTTCTGGGCTTGAGAGCGTGTGATGCACCCAAGGTCACCCAGTGGATTTCCATGGCCAAGCAGGGAATTGATTATTGGCTGGTGCTCAAACCCCTATACCACACTGGCCTGTCGGTTCTGAAGACCACTCTGCAAATAATTTCAGGCACCTTGGGTATCTCCTCAGTCCTTTTCATCTCCTTTTTTGCTATCTCCACAGGCTAAACTGGTGGCCTATGTTTGCAGTGTGATTTTTTTCTTCCCTTTTGCAGGCCTGACTCCCTGCTCTACTCACCAGCGCCCGAGGATTCCTGCCAGCGCCAGAAAATCCAAGAGAGCCACCGCATTTGCGCAGCCTACCACCAGCACTTGACCAACCTGATCAGGGCATTCGAGGAGCTCCTGCAGACCAGCGAGGTGGACTATTATGTGGCCGAGGGCTTCCGGGAGCAGCTCAACCAAAGCGCCCGGCTGTTTGAGAGGCTGGAACAGCAATGTCTGTACGGTGGGTGGTTCCAACACCTTGCAAATAATGATGCACAACAGGGAGGGGACAAAGCACATCCCATGAGATGATATTGAGCTGTAGTTCCTAGGCTTCCTCACCATTGGCCGTGCAGTTAGGTCCTGTTTAGCAGTTGTGTTGTGTAAATTGTGCCATGACCCCGTCAACGGCTGGAACAGCCATGCATCAGGGGCACAGCTGTGGACGGGGCAAAAACGAAGGCAATCTCTTCCTCCCTCCCAAATAATTATTTTGTTCCTCAGTGAATTTTTCCTCCACTTCCCAAGTTTCTAGCATTCTCGTAATGGAAAATGTCAGGTAAGCATTTAGCAAGACAGTCGGGCCTCCAAATTTGTGGGTTTAACTTTCACGAATTTGATTATTTGCAAGTTTCTTCGACCCCTGTCCCCCCAAGTAAAGTCAGCCTTCCACATTTTCAGGTTTGACTTGTGGGTTTTGATTATTTGTGAGTTTCTTCACTTCCCCTCCTCCACCTCAGGTGCTTCTTTACTGGGGGAACCTTCTCTCTCAGCAGTTCTGATCAAACCTCACAGCCTGTTAAAAACCCATCCCTGCTCTTCTTCCTCCTCCTCCAGGCACTGTCTGGCCAGCTCAGGACAGCTCACAACCTGATTTCTCAGCAGCACAAACACTCCCCTGATGTTCTCCCACACCCAAGGAAGGAGATGGTTGAAAGAGAGGAAGTATAGGGACCCACCCCTTTCCTTCTCCTTTTGCTGATCTGCTTTGGACCCTGAGTACCTATCATGCCTCAGACCCCTTTCCAACACACACACACACATTTTGATATTTGCAGTTTCTCCATTTTTGTGGGGGGGGGGTCCTGTGCGCCAATCCTAGCAAATGTGAAGGGCTGATTGTATAGTTTAGGAGTTGGAAAACAAGGGACAGGCAAAGTGACCAAGGGAATGTGAACACAGCAAATAGAAAAGTTCTGGGTGTGGATGATTTTCAGAAATGCAACTGCCTGCATAATGGCATTTATGCCAAAAGCCAGAGTTCCTGCCAACTTTTGGAGGGCCATACTTTACCCATTCTTATCCGCAGTCACAAATCTCAGTTGTGAAGGAACACGAACTAGCTCATCGTTTCCTATTGTTTTGACTGCGCCCCAGAAGGTATAGCGATGCTTGATGGTTTGGCAGACTGTCTCTAAAGGCAGTGGACTCTCTCCTTCATTAGATTTTTTTGCAAGAGGCTGTCTAGAGATATGGGCTAGAATCACATCAGTATGCAGATAATACCACACCTCATATCTGTTGCTTCCAGCTTTTGAGCCTGGTGCACATAATAGCATAATAGCATAAGCTCTGTCTGGCAGCTGTTTGGAACTGGATGAAGCTGAAGAAAATTCAGATTAATCAAGATGTGATAAAAAGATGCGATAGAAAATTCAGATTAATCAAGATGCGATAGAAAATTCAGATTAATCAAGATGCTGTTGGTTGGTGGGGCATAAGGGTCCTGGATTAGTTGTTCAGCCCGTTAAAAATATTTGTAAACGAACAGAGGCCAAGATTGTATTGGGAGAGTGTAAAGTTCTGCCAGCTGAGTTATGCAAGAGATCCAGGGGAAGAGGAATGTAGGAAGGAGGAGGATAGCCCAATGGCATTCTCCCTGGTGTACGCCCTAACCAATCAGAGGCTTTTGGGGTCAGGGCGGAGCCACTCCCAGCATTGTCCAGCTGCTGTTGTGCAGCTGTGGGGAACCGTTGTACAGAAAGATCCTGGATACCCCCTTGCGCAACATCTGAGAAAGCAGAACCCCAATTCAGCTGGGTACCAGTATCAGCAGAGGGCTGAGAATATGCCCCCTGGACTCATCAGAAATGTAGCTTTGCAGACGCGGGCAGCAGTCGGGCCAACGCTTCAAGCTCTGAGGTCATTTTGTTTGTGGGTGGGGAGAGATTTTCCTTTGAGCCACAGTGTTACGGCTCGCATATCTTTGCAATATCCTCGAAAGACTGAGTGTATTCAATTACCATATATCAAATTCTTTGCATTGGAAATAAGTTTCTCCTGCGAATAAACATTAAAATGCCTTTCCGTTCAAATCAGCAGATGGTATCATATATACTAATGAAGTTACTGACAACTGAGACAATTCAATATATCTTTGCACAACAGGGTAGCATTGAATCACAAGTTTAAAAATAAAACCAAGGGCTACAGCAGAATGTTCAAGCCTGCTGAGAATCGGAACGTACAGCGGCAGTCGGGGCCGACTGCAGTGCTGGGGAACAGAGGGCTCTCTGGATGTTCTTGGGACTGCATGTCCCATTGTCTCTGACCTGAGGGCTAATGGGTGTCACATTCCACCAACATTTAGAGGGCTACAGGTTGCCCAACCCTGGTCTACCATTTCTTTTTGAACTGTTTCGTGGGGAATGGATTTGAGGTCTTCTCTTTGGTGTTTATCAGAAATAAACTTTTTGTTGTGAATGTGTTTCAAACCAAATAACTGAGAGAGAAAAAATCTTCTTGGTGTAGTTTTGAAGACTCTCTTTTTGTCCCTCTTCCCCTTTGCAGGAGAGTCAATAGAGGATGAAATGGCTCAACTTGGTGGCCTTGCGAAAAGGTAAATACAGCATTGTTGTTTGCTCACTGTTATTTCCCCTGGGACCTCACACGATTTCTTTGAATTCAAAGCAGAGTGCTAGCATTTTGAGGCCTAAAAATTACATCCAGACAAGTGCTGGGAGGACAGCTGGATCGTGTCATATGCCTTCCCTGAGTGTTCTTTGTCGTTCCTTTCTTTGAGGGAATCAAGGAACTAATAACATGGACAAAATCAAGACCAAACAAGGGATGTGCTTACTTCTTTTTGCTCTCTGTGACTTGTGGTGTTGTTGTGTGCCTTCAAGTCATTTCTGACTTACGGTGATCCTCAGGTGAACCTATCATGGTTTTTTGGGGGCTGAGAGTGTGTTACAACCCACCCAGTGGGTTTCCATGGCCAAGTGGAGAATCAAACATGGGTGACTCTGAAGTTTTTCAGCTTAATGACTTCAGAAACCTCTGGAGTGGCTGATGGCCAATGCAGGAACATTCAAGTGGGTGGAGAGAAAATCCTTGAGAGGGACAGACACACCCAGTGTTTATTGTGTTTAGAGGAGGAACAGGACTCTGCTTGGGGAGGGAAAGATCCTGTAAGAGTATGTGTGCATGACTCCAAGTTGCTGGTTGACTTAGCGCAACCCCATGAATTTCATAGGGTTTTCTTAGGCAAGGAATACTCAGTGGTGGTTTGACACTGCCTTCTGCAACCCAGCCTTCAAGCACCTGGTATTCTTTGGTGGTCCCTCATCCACGTGTTAAGCAAGCCTGACCTGGCTTAGCTTCCAAGATCAGATGGGATCTGGTGCCTTGAATGTATCTTTTAGAAACTCTTGTCCAAAACCTGACCGTGCCTCTTGTTCTAAATGCTTTCCCAAAAGAAATGGTCTCTTGACATGATTCAGAATTAGTGATTGGCTATCTGACCTCTTCTTTTTTTCCCTCCCCATAGATTATCTGAGATGTCACAAAAATCATCCTGTTTAGAATCATCCAGGCACAAAGAAGAAGCAGCAACAGCAGAGCTGGAGGGGGAAAACGTGGCTGCTGAGCCCAGCAAATTTCACCCAGGTAAACTCCAACCTAGCAGAGCAGGTTTTCCTGCATCAGTAGTGAACTGAACTCATTGACCTCTGAGATCTCCTCTGACTCTGTCATGCTAGATTTCTCCTACTACGTGCTTACTAGGGGTAGAGCAGCGGCACAGCCTGAGGGGTTGGTTAGATGCAGCTGACATCTGGTACATGCTCCCTGTGGGTACCTCAGCAATTCCCTGCCACTACCACAGCTGAATTTGTCCCCCAGCACATCTTGTTGATTTCATCCACAGTGCTGTTTCCTGTGCTGGTGGAGAGAGAGACCCTTCCCCTGACTGCTGCTGTTAGGGGGCTTCAGGTCAATTTTGACTTAAGGGGACCCTATCGTGGGTAGACAATAGATGTTTGTTCTTTGCTAGCCAAGGGAATAGAACTAGGCCTAATGGTTTTAGGTTACAGGAGAGTAGATTTCAGTTGAAGGTTAGAAGGAACTTCTTGATGGTAAGAGTGAGTTGGTAGTGGAACCTGTTGCCTAGAGAGGTGGTGGCATCTCTTTTTCTGTGCATGCTCAGAAAGAGTCTGGATTTCCATCTGCAGAAGATGCACTAGTTGGAGATCCTGTGTTGAGCAGGGGATCAGGCTCGATGGCCCGGAGGGGCCCTTCTGACTCTATGATTCTAGGATTCTGTGATTTATCCCTTCCCAGCTGCCATCTCCTTTTCCTTGTCTTTTGTGCCTTTTTTGATTGTAAACCTGAGAGCAGAGAGTTGTCAAACAAATGATTTGTAAACCACTCTGAGAGCCTTTCTGGGCGAAGGGTGGAGTACAAATGCTCTGAGGAAATGAATATCCAGAGAAGCTTTGCCATTGCCTTCCTCTAGGGCTGAGAGGGTGTGACTTGCCCCAGGTCACCCACTGGCTGAGTGGGGATGCAAACCCTGGTCTCCCAGAATCCTAGCCTGACGCTCAAAGTGCTACAACATGCTGGCTCTTCTTCTCTGCTTGGCCAGTAAGGAAAGAAGATTGGTGGGGTGTGTAGGAGTGTGTGTATCAGAGACAGAAAATATGCACACCCATACATGTGACTCCTGACCCAAAGCCAGCGTCCCTTGGTGTCCTGGGGGGCAGAGTGCATGGGATCTCCCACCCAGTGTTTCATTTTCTCTGTCTCTTTTTTTCAGTCTCTGTTTCAGTTCCACTGCACTGCTGCCTCATGGGTTTTTTTTTCTTTTTTGGTAGTCCTTCAAAGAAAGAAACTAGGGTTTGACAGTTGATGATTAAATTATGTGGTTTCCAGCTTTATAAAAGCCGGGGTTGTGTTTCCTTGGGATTAGAGCACGCTACATAATTGATGGGGGAGTGTGGGTTGACCTGGAAATTTACACCCGGTGCAATCGATGCTCACCAGGCCGCTCTGCTAGAGGCTGAGTTGAAAGCAGGCGCCGCTCAGGAAAGGCTTGGGTAAAATAAAGCGGCGGGGCTGGTCCTTTTTCCCCTTTCCCTTTTCTTTTTAATCGGCCGAGCAAGCCAGGTGAAACGGGTAAAGAATAGATGGATTTGTGACCCGGGTGGAAATGTACAGCTGGTGGAGGGAAACTTGTTTCTCTACACGCCTGTCCATCAAAGGTACTTTGTTGAATCTGGAAGCATCGCAGACTTCTGGTATCTATTACTACCTGTTGTGTGAATCAGACATGTATTGTCTCCCTTTTTTTTTTTTTTTAACTAGTGTCTTCTAACCACATCGTGCCTTATAAGGTAATGTGGGGGAAATTGACGGGTCCCTGCCCCAGTGAACTTGCCATCTCCATTTCATCTCCAGAGGGTGGGGAGGCAAAGTCACAGGACTGGGAATGCTGGAGAGATGGAGAAGACAGGAGTTTCAAGGGGCGAGGAGATTCCTTGCTGTGCTTGCAGCTTTCATTTCAATCCAGGACAGCAGGAAACGGAGAGGTCTTTCTAATGTGGCTGCAGTGGTCGACTTAAATCTTTCTCTAGGGCTCATGCTCTGTATCCTTGGCCTTTAGAGATTAAGCTAGTAGCTTCAGTTTTGGAACTTCTTTAAATCTCTTTGTCCGGCACCCTCATGATGGTATTTAAGTGCCAGACTCAGCAGGGTTTGCATTATTGAGGCTGGAGAGTGCTGGTGATAGGAGAGACCTGGGCCCTGGGAGCCTTCTGCTGCCTTTGCCCACTCCCTTCCCCAAATAATTCAGTCACAGGCTGTTTTCTTTACCTGGCTTTAGTTTGCAAGGAGCTGTCCTCCTTCTCACTTCTGGACTGACATGGCCGCTCCCCTGACTTTTCTTTAGAGCTGTTAATGGAGCATCTCCAGGAGATCCGCATGCTAAGGCACCAGCTCGAGGAATCCATTAAAACCAATGACCGTTTGAGAAAACAGCTTGAGCAACAGGTGTCAGATTCTGTGCAAGACCAAGGTAATGTGTAAAAGGTTGTGTTTTGTTCTGTTTTGTTTTTGGCAGAGGGAATGTTTTGGAACAAGACTCTTCTGAGAAGAGAGAATTGTATTTTCCTCCCGAAGAAGGAAATTTCTACCCCCCCCTTGTGGTGATCTGGTTTTGCCCGAATTTGAACAAGGGGGCTTGCATTGCTGAGCCCTCCTGCTCAGTTTGTTGTGAACAGAATCATTTCTGGTCAACCCCACCTTACCCCCAAGATCCTCAAGTCATGTTGGGGCAGGAAACAGCAGAGGAAGAACAGACGGTGGGTGCTCTCAACCCCCTAAATAGATGTCCGTCTCCTCCCTTAGGTCTGGGATTGCAAGTCCCAGAATCCCTACAACTCCAAGAAATCTTTTGAGACTGCAACTCCCAGAATGCTGCTCCAAGCCCTGCTTATTATGATCTGGTATAGCATAGTGGTCAAGAGGCTGGGCTGAGACTTGGTTTAAATCCCCACTTCAGATCTCACCTCTGCCTTGTTCATGCTGCATATCTATTTTAGACTTTAAAGGGGTTGTCCAAGGTGCTGGATTCTTTAGGCTGTTTATCTTTTTCCGAGGAATGACTGAGAGGTGACCCTTCCCTCAAGGACACAGGAATGAGCCAGCCTCTTCCCCCTTTAATCCGACCATTCAGAAAGCTGGCAACCCGTCTGCACTATCTGGCCATCCATTTTGTTGGCTAAAAGGGGTGCTATCGGGGAAATGGCAGCTACTCTTGAGAGTAATTTACGCTGATGGAAAAGTACCCATAAATGCCCCTGATTTTGTTCATGAAGTATTTACACGCAGCTGGAAAGACATCCCATTCCTCGTGAAATGGCCACACCTGAAACCATTCCAGCACTTTTATGGCTTCATAAAGATGTGGTGGGGTGGGGGTGGGGGGACATCTGTTAATGCAGGAGGTGTATATTATCTCAGCACCTTTCCCATCCGTCTTTCTGTTACTTTTAGCAAATGTATTTCTACCTCATGGAGGGGAGGGGGGTTGGAAAGCAGAAGAAAAAAGAAAATGTGGGCTATTTACCGTGAGTGTGATGGATCCTTCCCAGTTCTTCGTATTTTAGTCACGACAGCAAGAGCTGTAGGGCTGGAAGTGTTGCAGTTTGGGAAGTTCAAAAGCACATGGTTAACCACTGTGTGGCCACCGGGAGATCACAACTCCCTTATTGCAATGGCGCCACTGACGTCCAGTTTATTTGCAGGCTCATTTCCAAGTGGTGGTTATGGCCTGTAAGGCCCTGCGTGGCCCAGGGTTTTTGAAGAGATGTCTACCCCTCTACTAGCTTGCTAGCATGTCCTGGGGTCTGCTGGGGAGACCCTTCTTTAAATCATGCCACTCTTACAGGTGCATCTAATGGGAATAGAGGGGGTTCTTCTTGGTGGCTGCTCCCAGGCTATGGAACTCCCTTCCTAGAGATGCTAAACCGATGCCTTCCTTGCTGTCCTTTTGTTGGCAAGTGAATCATCATCTTAGAGTGGGAAGAGACCACAAGGGTGATCTAGTCCAACATCCTGCCTTCTGTACAACTAGAGTACTCCTGAAAGGTGCCCATCCAACCTCTGTTTAAAAAAGGAGAGTTCTTCCATTTTGCTGTTGCACAACGGTTACAGAGGTGGTTCCCAAACTTTGGGGCTTCAGGTGTTTTGGATTCCAGACTTTTGGCCAAGTTGGCTGGAGCTTTTGGGAGCTGAAGTCCAAACTCCTGGAGGACCAAAGCTTGGGAACCACTATCTTACCCTAAAGAATTTCTTCCTAACATTTAGGTGGAATCTCATCTTTTGAACCCAAGACCTTTTTGTTTTTGGCAGGAACTTGACGGCTGATGGCTTAGTGGAGAAAGGGCCTTTCAGAAAGTGCTGTAGTGTTTATTTGTTGCTGTTCTTTTCGGTGGTCTCGCTTTTAATTGTATTGTTAGTTTAATTGTATTTTTAATTTTTGCATGATGTTCTTTCTCCAGAGCTGTTCTTTCTCTCTTTCTCTCTCTCAGTCTGTGTGTGTGTGTGTGTGTGTGTGTTTTGTTGTGTGTGCAAGCTAAGGAAAGCCACACCTGGTCATGTAATTGTTCAGCGGAGGTTGTGCCAAGAAATCCTCCTTTTAGCATTCAGCAAATGGGTCCACCCACTGTGTTTTTTCCAGGTGTCTGTCTGCTTCCCATGTAGTCATCTAGGGCAGCGATTCTCCACTGTCGGCCCTCCAGACTTCAACTTCCAGAAGCCCCTGACAGTATGGCCAGGGATCAGGGATTCTGGGAGTTCAAGTCCAAAGCATCTGGGAAGACAGAAGGTTGAGAACACCTCTGCTCTAGAGCGCTTCACACAGAGGAGCAGACCTGGCATTGGTTGTATGCAGAGCTTTGGCTCATCGTGGGGATGGGTGGATCGGTGAAAGAAAGCCATTGATTTCTTGGCATGCGGTTCCTGTAAAACTGGGCATGCTGCCCTTCTACTGCAAGCTGGAGCGTACCGTTGGGGAAGCTTGGGTGGAAACAGCTGTAGAACTGACAATGTACTTGATCAACGTTGCTGTGATCACAATGGCTTTTGTTTACTGCTTTCCAGATGTTGTTTCTGTGCTTCTGGTCCCATCTGGTGCTTAAAATGAGCAGCTAGGAGCCCACGCAGAAGCTCTTGTCAGGGGACGGGATACCACCCTGTTACCTTTGTACCCATGTTATCTTTTCTGATGGAGAGAGAGGGTTTGGCTCCTTTGTTGTAGCTGCTGGTGTGGTTTTGTTTTATTCCCTGCTTTTTCCCCAAAACTGGGACTCAGAGGAGGCTTACAACCTAAAACAAAGTTTAAAAATACAAGAGGTCTGTGTTCAAATAGAATAACACTGTTGGCAGCACTGAAAATAGTTTACAGCGTACGGTTAAAACAATATAATGTGACTATTAAAAGCCTTTCCTTGAAGAACCTTCAGTTCCCAAAAGCTTGTTGTAATGAAAAAGACTTTGCTTGCTGACAGATGGAGGAATATTAACCCCCCCTTAGGAAGGGCATTCCAGAGTCTTGGGGCAGCCACTGAGAAGGCCCTGTCACGTGTCCCTACTAATTGTGCTTGCAGAGGTGGGAAAAATGAATGATAGGTCCTTCTGAGGATCTCAGGGCAGGCTTATATGGGGTAGACAGGACATGTCAGGTGGGCTGGATCTTTAACCATGTAAGGCATTGTAGAGCATAACCATTCCTGGTCCCAGGCCTGGAAACAGACTGACAGCCAGTGGAGCTGTTTTAGCAAGAGATTTTCTCCTTCTTTTTAAGCTGATCTTCTCCCAGATAGCAGTGCCTGAAAGTCCTTCTCCTTGTGTCTGCTGGTCTGCTCCTAGTTGATGGAGATGAAAAAGAGACAGTCTCCTCCTTGCTCCACTGGGAGCCAAGGTGCAACTGCTTGGTGGTGGAGAAGCCACACCTGGGGAGGCACCAACTGATCTCAGCTCCACCAAAATTCTCCATCTTGCAAGCCCTTGGTGGTCTTACATAAGAATGAGAGGATGGAGGGGTTATACGACAGCCGTGTTGTTTTACAAGCCTGCTCTCCCACTGAGGGGGAATTGCTGGTTATTAGAGGATCTCATAAACTCTTTCAATGGGTAACTTTTAGCCCTCTTGATCTTTTGGATTCCAAACTCTCACAATCCCAAAAGGTATGAGAGAGGGGTTGTCTGAAACACCCAGAGGGCCAAAGCTTCCCTGCTCCTCCCTCGCAAAGTCTATCTGCTGAGTGCCTGTCCGGCCTGATCTAATTCCATCCGAGTGGTGAGATCCTCAGCACAAAACAAATCTCTGTCTTTGAAAAGTGCTAATTTACTGGGGTGTTGAAAATGACTGCAAATCTGTCTCCACACAATCTCTGGCTGGAGGCCTAAGATAAGTGCGGGCAACTGGCCGCCATTATCTGCCCAGGATAATTTGCAATTTTGCTGATATTGGCCCGGCGTCACAAGTGATGTTGGGACAGCTTGCTCAGAGTCCACCTGAATTACCTTGCACTCCGGTTGTGATGATAACCTTCAGAATATATAAGGGATAAATAGCTTTTGTAGCCTGTCTGTTCCTCCCCACCTGCTCCGCCTGCATTGTTTAAATTGTTCTTGTCTGGAAAAGTTTAATCTTTACTGACCTAGAGATGGCTCATAAATCATTTTTATGTATATATTTATAGGTTCTGCAAACGTTTGTATCTGTAGCTCGGAGCAGCATAATTCCCTGACTTCTGAAATTCATTTCCTGAGAGAACAAAATCAAGTTCTCAATATGATGCTGGCAAAAGGATCTCAAGGTAAGATAAACGTGATGTAAGAGAGAAGGACAATTTCTTTTTGAGTTGTCCTATTCCTGTTAAAGTATTTTCTACCATCTTTGATGATATTAATGTTATGAGCCTGCATCACACATGAGAGACAATATCACATCCATACCGGTTGATCATTAGGCTGTGTTTTAGGTTTGGCTTGTTTCAAACAATTCCTTTTTTTTTTTTAAAGTGAGCTCTTTGGGAAAAAGATAAGTAAATGGTTCTCATTATTTTGATTAATTAGTTCAATACAGTGGCTGGAATCCTATTGTTGGCTCCAGCTAGAGGAGACACACTGAATCAAAGGGTTCTACCTTTGTAGACTCAGCATTGACTAGTTGAATCCATAGGTCATGGGCTGAGATCAACCAATAGGCCAGTGTTTCTTGACTGTGAGTTACAGTTTACAGACCGTAATAAAAACAGTGACAAGAAATACTCAGTGTTTAGGGAGGCTTGTGCTGCCACATCATGGCAGCCGTGACAGGTCCAGAGTTCTCTAAATGGCCAAAAAGGGAATTGGGAGTGATGCGGCGTCTTCTCTGGCTATCCAAAATGGCAGTTGCGACTACTCCAAAGCAACAGCTGAGCCCAAAATGGGTTGGTTTGGCCCTCTGGCTTCTAGAATGTGCCCACCTTGCTTCAAGGCTATAAACCTTTGCCATGTCTCGAACAGTGGTTCTTGTCTCTCTTGAATTTACTACCACCAGTTTCATTGGATGACTTCTAAGTAAGGATGGTGAGGCGCAGGTCCTGGGACTAAATTTGGCCCTCCAGATTTCCCACACACATGCAAGACAGTTGTGAACTAGCAAAAGAGGCTCATCCGACCATCCCCCATAACAAGTTTTAGCAGTACGGAAGGGGCATAACACCTTCTCCTCATCTACATTCTTCTTACTTACAATTTTATAGAAATGACTTACTGTAGGGGTTAAGTTTTCCCCCTATTTTTCTCTGATAACTTTTCTCTTCCAGCGCAGCTGAAGAAAATTGGAATGCTAATGTCAGAGGAGCATCTCATTTTGGTTATTACTTCTCTGGGATATGGATGTGTGTGTGTTTAATTATTTTTTATTTTTGAAAAATATAAGTCTTGAATTCCCTAGGCCCAAGGTGAATGGTAGGTGTTATTAAAAAGAAGAAGTAGAAGAAGAAGAAAAACTTTAAAAAATTGAACCACATCCACAAAGCCTTTATTGGGCCAACAAAAAAAGCTCAAAATACATTGTGTAAGTTTCTGAAGCTTCATTGGCTTCTTCATCAGGCAAAGATACTCAAAATCATGCAGGAGAAGAAGAGTGACAATGTTAGAGTCATAAGCTTATGTTTCGTCTTAGATGTTACTTCTGTTGTCAATTAAGATGGTCTAAAGGGATAATTAGTGCAGGCAGCACCCATTTGCCCTTTTGGCCATGTGTTGTTGTTGTTGTTGTTGTGTACCTTCAAGTTGTTTCTGACTTAAGGTGACCTTAAGGCAAACCCGGGGCTGAGAGTCTGTGATACACCCAAGGTTGCCCAGTGGGGCCCTAGACTCCAGGATTGTAGTTCAGTGCTCAAACCACTACACTGTACTGGCTCTCTGGCAGTAAAAGGCAGGCAATATAATTTCAAATCCATTAGCAGCGGCTAATTAAAATAATGGAAGCTCTTCTCCTCGTAGACAAGCAGAAAGAAAATGAAAAGTTGCGTGAGTCTCTGTCGAAGCAGCACTTGGCTGTGGAGCAGCTTCATGTGGACTGCGAGCACCTCAAGAAGGAGAACGGGAAGCTTCAAAAACAAGCGAGGAAGCAGGAGGAGGAAAATGGCTGCCTGACGGACGAGATTTACAGCATTCGGAATGAATTGAATAGGTATTCATCTGTGACCTTATTTCAGCTGCTGAAGCTAAAACAAAGGCTGGGGAGAGAAGGGAGGATCTGTGAAATATCAGGATTCCAAGCAAGTGCTTGGTGTGAATCCACACCTCGCGTTGTTTCACAGATCCTCGTGTCCCTCTCCAGCCTTGTGTCTCTTTCCAGCCTGGCATCTTGTTTGTTTGCTACTTGTGTACGAGAAGCAAGGCTGGAGAAAGACCGAGGATATAAGGGACCTGATATCTGTATTTTTTTTTAAGAAAAGATCTCCTATACAGTATTGTCTTTTATGTATGTGCAAATACAACTATTCTAAAATCTGGGGAAAAAAATTCAAAATAGGAAACATTTCTGGTCCCAAGAATTTTGGATAAGGGATTCTCAGCCTGTAATGAGGAAGGGATTCTCACGTTAGCTAGCAATGCCAGAGTGTTTTGGTAACTCCTGGGGTGTTGGCCTGGTGTGTGTGTATCAGCTACATTTCTGTCACTGTGTCCTGCAGGGGGTTCCGTGTGGTCTAGCTTGGCTTCTTCTCCTTGTGGATCTGGGTGATGAGCTCGTTGATGTGGGACTGATTAACATCAAAGACTCTCCCCCAGGGTTGTTATTGCCGTTGTATCCTGGTCCCTTCCAGTCCTCTGGTCCTAAATTTTCCTGGGCAACATGGGCTTTTTGAAATGATGAGAAATGACATCGGGGCAGTCAATCCCTGTATTTAAAGATCTCCCACTGATCGGGTTGATGGGGCTTGCTTTAGGTTGCAGATGGAGCTAAACGCCAAGCAGCGTCAGCTGTCGGAGAAGGACGATCTGCTGCATTCGCTACGGCTGGAGCTCAGGGTCTATGAGAAGCTGGACGACGCAATCAGAAGTCAAAAAGGTACAAAGTTGTTGTTTCCCTCACAGCACCAACCTGCAGGAGATCAGAGGTGTAGGGGGGTGTAGCTAAGGGGGCCAAAATGAGGACATTGACCCCTGTCCCCTCCAAATAAACATTGTTCCCAAAATTTCTAGCATTGCACTAACTTAAAACTTTGGTTGAGCATTAGAAGTACAGCTCAGGTCTCCAAAGAAAAGGGGCAGGCAAAGGGACCCATGTGATTGAGGACACAGCAAATGGAAGAAGTCTAGGTGTGAATGATTTTTAGGTCTCACTTTCTGGCAGTGAGAGGCAGAATTGTTATTGAGATGGGCCCTCATTTTGGCTTCCCCTCTAGCTACACCGCCTGGGGGAGGGTGGGAAGCATTTTTATTTTTAAAAAATTGACATTGGAGACGTCAATCTGGAAGAAAGCGGGAAGGAACAGATGGAAGATGGCAAAATTCTCTTCCTCCTTTCAAAGCAGAATTCAAAGGGCTGGTTATAGCCTTTAAATAGCCCTACATGGCTTCAGTCCAGACTATTTGAAAAATCTTATTGCCCCAAATGACCCCGGAACCACCATGGATACCCACATCTGATTTGCAGGTTCTGCTTACTGTCATACTCTCTTATAACTCCAATTTTATTTTTGCCCCCATTATATAATTTGCTGGATTCCTTTCTTTCCTTTCCAAGCCATGTTTCTCAATGCCCTTGCAAATGTATAAATCTTTTACCCGTTCCCACCTCTTAATATACATAATTTTGCCTTGGGTATGCAACATTAGTTTTTATAGACAAAGTGAAAAATAATTTTTGGTTCTTTATTAAATCTTTGGAGAGTAAAACCAATTAAAGCTTGGAGGCCTCTGATTCCCCCCCCCCACTCCCTTTCCTGAAATGATTATCTAACTCCTGTTTGTCATTTGCTCTCAATATCTGGCTTGAAAGTACTCATTCAGCATTTTGATAATGGCCATTTTAATTGTTCACAATGGTAATTAAAAAGAAAAAACTCTGAATCTCCCCAGATTGCGGCCATGATAGAGTCAACGAATGCCGGAAAGACCAGAACTACCCACTTGACTTGCACGAACTGTTGACCGAAATACAGAATTTGAGAGTACAGCTTGAAGTAAGCATCAAGGCAAACAAGATATTGCACGAAAAGCTAGAAGAGCAGTTTTCAAGTGGAAAGAGGGAGATTGGCAGCTCGGATCAACCGTGAACATCAGCTATCTTTTCAAGCAAGGATCGCAGCACTACGCTGGAATAAATGGTAAGGGGTGGGGAACGGTCAGGCTTCCATATCCAGGAGTTCAGAGAGGTCTCTCCAGATTCAGTCTGCCAGAAACAGAGGTGAATTGGCACTTCAGAGGTCTTGACCCGCTCTGGCCCATGCCAAATTCATTTCAGTGGCACACTGAAGTAAAATGAAGCCCCCACTGATACAAAACCACTGATTTACTGATTACAAGTAGATGATCAGTAGATGCAATTATGGAAATAGAAGCGAAGAAAGTTCTCTCATGTCCCTTCAAGGCAAAAGCAGGCCAGACTGGTGTGTATCTGGTGCAGTATTTTTGTCCCTTGAGAGGGGTCATAAAAATAGCCCTGGGGGTGCTGCATGAGTTTGTGGTCCACATTTGTCCACCCCTGTCCTAGAACAAAGGAGAAAGGGTATACAAGGGTTGTGAAAAAATCAGATAATCGGTTTCATCTTGGTCCATGTCTGGGGAGATGCAGTGGTCATACTCCAGATCAGGAAACTGTTCTGTTGAGAGCAACATCTTGTTCATCGTGGGGACCCTGATGGAGAGCAGTTGCGATGAAGGACTGCTTCGATCGACGGAGGGAGGTGAGCTACCCTTGCCATTGCCTTGGGTTTTATCGCTGCATCTCGCTTAATATCTCATGTAATCAATAAGCCCTTCTTTTGGTGCACCTGTGACTACATATCATTTTGACAGACCCTTGAGCTTGTGTTGGCTTGGAAACTGAGTGTCTCGGGGCCCTGGACTTGTTAACATTTGGTTTTTGGAGGTACACAGAAAAACTTACACTCTTGGATTCACCAAATCTCCTAGGTGAGAAGCTGGTTCTTCTCTCTCTAAGACTAAGAGAAAGAGATACTCTGGTGGATGTAGGTTGTAGGTCCCACTGAGGTTTGCCTTCTAGAAGCAGCAGTGATACCTACAGGTTGGAGAAGGGAGCTTTCGCCCTTCCTTGGGACCCTCGGGACAGGCGGAAGGGAAGATGCCTGTTAACAGGGGAGACAGGTCCTGACCAGGAGGAAGGCTGGCATGAGGAAGCCCCAGCTGCAAAGATGTTTAGGTTATACTGTCTCTACCTTGCCTGGTTTGCCTTGGAGTCATCCTGATGGGTTGCAAGAAACTCAGGCTGGGAGAAAGAGGTCTGCTGATCTTAACCTCTAGAGGCCTCTAAACACCTTAAAGGGTATGTATATAGTCAGGTAAAATATGTAAGAAATAAAACATAGAAGAGAAAGGAAAAACTTTGGACTCACAGGCCTAAGTTTTGTGTCAGGTGTTGCCTCTGTTGTACTTCACTTGATCTGGGGAGATTGCAGCGCAGGCAAGATGAGTCTTCTCTCTTGGCCATGTGGAGACTGAGATAAAGAACAGCAAAAATGTGAAGTTCATTAGCATTGGTAAAGTAACTCTTCTTGGGATCCAGGATGTCTCTGGAGTTACTTTGCTGCTTAATTTTTGCCATCCTTTGTCTCAGTTCCTCCATGGCCAAGAGGGATGTGGCCCCTGCCTGCACTGAGATCCCGCTAAACCAACTAGACTACAACAGACGGGTATCATTCTTTTGTGGATTGAGGATTTGTGGGTTGTTTATTATTATTATTTAAATTAGGGTGGGTGGCTTGGACTTCAAGGGAGGCATGGAGCATTCAAGAACTGCATGGGAAATCACCCTGGCCCCCGTGTGGCCCATTGAACACACTATTTTCACCCTTGCCCGAGTCTGACTAAGTGTGATGGCCAGGAGGATTAGGCTAAATTTCCGTACAGCTTTGCTTACCCAAATAGTTTGTCAGATGCGGCCGCGCTCGCTACAGGTGGCTGCACTTTGCTCAGGAGCGATCAATATGTGCTTTAGATGGCTTGTGAATAAATCAGTGGAATAAATTCAGTGCCCTAGAGGAATACTTTCCCCTTTCTCTATTTGCATTGCTCTTAAATGAAGGCCTCCAGCAGTTGAGAGCCTGAAGGGTGTGGGGAGGCAGATATGTCTGCACGCCACACAGAGTGAACATCCTCGTAACACTACAAAGCGAACAGCGAGTGGCCCTTAGCTCAAAACACGACAGGATGAACAGACCGTTCTGTTGGGTTCAAACTTGTACTTTTAACCTTGTTGAGCAATGCTGAGGCAAACACAGACGGACTGCACTGGGCTAATAGGTGCAAGAAGGAAGAAACATGAAGCTTGGCATTTATTGCAGATTTGGAGTGGTAAGGGTTACCATTCCTTTGCAATAAGAAATGGGCAGTGCCAACCACTGAAAACCCATTTTTAGTTGCTTGAGAATGTTTGAAGTATCTTTTCTTGAAGGCTAGCTTATTTACTTATTTCTGCATTACGTCCCATTGTGGAATAGTTCACTTGTTGGCTGTGAATGTTTTTTGCAGTGGATTTGTCTCCTTTGTGTGTTTCTGTTGGTTGCTTTAGGTTTCCCTTTTGGGCAGGCTGCAAGTCACTAAGATGATGAAAGTAGAAGAGGAAGAAAAGTCTCTTTGAGGCACTGGGTTAAGCCACAAAGTCACTGGCTGCCATTTTGCAAAATCCTGTTGATGACTTCCATTTTCGCGTGGCTCATGCTAGCCTTAAGGGCCAGGGATCTTGAATGTTGTCACACAAAATCCAATTACAGAGGCTTGTATCTGTTGCAGATTGCTGAATATTCCCTTTAAAACTTTATACAGGATTTAAAGTAACCAGATTTGACCGGAACCTGCTCAGTGTGGCTGTTTTTTCTTTCCCTGTGGGCTACCAGATGTCAAAATGGCCACTGATTTGCCTGTCCCTTTGGAAGAGAAGTGCTACTCACAGTGTCATCTTAAAGATGTCTCATGACATCCTCCAGATGTTTTTGAGCTGTTATTTCTATAATCCCTCACCATTGGCCAGTATAAACTCAGGCTGATGGGAACTGGAGTCCTGAGACATCTAGAAGACCACAGTTGCTGATGGATGCTAGGAACTTTGTTCTAAATGGAAAACAGGGAAATGAATGATCGGTGTCAGATAATTAAATCTTGGCCTTTGCAGCAAAATTGGCTACGTGTAGGAGGCATTCCACAGACAAACAACCTTCTCTCTTTCTCCCCTTCTTTCAATCTGTAGAATTCAAGCTCCCCAGCACAGACAGCAACATTCTTGAATTGCAGCAGAGGTACTGGGGATCCAAAGTACCATTCCAAGCAGGTATGGCAACAAATATTGGGTATGGGAACTTAGTTTATGTTCCAGTACTCCTTCTAGAGCAGGAATGGGCACCCAAGAGAGGGTGACATGCCCAAGGTCACTGGGGGTGGGGTTCCAGGGCTGAGTGGAGATTCGAACCCCGATCTCCCAGAGTCTTACTTTACTGCTCAAGCCACCATACTGCACTGGATGTAACACAGTGTATAATGTAGTATGCGTCTCTTTGGAGTCATACATAAAGAACAAAGTAGTAGAGAAGGTACAACCTGGCTTAAAGTCATGAGGCAGAAAGGCGACTGGTGAAGATGTATGGGAGGACTGGGGACATACGGAGGAGCCAACCGGATGATATGGGAAAGAGGGTTGATGCTCTGTGTAAATGTGGCTCAGATTTGTGGAAGGTGGCTGGTCACTCTGCTCTCCTGATTCTCAGATACGGAGCTTGCTCTGGATGGTTCGGATGGCTCCTCCCGCTGCAGCTCATCCGCCAGCAAGTCCCGCGACCCGTCCCCTTTCCCTCGCCACTGCGTGTGGGCGGACAAAAACGGCCGCCACGTCCTGGGCCTGGTCGAAGATTACAACTCCTTACGGAAGCAGATTTCGGAAGGCCAGAAGCTATTGACGGAGCTGGAGCTTGCTCTGAAAGAGGCGTTGCTTCAGGAGCCGGGAAGGACGGTAAATGGCATAGCCACCATGTCCCTGCTAGGAACCACGTCAAGCTTATAGTCTAAAGACATGACACACACGAAAAAGGGAGACAGTGGGTAGGGGGATTAAGTCCAGCGGAACCTGCCTCTCCTTCTGTCCCTCCATGGCGGGGGCACTGGCAGTCATACTATCTCAGCCTCAGAAGGCCATGCAAACCCCCTTTGAACAAATCTTGCCCAGAAAACCCTATGATGGGGTTGCTGGAAGTTGGAGTCACCTTGAAGGCACATAATGACAAGATGCGTGATAGCAATGTAAATGTTCCAGTTTGTACTCTGCACCTTCTTTTTGGGGAAGAACAGGGCGTTTCTACCTACAGTGAGAGCTGACCTGCCTTCCACCTGCCCTGCCTCCAGCCCTCCTCAACCTCCCTTTGTTCCACTACTTGTTCTCTGCCTTTTTTCGCAGCCTCCCCATTCCTCAGGTTGGCAGCCGCTTCTGTTTGTTTTCTCATCCGTCTGCGGAAGAAACATTTTGCCTTGGCCCCCAATAGTTAGCTTGCTATTAAACGGAGCTGTTTTAAAGGGCCTGCAAAGGGGAGAAACATCTATATTGCCTAAATTAATGTTGGAAGTCATTTGACTTTCAAATTGCAGGCCGTGAAATGCAAATCAGCAAAGGGAAAAGTCTTTTCCAAGTGGCCTGGCTAGTGCTGTAAACGTAGCCTGTTATTAATTACTGTTATTGATTAGGCTCTGTCCCCATTTCCATGCTTGAATAATACATAATTCAGCTGCCTTTTTAACCTAACAAATTAAGTTTGCCAGACACACAATACACTTGCTCATCAACCTGGAACTTGAATTCGTCACAAATTGGATTTATGTCGTTAATTAAAGCTTACTTTTTAAAAATAATCTTTTATGGATAAATTACCAAACTCTTTTCTTCCCCATGTGTGCTGTTGTCTTGTAAAAATCCTGCCATGTTTTGGTTCCATACCAGGCCTCGCTGGGCAGGATTTCCACTGCCCTCTGCACAGTCCGGCATAACCTGGAGGAAGTGTCCCGCCTCTTGAAGCTCCTTTGGAGAGTCTCCCTGCCAATGAAGGTTGTCCACAGTGCTGCTTATTCACTTCAGGTACGTCTGGGGAAGAGGGTGCCCCTGTAAAATCTATAGCAATGTCCAGTGAGTGGAAAGCATTCGGGAAAACGTTAGAGCCTCTGATCTAGTCAGGTGAATTAACCATTCTGGGCCGCCCAGAAGGAGAAGATGGCAAGCCACAGTCATATCCTTGTCCTCATTTTTGTGGTCTCAGCCACTCAGCCAGACACGAATGACCAGGGAGAATCCAGCGGGCCCCTGTTTTCAGCTCCCATGGAAGGTTACAACGCATCATTTTTTTACCAAACTGGGAGTCAGTTCCAGATTGCCAGCTTTGTTGTCTGGGGGCTGCAGCCTAAATTGGCCCACAGTGGGCCCTGAATGCCCCCCCTACACCATAGGGCGTAAACATGGTGTAAATGTGGACACGGCATAACCCGGGTTGACAGCGGGTTTACCTGGGTGGACACGGGTCGACCCAGGTGGACATGGGTTGAGCCGGGTGGACATGGCATAACCCGGATGAACACACCCTTAGAGGGTTTGAAGGGACTGTTCCTTAAATGAGCAGGGCTCTCACATTAGGGATGGGAGAAGGTCTTCTCTGTGGCTGCTCCTAGGCTCTAGAGCTCCCTACGTGTATTGGCTAGATTACTTCCTCCTGCCCCTGTTTGGCCAGCCCTTGGCAGACATAATTCATAAAGCTTTCAACAACAGACTTTCTGTAAAGGAATAGTAGTTATTCCTTCATTGAGTTGGTGGTGGATAGCCTGCTTTCTAGATGCTGAGTGGAGATAACAACCTACTTTAAAAAAAAAAAAGGCAGATTGCTGATGTCTAAAAACACAAAGGTCTTATTGGTTATTTCAAAGAGAGTAGACTCATTTAGTTAATAGTATTTACATAGATTTTGACTCACGATCCCATAGTTGTGAGTCTGTTCTAGCTGGGAACTAACCAATTAGATTAAAGAAAATGTTTGCTGAACAGGGGCCATGTTTTCTCTCTTTTAAATTTAATTTCATTTTAATATTTGAGCTGCTTCTTTTCTTACCCTCTTACCCTCCCTCCTTTTGCTCTTCCACACTGTAAGCTGTCCTGACTCCTGTTTTTGTGTGGAAGGCATGATACAAATCCAATATAAAACTCACAGCAATCAGGCTACACACAGCAGTGCCTTGGCTGTTGACAGCTCATCCGCGTAAACGGTTTCCTCTCCCCATGCTGCAGGATGAAGCCATGCGAGCCGAGCTACACAAACTCCGTCGGAAGCTGGCCGAGCAGGAGAAGAAGCTGCACAGCACTGTCAAGCGCTTGCACTCCACCAACCAACTGAAAGAAAACATGGAGAGGGTGATCATTGATCAGTGTGAGTAACCGTCACTTCGTTCTCTTTTCCCTTTTATATTCCAGAGTTCAGTATACTTCTGCAACAGGCACGTCTGTGAGCCTCTGCCACGCTGTGGAAACTGATTGGATGTGTTGGGCTTGTATCTGCCAGGCCTCGTTTAAAGCCTGGAGCCTTTCTTTTAGCCGTAGTTTAGACCCGCAGTTCCTCCACTCAACTACACTTCTGTTTACCCATCGTTTTGCTCAGTGCTTCTTAAACTGATGTCACAAACCGAGTTTCTTTCCCACTGTGCCCAGGACCAGCCCCATATTTGTGCTCCCTGACAGCCCTTGTGTCTTTCTTTCCTGGAAGCTTGCTGCGGATCAGCATCCAACAGCTCGCTGATTGGGCCCAGTCCACAGAGCACTGCTTTGAGTAGCAATGGTCTGCTGTATAAGATTGAGACTCGCCTTGGACAGAGGTAGCTTGCCCATGGTTCTCCATCAAGTGATTATTATTCCTGTGCTTGACTGCTACTGTTTGTTACGTCCATCCGGCCCAGCATCTTGTTCCGAGCAGTGGCCAACCCCCCTAGGAAACTCCTCTCCCCCTTACAGCAGAGGGCAAAGGCAATGGATTGTTCAGATTTACCCCTTTCAATGATAACTCTGTCCCAAGGTCAAGGTTTGCTTGGCAATGTGGAGCTGAGCCTCTATCTATTTAGTCCTTAGCATTTCCTGATGGGTGGGAGGACAGGGGTGGTACCTGTATGGTGCAGAAGCAAGAGTTGCCCATGGGACGCATATCTGAATGGGAATCCCTCTCTCCTTCCCTTTTTGGAAAGTAAAAAAGATATTTCAGTCCTTCCTTGGTTAGGAAGAGACTTCCTTCTTGACGAAGGGCTACGCTAGCTCAGTGAGCTGGTCCAGTAGGCAGTTACATGCTAAGGATAGTAATTAATCCGGCACTGAAAATGCCAGATTAACTCCCTTCCCCACCTGCTTTTGCTCCAGAAGATGCAGGAAATGGAGCCGCGTAAATGTCACAAGTTGCTCACGCCACCCGAATGAAGCATGCTGTTGCTTTTGATTTCAATTATTAGATCCTGGGCCCTCTCAAGTATACATTTTTAAAAGGTTAACGTGCATCTTTTCATCCCCCACTGCTACCGGCTCATCGTTTAGAGCTTACGTTTTAAAGAACAAGTGCTTTCCCCCTTGACAAATGACACCAAAAGTGTGTCGCTGGCTAGGTCTGTCCTTACAGAGCTGCTGCAAAGACGTTCCATACCGCCTTTCCTAAAGTTCAGTTTTCCATGTACAAGAGGGTGGTGCTTCCCTTCCCCCCCAAACAGACCATATCAGCTGCTTTCCCATAATTTTGGAATTCCATATCTGGTTTGGTCAGTTATAAGAACTCCTTGTATTGCTGATCACCCATATAACCTAGAATACAGCAGTCCTCTCTTATCCATGGGGAACGTGTCCCAAGCCCTCCTCCGCAGTGGATACCTGAAACCACAGATTGTACCAAACCCTCTCGCTTTTCTGGAATCATAGAGATGCCTCATAGTATGATAGCATGAAGGTTCTCTGGGATCCTTGTAAAGCTAGAGTTCTGCTTCTGGTGATGGTAGGGATGTTTCCTGTGATGATTTTGGTGGAAGAGCAGTTAAAACGTGGGCCAGGCTGGCAGGCCAGCAAGGTGTAGGTGGTAGGACACAGAGCAGGCCTTGTTGATGCCTTCTCCTGAATGCCAGGGGATGGCCTGGGGCACAGGGTGGGCGGGAGGAAGGTGAGAGGTTGATAGAGGGGTAAGAGAGGATTACTGTCATTCATCTACGCACCAAGCACATGCCAAGTGACTACAGATTCTGTGGATCTTTTCACACCACGCAATCATAGCACCTTGTTTCCACTTGAATTGCCATGGCTCTGCCCTCTGGAATGATGGGATTTGCAGTTTTGGGAGAGGGCTTTTAGAATTCTCAGCCAGAGAGAGCTCTAATTTGCCTCACCAAACTACAAACCCCAGAATTCAAAGATGATGCATCCATGGCAGTTAAAGTGAAACCACAGTGTCATCACTGTGTAGTGTGGAAGGACCCCTAGGGTGTGCAGTTTAGAGAGGGGTATTTAGAATTCTCAGCCAAAGAGCTCCAGTGCCACACCAGACTACAAACCCCAGGATTCCATAGGAGGGAACCCTGTCAGCTACGGTGGAATGATAGCACTGCAATTGTGTAGTATGAAACGGCCTTTAGAGCAAAGGATCCTGAAATTGCCATCCTACGGCCACTTCTCACATTTCCTCATGGATCTCCCTTACTTCCGAATCTTCCTTTCTCTACTAAGCATGTTCTGGAGCCTTAACTCAAATGTCAAATCAACGTAGCAAGCAGAACATAATCCTCTCTGTGTTAACTTTTAATATTTCTGAATAAGTGGGGCGAGATAGAAGAAAATGAATTTATCAACAGTGGCATTTATTAGCTGAGTGCACCCACCTACACAGAACGCCCTCGACGTAATTTGCTCTAAAGTCTCATTTGATTATGGGGATTACAGATGTCACTACCTTTTAGCTTTTAGAGCTACTTCAGGTTGGGGGGAGTTGAAAGTGCAACTCACACTGTGTCGCAGTCACCTTAGTCTTAGTAGAAAGCACATGAGTGCCGGGAGGGAGAACTCTGCAAACAAGATCCTGTATAAGGTTGACATAGCAAAGGTGCATTTTGCTTACACAGATGTAGGCTGTTCTGGTCATGGAGATGGTGATGGTAGAACTCTGTCCAGGCACCGTTTAGCTGTGGGCAAACAGAGAATGAGGTTATGTAAAGAAGTATTCAGTATCACCTTACAGAAGTTTCTTAATAGTACAACCACTGAAGTGATCGAGAGTTAGGGGTACTTTTCTTGTATCAAAATGAGAAAATCGAATCCAATCGAACCTCGGTGTCCAGGGTCATAGTCCAATGTACTAATCACTATGCCGTGCTGCGTTTTGCTTTAAGTTCACCAATGTGGGATTAAACCTTGCTGAGTTTGATGGAACTTCACATCCAGCACCCATGCCTCGGATACACAACATAGAAAATGGAGCACAGAATCTCCCATGTTCAGGGTGAGGCTGTGCTCATGACAAGCCTTTGCCACGCATGAGAGGCCACTGAAAAGAAGAACTCCTGCATGCCGGCTCAACACTCCCCAACGTATTTTCTCTTTTGCAGTGGCTTTAACTCATGATGTTTTAAAGAAGGCACGAGGAAACTTGGAAGTAAGTAAAAAACCACCATGTCCATTAATTAGCCCTTGTTATCCTTCTCCCTTTCCCTTCTGCCTGCTCCTGGTTCATTTATACGAGAAACATAAATTGCCTTGTTAATGATATACTTGTGTGCGTTTCAAAACCTGTAGCTCAGTTTCCCACCCGGTTTTACCCACTATGCCTTGATATTTAATGTTGGCACGGCACGTTCTGTTGGATCACAATGCTGACGGCAGGGTAAACTAGCTTAGGCTTTAATTTTTGTAGGTTGTGATGAACCCTTCTATGGATGTTTCATTAGGGTGGGGAGATAGAAGGAAGCAGAGGTCCTTCTAGATGAGTTCAGCTCCAATTTGTCAAGTTGTTTCTCTTCTATATTATGAGTGCCTGTACCTGTCTCACATCAGAGGACACTGTTGGTCCTTCAGCCACAGTTATGGCCCTCTGTGACAGGCTGCAGATCCCCAGAATCTTTGGTAGGGACCAGAGAATATTTTTTTTAATGAAGATGGAGGCTAATATTCTACTGGACAGTGGCCGAGCATTAAGGTTCCCCATCCATCAGTTGGATGGTGGTGGTTGCTGAACCACCGTGGCTTGTCAGTAATGATTTGGGGACGGGGACAGAGCTGTGCCCGAGCACCCTGTGGCTGCTGTTACACAGCTGGAGGAAAGGCACTGCGTAAGGAGGTACCGCATACCTCCTTGTGCAATGCCCAAGAAAGTTCTTACACTGGCACAGTAGGGATTGCAACCAAGAGGATTCAGGCCTGGATCTGGGACTCTCTTTACATCCAAGGCAGGTACTCTTCCCCTGAACAATAGTATCTCCTGCTATGATTTACTGGCTGCTGTGCCCAGAACCAGTTTTTGCCTCCATACCAGTTTTGATTTCATTCCTAGTTTTCATTTACTGCTTCATTTTGCAATGGCTTGTGTAACTTGGAGGTGTTTTTGGAAAACAAAAAAAAAGCCCTGGCAGATATTTAGGGGGCCACAGAAAGGACTTGGGGGCTGCCCTTTGCCTACCCCGCCTTGGTTTAAAGTCTACTAATGTGAGTCTTTGGTAGTAGGGGGTCATTCCTCTTAACTTCAGATGTTGCTTTCTTCTCCAGCTCCAGCCGGCTGAAAACAAACCGCCAGCCTTCAGCCTCAGCAAGACGAGGGTCCTGTGAAAGCCACGCCTCCCCCCAATAAAGGCCTTTTCTTTCCTGCTGAGCCTACACTTCCGACTGGTTCTTTCCTCTCAAAAGTCTTAAATGTTTCTTGTCATTGCAGACTGGCTGTGTCCAAACAGCTTCTCCTAGGTCTCTCAAGAGCATCCTAGAGGTGGTGGACAACCGCTTCTGTCATCCCCACCCAACACCAGCTGCCTTTTGGGACAATGGGAGCTGTAGTCCAACATGCCAGGATGGGCACGCCTGCTGTACAGCATTGTTTGGCTCAAAAAAAGGGGGACAGCAAGAAAGAGCCTTAGAAAACAGCAGAAAACGCATTATTTTAAATATGTTGGTGGTTTGATATTGATGATATCACAAGCTAGACTTAATGACCTTGTAGATTTCACCTTTATGATTGTGGCTGCATTTGTTGTGATTGCAAATGCCACCTAAAACCCACCTTAAAAACCTAGAGCTACAGCATAACCGAAACCGAGGGAGTTCTGTGGCACGGGTGAGCAAGGTGCAGAAGGGCTGATGTGTCGCGTCCCATCCCCTCCTGCCAGCCGGCCGCAGTGTCACAAGCGGTTGCAACAGGACCCTCTAGGGGTCGCTCTTGCTGCTTACTGCACCGCGGCTCCCTGGCAGGAAGGGGGCTGGAGGCGTCGTCTGTCAGCTCCCCCGCTCCACAGAACCTCTTTGGCTGGTCTGCCTGCCTTGGCTTTTAAGGAGGGTTTTAGGGGGCTGGCTTGGGAAAAGGATTGTAATTAAGTCTCCGTGGCTATGTCTCCCATGCGGGATCTCACCTGTTGTATTGACTTGGCCTTCATCTTGATCCAGATCAAGGTTAACGTGATTCTTGTTGAGCTGCGCCGTTCCCCTTTCTGTAAAAACAAAGTGTCCAAAACATTTTTGTTTGTTTGTTTGTTCAGTTGATCGGGTATTTAATTGCGGTACAACATAGATTAATGTTAGAAATCCAGAGCTCAGGAAAAAATCACTTGAGTGGACTACAGCAGTGCTGACTGGGGGATTCTGGGATTTGCAGCCCACAAAATAAATGTAAAAGGATGGGAAAAAATGGAGAAGGAAAAAGAAATCCGCCATCAATGCTACACGGTGGCAGCAACGGTTGGTGGAAGCAATTTAATTTTAGGTACTTGGCGCCTGGTTGAGGTTGTTTTGGAATGTAGCAAAATGTTAAATAATAATATTTTTTTTAGAGAGGTGTTGTCATTATTTGCTTCAAAGGTTTATCTGCCATCTCCCTGCTTACAGCATGCAAGTTTCTAATCCAGGTCATCACAGCAATCTGATAGCAGGCTTGGGAGATGTTAAATTGAATCAAAATGTTGATTTTTATCTTTTTTGGGCAAGACAGCTGCCAGCTCCCCCCCAATCCATGTGTCAGTCTTGCTGCCGAATTGTTGCCTGTTTTCCTACAGAGCAGTAGTTAAATGCTTTAAAATTTCTTCAGGAGTGAGTCAGGTCTATGTGCCCTTGGCTGGCCCAAAAGGAGGGCTGTTGAGCAGGGATGTTTCTTTGGGGGAGTCCTTAATCCTTCCTTGTGCCTGTAGAATGTGCATTGGGGTGCTTGCTGGTTGACACAGTTTTGTGTGCACAGCAACAGTGCTGATTCTCAATTTAAGCAAATGAAGGGGGTTGGTCTTGCCTCTGAACCCTTCAGAGGCCAGACCAACCTTAAAGTTTGGCCTCCCTGGAGAGGAAAGTAAAAAGCTGTTGTATTTGTTCTCTGATGAGCTCCCTCTTCTTTCTTATGCTCTGGAGCAGAGGTCCCCAAACTTGGGTCCCCCAAGCATTTTGGACTTCAGCTCCCAGGAGCCTTGGCCAGCTTGGCCAGCAGCCAGGAATTCTGGGAGTTGAAGTCCAAATCGTCTAGCACCCAAGCTTGGGAATCACTGGTCTAGAGCAAGAGTGGGTGTAGTGTGGCCCAAGGGTTGCATATGTCTTCCCCTGGACACCCGCTTTTGTGGCTTCTGAAACACCGCACCCAAAGACCCCTTCCTTTTTTAAAAAAACCATGGTTTTAGAGTGGTTTTGTTGCAGTGCATACAAAGCTTTGTGGGCCAGGAATGAGTTTTGGCCCCCGATCGCATGTAATCCCACCATTCATAAAGCCACATGAAAATACCCGCACCTCATAAGCATTCCAGTACATTGTATGACTCCACAAATGCTTCCGTTTTCCTCTTCAGTCCCTCTCAAAATGGCGACAGGAGGTGACAGGGCTTCACTTCCCGTTGCCATTTTGTGAATGACTGTGGAGGAAACTGAGGTATTTGAACTTGCTGTTGGTGGAATGTGGCCCTTTGGAAGGGGAAAATTGACCCCTGGCTCCCACATAGTTGCCCATCCCTGGTCTAGAGGAATTGCCCAGCTTAATTTACCCTAGGCAGAAAAGTATGTGCAACTGCTGAGAAAGAAGGGCCTTCTTAGTGGAAGCCTCCCCTAAAAGTGGATGAAGCACATTCTGCTGGATACATGAGACGCCATTCTTCTAAGACATTCCTTCTTAGCCATTCGTTCCTTGTAGCGGAAGGAAGGGAGTGGGATGCCCTTTTGAGACAAGTTTAATTTGGATGCATAACTGACATTTCTAAGCACAATGGATGTCTTCCTGCAGCCCTGCGGAGCATCCAACAGAATCAGAGGCTTAGCTTCCTGCGCGTACCTGTGTTCACAGCGTGGTTGTGTGGTCGTATCTGAGGCTTCCTGCTCTCTTCCAAGCTCAGCTTTGCTTCCGACATCTGGCTCCTGGCGTTCTTCACGGGGCTGGAGTCTACGGTACGTCGGTTGCTGTGGAAGCGGGGAAAATCCACAAACGGGTTGGTGTGTTCCTCCTTTGAATGTTGAATGTGGGAACTGATGGTCAACTCAAAGTGGCCTAGAAGCAGTGTGTGACATTGAGCATAGGATGTATGACTTGATGGTGCTGAGAGACCATTTGTTTCTGATCCAAATGATTGTTTTCAATAAATGGATTTCTTTATTAAAAAAAAGTGTATTTTGTTCCTAAATCCTTTCCTCCAATTTGACCTTCTCCACCTAACCTTTGCTAGATGGCACCTCCACATCCTCTCCTTTGATTTTTGAATTTCAGCCTCCTCACAATAGAGCAAACCATCGTGCCCAAACATTTGTGCCCTTAAATTTCCAACTATATGACAGTGAGCGCCAGTCACTCAGAATGACATGCTGTTCTTTGCTGGAGACTTTTAGAACCTTCCAGAAAGTAGCCATTTTGTGCAGGTAGACCCTGGGTTACGTCTTGTCCTTGGCACAGGAGACAACTGCCCAAAGTGGGCAAAGTACAGCCCTCTGGATGATGTTGCACTGCAACACCAATCATCCTTCTAGGACAGATGGGAGTTGTAGTTTGATATCATCTCTCCCCATTTGTGCATTTAATGTGCAAAACAGCCAACTGTTCATCTGGGGGTGAACCATGCAAATTTCGTTTCTTATATCCAAAGCTGCAGAAGAGACTACAGAAAAACCGCCATGGGGGGTGGGGGGTGGGGGGTGGGTGAAGGGCGTTTAAAAAATAAAGCTCAGCAAAATGAAGTTTAATTTTAGATGTGAGCTAATCAAAGGGAAAAGTTGTTGTTGGCATCATGTTCTGAATTCCTCGCACATTGTCTTCCCATCTTGCAAGAAACGTCAAGTTAATTTTACTAAGTAGCTAAATTACAGATACTCAGAGGTAATCAAAAACGATGCAAATTTCCAACTTTCAGAATTAATCACATTCTGGTTGGGGGGGGGTTTTTTTTTTTTTTGGAGGGGGGAGGTGGTTCACAACACCTGAAAGAAACAGCTGGATGGCTATATATAGAACACCAATCTCGTGCGGTCTTCCTGCATCCTTCATTTGCACCATCTGTACTTTCCTTGCATGCCACGGCGTTTGGGCGGCTTGGTTGTATTTTTCCACTCCTGTCCCTTTCCCAGAGCCTTCCCAAAACGGATGGCCTAGCCCGCGGAAGAGAGCAAAAAGGAATATGCACCTGCAATTGGGTCAGCAAGAGAGAAAGCTCTGTTCTCTTGAGCTTATCTCATTTTGAAAAGGAAAAAAAAAAAACCAAGTAAAAAGAAAAACTCTTCAAGAAGAAATTGTTAATGAACTGAACCTGTTTCAGTGCACGACAAATGAGAAGCACACCTAGCAGACGGAAGAGCTGGCCCGAAATACTCCCCCTGCCTTGCCTGCCCCCGCTTGCAAAACTTTGATCTAATTAATCTAAATAGAGCTTTCAAAAAAACACAATTAGAACACCGGGGCAAAAGCAAAGCTTTGAAACGGAGGAACGTATGTTTAATGAGCACTAACCTAGAATCGTCTGATGTCTGGAGAATGCAAAGGCACCATCGTCTGGCAGGTCAGGTTGATCTGGGACGGAGGGCTGGATGGTAGCGTTGGGGGGGGCGCTGAGTGCCATCCTCTCTTCTCAGAACCAGCTCTGTGCCCGTCTCACACGCTAAAAGAAAGCCCTGCTTGGTGAGCCACAGCTGGATTGTCCCTGTGCCAGTTTCCTTTCGTGGCTCAATCTGAACCACAGGTTTGGAAGAGACCAAAGAGACCATCTTGTCGAACCCCCTACCATGGAGGAATGAATTCCGAATGAATGCATTCCTAAGAGACGGCCATCCAACTTCTGTCTGGAGACTCCAAAAGAAGATTCCACCCAGTCTATGCCACCATCGTGCATCTGGAAGTTCTTCCTACTGTGTAGGTGGAATCTCTTGGAATTTAAATCCATAGGTTCATGTGCCTCATCTTGGCTTTGAGAACCGCCAAGAGGTAGAGACGGGGAATGTGGTCCTACAGATGTTGGGCTGCATCTCCCATCATCCTTCAAACGAGGCAACATTTTGTATGCCTCAAAGCTGCAGCTGTTTGGAGATTGCTCAGTTATTTGTGTATTTATTCGAGACAAGAAATCTACATACAGGTTCCAGATCCCTTTTCAAAGGTAGAAAGCCCTGGGTGCTGTACCTTTTCTTAAAAGTACAAAAATTAAAACATTATTGCAACCCACTGATGCCATTAAAATTCCAGATAAATTCATAAGCAAAACTCACTGATTCCAGTAGCTCAAATAGCTTCCTTGCTCTGGAAGAGATGGAATTCAAGCTCACTGGGAAGGGGTTCCCCTTTCTTTTCGGCCCTCCTTTCTCCCCTGAAGAGCTGCCCGTGTGGAGTGGAGGACATCTTCCAAAACGATTGCCTGCTCCAGTAGAGTCTGCAGTTAGACAAGGGAATGCACCAAATACATTAGACAAAAAAGAACTACTGTGATGTTTAACTCAACTTTCATAAAATATCCATCTTATAATGGAAGATGGAACAAGCCTATTTTCTGCTGCTGCAGAGTCTAGGAGATGGAGCAATGGCTTCAAACTACAGGAAAAGAGATTCCATCTAAACAGTAGGAAGAACTTAATGGTAAGAGCAGTTGGACAGTGGAATACACTGGGAGTGTGTTGGAGTCTCTTTCTACAGAGATTTTTAAACAGAGGTTGGATGGCCAACGGTCGGGAATGCTTTGATGGTGTATCCCTGTACGTCAGGGGGTTGGACTCGATAGCCCTTGTGGTCTTTTCCAGCTCTATGAGTCTATGATTGACATGTCTTCTTTATGTCTGGTTATCTATTGTATAAAGGAGGGCCTAGGCCACGTCTGCACTAGATTGTTACAGTGCTATTGCTCTACTTTCAACATCCTATGGAATCTTAGGGTTTGCAGTTTAGAGAGGGGACTGCGAGGCCCCTCCCTAAATTGCAAATCCTAGGATTCCATAGGATGTTAAAAGTGGAATAATAGCACTCTAACAGTCCAATGTGGAAATGGCCCAAGTGTTTGATGTGGATTGTTTGGTCCCCCAAATTTACATTTCCCCATTTAGCCATTAGATGGCACTCAGACGCTGAAGTTTTCTTTATCGAATGTGTCACCAACGTCAGCTTTCTGTGTGTCTTTCATTCTGCATTTCTGCTTGTCAAGTTTGCTGCTCTCTCTCTCTCCCTCCCCTCGGAAAGCTACCTATTTTTAAATCCTCTGGGGTTATGAGACAGCCCCAGCAGCGTGGGACAAGACTGGCTTGGGCTGAAGCAAGCAAGCGAGGGGGGTGGTGACGGCGTGCCACGCTCCATCAACCGCACGCTACAAGGGATTCACGTCAAAAGGAAGCGAACGAAGGAAAACCGCGTTGCTTTTGCCATCTCTCTTTGCATGCAGCGCTTAACTCGAGCAAGAAAGCCAACCGGCTCTGTCCTTTGCAAGCAAAGCTGATAGGGACTCAAGGCAGGGTCTACTTGGTGGGGGCCCTAGTTTCCAAAAATCCCTTCTTAGGAAGGACTGTTTGGCCCCCTTCTTTGCTGTCCTTCCCTCAGCAAAGTTTATTTTCATTTTGACAGGTTTTTGAGAATTGAAGGGTTTTGATGGAAGGACTTGAAGATTTATTTTAACTTTTTAAATTGCTGTTTGTCATCATTTCTAGCCTGCATTTTTTTTATTATCCATTTCCAACAACAAAATTATTTACATAAGCGTGGAGAATTAAACAAAATCATACAGTTATAACATCTAATGCAAAGAAACAACAGAGGCATAATAGGTTCCCATACTCTTTCTTACAGTGTTTAAGTTTACATGTATCTGATATACTAATATATTTTATTTTCTCACAAAGCAGTAATTGAATGTCCCCCCCCTTTTTTTTTCCTTTAGGTGATTAAACCGTCCCAGTCTTTCTGAAATTGGTAAGAGGAGAGAAACTGGGACTTTTTAAAAGCAGATGGGAAAGTGGGCTGACAAGGGGTTAATCGGGACTGTCCCTGCCAAATCGGGGTGGTCAGAGAGCATGCACTCCAGGTGAAGTCTGGATCCAACATATAATGGCAATATGTGGAAAGCGAACCCTCTGCGTAGGCATAGGCTGGACCCAAGTGACTCAGAACTCCCGTCACTAGGAACAAATCCCCCACAAACTCTGCTTGAAAAAATTTCAAATTGCTACCTGAAGAGATTAGGTATTAAAATACCCGACAATTTTACGCAACCGGCTAAATTAAATCCAGATCCCTGTTATTAATCAAATAACAGCCGACTTGGAAAGCACTTCTGGTGAGCCTATAAAGGAAAATTAATACCATAAAAATGACCACCCAACATCTCATCTCGTACGCGTTCTCTGGCCTTTAAGTACACGTTGCATTAAAAGTTCCACTCACAGCCACAAAAGATTTAAGAAAAAAAATAAAATAATACCAAGTGTGGAGGATAGTTTAATCTGGATTGCAGTCCAAAAAGTGAGGAGGTGTAAACCTTCCCTCCTGCCATCCCCCCCCCAAAGCTCCCCACTGTCCAAATCTGGATGCAAAACAGAAGTGGAAACTATGCCTCCCATCGACACCAAAAGGAGTTGTCATCACCAGACGACGCTGTAGTTAAAGTTCTTAGAGGACATCTGGTGACAATTTGCCAGAAGTACTTGGATAAGATTAATCAACCATTTCACAGCCTCTTATGAACAACTGAACATCTCTGTCTTTCTTTTCCTATTTCTTTTTTTTAAAAAAGACAAAGCTGTTTACGTGCACAAAAGGAAAACAAGCTCAACTTCCTTGATCTTGAAATAAAGCAGGATGGGAAAGTTACATCTTAAAAATGATATTAATTACAGATCCAAGTCTTCTCCTCCCTTACAGTGGTTGGCAGTAGAGTTATACTAAAAACATACAAACCAACCTAGGCAGTCTGGCGATATGCTAAAGACTAACAAACTTTATTTAGTGGCTTGTTCCTTTTCCTCCTCCTCTCCTTCTTTCCCCTCCTTTATTTGTTTTTCTTCTTCCTCTTCCTTCTTCTTCTTCCCTTTTCTGCTTCCTCTTCTTCCACTTCCTCCACTTCCTCTCTCCTTCTCCTTCTCCCCCTTCCTTGTCCTCCCTTTCATGTGTTCTTCTTCCTCTTCCTTCTTGCTTTCTTGCTTCACTTCCCCTTATTCTTCCAGTCCCCCTCTCCTCCTTCATTTTCTTTTTCCTCTTTTCCCTTTTCCACCACCTCCTCCTCTCCTTCCTCTACCTCCTCCTTCTCCCCTCTTCCTCTTTATTTGTCCTTCATTTCTTTTTCCATTTCCTCTCTCCTCCTCCTTCCTTTCCTTGTTCTTCCTTCTTCTTCCTTCTTCCTTTCCACCTTCCCTCTTCCTCTTCTTCCTGCTTTGTTTGTTGTTAATCTTTTCTTTTCCCACTTCCTTTTCTTCCTCCTTCTTGTCCTGCCCTGCCCTGCCCTGCCCTGCCTTGCCCTGTCCATCCTTCCTTCCCCTCCTCTTCCTTTTCATATGTTCTTCTTCTTTTCTTTTCCCACTTCCTCTCTCCCTCCTTTTCTTCCTCTTCTTCCTCTCTCCCTCCTCCTCCTCCTCCCTTTAAATTATTCTTCTCTTCCTTTTTCTTTTGTTCTTTCAAACTCCTCTCGCCTGCAATAGCATATTTTGAATCACTGCGTGATGTCTGTGGGTGGGGAGGGTGGTTGGGGAGAAGTTGCTATTGTACCACGCAAACTTTGTGTATACACACGCACACATATACCATACCAACTGATTCAATGCCTTTGGTCTCACTGGTATGCTGTGGACTGCTACAAAGACAAGCTGATAGGTCCTTGAGGAAATCAAGCCTGAACCCTCCCCAGAAGCCAAGAGGATTAAACTGAGGCTGTCGTACTTTGGCCGGATCATGAAAAGACGGGACTCCCTAGGAAAGACAAGAATGTCTAAGTATGGTGGAAGGCAGTAGGGAAATAGGAAGACCACATTTCAGATGGATGGACTCAACGAAGAAAGCCACGCCCCTGAATCTGCAAGGCCTGAGCAGGGCAGCTGAGGTTAGGGGGACCAAGGTCTCTCATCCATAGTATTAACATAAGTCAAAGTTGATTTGATGGCCCTTAAGAATAAGACGATCTAGTTGGAACTAACCATAGGATTAAAGCTCATGGGGTTTATCTACTGGTTCACTCATGAGCCAAATAGCAAAGTGTGGGAGACATTGTTCCTTACAGAGGCACATGCAAAATCTTGCTAGTTCTGTGGCAGGCCGGCGCTGCAGGTACAACTAGGCAAACAGAAACTTGGGCCGCCTTTTGGGTCAGACCCCCAGCGAGGGCCGCTTTGGGATGTAACGGCGGCGAGCTGCCGCAGTACCAGGACGGGTGCCTCGGTTCCCATCTGGAGGCATTCGAAAACACAAAACACAATAATGCCGGAATTATAGAGCGGCAATCTTTAAATTATATTCCCAAAAAGATGCTCTGAGCATATATCATTGCATTATAAAGAGCTTTGGCATCTTTATTGATGATGTTGAATCTGGCTGACAGATGCATTTACACCAGATAAGCATTGGAAATGCTGGCGTAATTGCTTATTAGTCTAGTCGCGAGGCAAAACAGCAGATTGGAATGAATAGGAGCGCGCACGAACACAGAATTTTGCTGCCTTTGTTTTTTTCCTCCCCCCTCCCCCTCTGCAAGCTCGCCATCTGCTAAGCATCTGGGAATTTCCAAAAAAAATAAATAAAAAAAAATAAAAAATAAAAAAGATCAAAATCCACACCATGCACAGGTGGGAATTATGGGCGACACACAGACCAAGAAATCCAAAACTTCAGCCACAATGCGATGGAGACTTTAGTGCCATTATAACTCTATATTGGATTGGACTGGATTTTGGAAATATGGGGCCAAAATCCTGCTGGTATTTGGTACACCCAGAAGTTCCCGTATGGAAGCAGTTGGATATTTTTGTCCAATCTGGAAGGTCCCCATTCCATTCAAGGGGGAGGTATTAGAGTGGCACATGATGCATAGTTGTGTAATATGCATTGCACATGGACATTTGTCCATGCTATGCACAATGCATGGGTATATATTGTCTATGCACATTACATATCCATGTTGCCCAATGTCACAATTTACTCATGAGGGGGCACTGCACAACAGTTAGCCCCCATTGCCGTGACTTCCCCTCTGGCGCTGGAAAATTCAGTCACAGAACTGGGGTCCCTGGAATGCAAGGAATTTACAACTCCTGTTGTTGGAGGCCTCTCTGAGTCAGAAGTGATAGGGGCTGAGGATAATGGGTGCCCTACTCCCCAGGAGGAGCTTGAAGAGACGGTGCAGCCATTCTCCAAGTGTAGCAGGGATAAAGAGAAGTTACATGTGTCCCAGAGACTCTTAAGTAGGAAATGCTGACTAGTTAAGCACCTGGTACCTTGATACACTTGGCTATAAATACTCTAGCACTTCTCTGAAGGCTCCATTGCTTACAACCATCCACCTTGGTCACTGGTCACTTTTTGGCATTTTTCCTGGACGTTGGACTGGTTACTGTTTACGACTGTTTGGCTGGCTTTGTTTATTTGGACTACTGACTTGCTGCGTGACTTCTGGACCGGCTTATGACCACGCGCTGGCTTCTTCTTTCATCCTGCCAAACAGCCCATGAGTGACCTGAAAAGGCTTAACTACCTGACTGCTCTTGCGCTCCAGCTTGCTTCCTGGGACACTTACTGACTAGAGTCCCCTATCCCCAAAAACATTCCATACCACACCCAAATACTGCATTTTCCCTCTGGGGTTCCACTCAAAATGCCTGCAGGAAGTACTGTGATGTCATTAGTTTGAGTGGAAAACTCTGCATTTGGTATTTGGGCTTGCCATGGGATTGGGGATCGGGGGAAATTACCCCCAAGTCCCCACACAATTGCTCACTCCTGTTCTGGAACAATTTCAACATGCCACCCCTTCCTGCAAAGCCAAGAAGTGGATAATTTGCACAACGAATTTATTCAGAGGTCAACTGTGTCCCAAACGCGCTGGGAAGAAAAAACCACACACGCTGCTGTGAGGTCAAGTGCATTTTTCTCTCTGACATGATATGGGATACCATTTTATAGGATATGGGCACAGCCATAAAGACTAAAATTACATTTAGCTCTGGGAAGGCTGTAGTTCGCATGATATGTTTATTCGGAAATGGGCCAAGCTCGAAATATTATGGGAAACATAGCAATGAGGTAATGTTCTAGGCACTCTTGTTATGATCGTCAAAATAGTTTATTTTGCAAAAACAATAATATTTGTACAGCATTTTTAAAAGGCTGTTGTTCTGTTTATTAATCTGGTTGTTTGTTTTTCATTTTTGTTGCCATTATGTACTTATAATACGTTCGTGCTTGCCGCTGTGTGTTTTATATAATAACCTGGGAAGGTGGTTAAATTTTTCTGTGTTTTGTCTGAAAATTGCTTTATTAAATATGCACGCATGGACACTGCTCCTGAGCTGAACCACAAAAGCATGGTATCAAATCCCACTTTTGGGTGAAGTTCAATTATTACTGGCAGATGAGTCACATTACCAACGGTTAGCACGAACATAGTGGAAATGTTGTCAATTCTGTGTGTTTAGCCAATGATTCTATGATCTTAGGATGTGACGGAATAATTTTGCAATAATTTTACAAGTACAGACTTCTATCATGGATTGCTAATGTAGAAATACAGCGCATTCTTTAAGCCTTGAGGCGTGAATTATGAAATAAAACTGGAAACAGTTCCATGCTTTGTCTGTCCGCCTGTCCAACCACAAATCCATTCATCCGTCCATCCATGTTTGCCTTAAACAAATTGATTTTAGAGTTGTTTGGACAAAGAAAGAGATAAAAAGATGCAAATAAAAATGTACACACATTTTGTTGGCTATCAAGTTGACTTCAAGTTATGGTGAACAGAGAGAAAGAAGTTCATAGCATGAGCCTTCGTAGACCCAATCTGTTTCATCAGACGAAGGAGTGAAGCACCCATGGACAGGCATTTATAACAATGGATAGGTGGTGTGTGTGAATACTAACACAAACGCAAAACACGGAGGCATGGCGATAAGGCGACAAGTCCAGTTTCAACAATGGTTGTAAAGAGTAGTTAGTGGATGAAGGTGAGAGACAGAATATACATAAAGCCAAGATATAAACGTATAAATCAGAGAATAGCCCTCCAGATGTTGTGGACTGTAATCTCCATCATCCCTCAACACTGGCTGGCCGGCCCAAGCTGCAAACATTTGTAGATCATTGCAAAGAAGAGCACACCAAAAAAGCCCCTTTGAGCAAATGTTCAACCCAAACTTTGGCCGGGGATGGTGGGTGTTGCAGTAGAGGCCCACCTGGCTGGCTGGTCCTCTGCATTAGCCTCGTAGGAAGAATTTTATCTGGACTTTAAGGGAAGTCGCAGCCCTCGAACAAAGGAACGCTGGGTCTATCAGCAGGTACGCAAATCGGAAGGTCTCTTAGCAACGGGAAATATCACTTTTCCTATCTGCTTAAATGCAAAGGTTCCTATATCATCGTGGCGCGTTTTATGAATTGCCTGTGCCTTTCAGCCGCAAGTTTTTTCTCCTTCTTTCCCCTTTATTTATTTATTTATTTATTTGCTCCCAGTGTTGTCATCAATAGGGATCTCTCACAAGAAGACAGGGTAATTGCTACTAGAAAAGTTCAGTGTTTGAAGATGGTTTGATTAGGGAACTGTACAAATTCAATTTCTCCCAACCAGATTCAATTCTAATCTAATCTAAAGAGAGAAAACTCCAGTGTAATCATGACACACACACACACACGAAAGGATGACGGAACAGACTATTTAAATGTGGGTTTCCCCCCCTCTCCCTTGTTGTTGAAGAGAAAAGAATATGGTGGTTTTAGATTCAGAGACACTGAGGACCTCAATCTCACAGTGGCGTTCGGTTTGCGCGAGTGCACCTGCGTGGCCGGTTAAATAACCCAAGATCCCCCATAGGGAGGAAAGTGCGCACATGCATGGAAGACCACATCTGGCCACCGTTCTGCCTCCGGGCACCAAGAATTACCTCTTCACTGTAAGCCAGTATTCGGTACCACTGGGAGGAAAGGAACGAGGTAACGCCCCAGCCAAAGATGCCGTTACCCTGACGTAATTGTGGTTTGCTTGCCTCGTATGATAAAGCCCAAAGTATATATATCTCATGTGAGAGTCAGCACCGTGTAGAACACTGGACTGTGACCCTCAAGACCAGGGTTTGATTTTATAAGGGTTGACGTCTGTGGCTAAGTCTTTGCAGAATCCTGCCCTCAAGGATCCTGGCCTTGGCTCTAGCCTTTGCAGAATCCTGCCCCGGGCCTCAGGCCCAGCTGGCTGCTCAGATGCAGGGCAGCTGGAGCAGCCAGGAGCCAGCTATATAAGGGCTGGCTTTTCTCTGCCATCTCTTTCACAGCAGTGTGGCCTTCCGTGCTGCCTGTAGCCTCTTTGGATGCCTCAGTGGGGCTGAGCTCTGGACTCTGCGCTCTGGTCCTTTGGACTCTGGACACCAGGTAGGCTCTGTTGCCTTGGTCTTGTTGGACTCTGGTCTGTTTTCCTAGACTGCCTCTGGCCCCTTGGACTCTTGATATCAGGTCGAACCTCTGTTGCTGTGGGCTCTTGCTGGACTCTGACCCCCGGCCTCCTGCCCCCAGTGCCCGTTCCCTGTTTCAGCCCCGGTCCCTCCATCTGGTAAGCCTTGCTGCCCACACCCTGGACCTTGACAGATTCTCTGACTGACCATGGAAACCCACTGGATGACCATGGGCATGTCACACACACTCAGCCCCAGGAAATGCTGTGATAGGTTGGCCTTAGGTCACCATAAGTTGGAAATGACTTGAACACTCACAATAACTACATTCTGCATTGGCTACTTAGTTAAGCAACTACCTGTAGGAGCCTGCCCATACTCTAAGGTCTGGAGGGGAAGGACTTTCTCTTGTTTCTGCCCCTATCCCAGGTATGTTTGGTGAGGACATAAAAAAGAGGGAACTTGTGGAACTTCTTGTCAGGTGTCTAGACCCCTGTCATGCTATTGGAGAAAACAGATTTGCTATCTGAGAAAATAGATTTAGCTCAAAAGGGATTAGGGATTGCCAGCATTACAATGTTATCTTTTGTTAATTGCCACTCACTGCAATGCATTCATTGCTAATTGCCATTTGCAGCAACGTACCACATACTAATTGCTGTTTGTGGTTCATATTTGGGTATGGAGTCAAAGGACTTCAGGCACACAAGGAAATGATCTGGCAATACTCGGTGCCCAGGGCATCTGGCACCAAGGGAGAGAGGATCAGACAGGGGGACTATGAAACCAGTAGGAAAGTGTTATGAGAACAACCAGACCAACAAGATAAGGGCACACGAACTCTCCAAGTTCCCAAGATGAAAGTAAGTAAATGGGGAGACCTGAGAAACTCAGGGATCTGGTGAGGTGACATTTATGACCTTCATCAGTCAATGCTATTATGCCAAAAATTGGATGCCACTAAAACCTGTTGCCCCACAACACATGCCAGTCTTAGCAACCCTTGCAAGTTGCTGTGTTGCATGCCAAATGCTTTGAAAAGCAAATTAGCCAGCCCTTGGTGCCCAGGAGGTCCATTTGGCCTCCTCTTTCTGCCAGCAGGTAAAGACTTCTTCATTTAAGGAAGCCTTTGGTTTTTAGTGATTGCGGCAGATGGGGCTTGTAATGGGGGTGAGCGGGTGTAGTATTCTTACTATGTTTTAAGCATCTTTTTCATGTGATTTGTAACTTGTTTTTTTAAAACTTGTTTTCAACTTATGTTTGTTTAAATACACATTCAGTTTGTGTTAACTTTTGCATTAAGAGGTTTTTTTTAAAAAAAAGATAAATTGTGTTGCACTTTTAAAACATGCTGCCTTGGATACCATGCTGGGAGAAAGGTGGGATAGAAAATACGTAACTACATAAATGCATAAGTAATCTTAAATAGCAAATCTTAACTATTTTAAGTGTTTAAGATTACTTAAGACGCCCTTCCACCTCCAAACCAGTGGAAATATCATTCACTTGTGCTCTGCTCAATGGACCTCTTTCTCCCTGTGCAGTTGATGCTTGGTAAAATAGGTTGGGAGGTGGAATAAGGATTGTTGCAGTAGTGTCACAGTCATGGCTGAACAGCAATTGTGGAGCCTATAAACCAATTAACTCTTCTGTATTCATGATTGCTACTTAGGCCATTTCACACTACACTGTTACAGTGCTATTATTCCACTTTCAACATCCTAGAGAATGCTGGGGTCTGCAGTTTAGGGAGCGTTCTCAGCCAGAGAGCTCTTTGGCCCCAGTAAACTACAAATGCCAGAATTCCACAGGATGCTGGAAGTGGAATAATAGCACTATAACAGTCTAGTGTGGAATTGGCCTTAGTCATTAATGCGGCACTATTGGCAGGACCGTAACTCGCTCCTCACCACCTACTTTACCTGGCATCAGTTGCATGGGAACCAGAAGATCCATTCCACCAACTAAGTAGTTGATACAGAAAACTAGCCATCTTTTTTTAAACCAGCATCATCAATCCAAGAATGCAGGCTCAACCCCACTCTAAATTTGCATTAGATTACTTTTGCTTCTTTCTTTCCCTCCGCTAAAGGACATCCTCCCTAAAGAAACTATGAACAGTGTCCTTGTAGTTGCATTGTTGCATAACTCTGTCCTTCAAGTTGTTTCTGACTTCTGGCAACCCTAAGGTGAAGCTATGGTGGGGGGGGGGTCTAGCAAGATTTGTTCAGAGGAGGGTTTGCCTTTGCCTTTCTCTGAGGCTGAGAGAATGTGGCTTGCCCAAGGTCACCCAGTGGGTTTTCAAGGCTGAGCCCTAGCCTCCGGAGTCATAGTCCAATGCTCAAACCACACCATCATTCTGGGTCTCTGTTAGCTGCATACTCAAGCACAAGTCATCCTTAAGTGTGTGCATGTCTTTCTTTGGTCATTGCAAAGGTTGACATTCTTTCCTTTCCCAGGACTCACTGCGTTGCTGCAAGATTAACCCCCACCATGGCCATTTTAAGGCAGGCCACGTCCTTTCCCGTACTTTTGCTGCTGCCGTTTCGGTTTGCAACACTTGAAAGGCTGAAACGGCTCAGCTTCCAACTCCCTCTCTTTAAGGGCTACATGTGACAGTCTGGGCCCTGCTTCCAAAGCGGGGCTAGTGGCCTCTTTTGGCATTCCCTAGAGTTTATGATGAGGACACAATTCTTCCTCCTTCTTGTCTGAGGAGGATTCCTCCAGGTCAGACATCACACACCAGCTTCCAAAATAATCACTAATAATCGTTGTTCTGCGATGGCAGAACACGGAGCCACGACGCCTATCACGTTCTGTGAAGCAATCTTGTCCCGTCACATAACTGTGCTTGCATAATTTTACATTACACAGCTGGTGAACGAGATAAAAGAATAATAAATTATTGAATACCAAAACTATAAATAACAGCCTGATTCCTATTGTTTAATCCCAAGTAGAGTAGACCTGTTAAGTCAGTAGAATTTACCTACAGGTTGATTCACCATTCAACAATGGATTCAATGGGTTTACTCTAGCTGGAAGTCAGGTTCTTAAAACTGCAACAGACAGATGTAACAGATTGTGTTGAGGCCATGAGGACTTATGGAGGGGTTTCTTTATTCTCTGGCTTGGATTTGAATGGAAGAATTTAGAGCAGCGGTTCTCAACCTGTGGGTCCCCAGATGTTCGTGGACTTCAGCTCCCAGAAGCCCCAGCCACTATGGTCAATGCTCAGGGCTTCTGGGAGCTGAAGTCCAAAAACATCTGGGGACCCACAGGTTGAGAACCACTGATTTAGAGGCTTCCAAATTTCAACCCTTCCTGATGTCTTTGGTGCTGTCTTGGCTGGTCAGAGAGCTCACAGAAAAGCTCCTGCTGCGATTTGTGGCCCTTTTCCGCACTAGAGTGTTATAGTGCTATTATTCCACTTTCAACCTCCTATGGAATCCTGGGGTTTGCAGTTTAGGGGGGGCCTTTGAGGAGAGGAGGAAGTGGAAGTCTTTGAGGCCCCTCTCTCCCTAATTGCAAACCTCCATAGGAGGTTGAAAGTGGAATAATAGCACTATAACACACTAGTGTGGAAATGGCCCGTGTTAGCAAAATGTTTCTGAAGATATGAGGTTGGATCCCGTCCAGCAGGGACTTCAGGTCCCTGTGCTAATGCATGACAAATTGGCCACCAATGTAAATGAATTCTCCGAAAGAGAGCAAGTGAGCAACTCCTTAATTCTGGGCAGGTGAGGAGAAAAAATCCCTGTCTGTCTCTTCCATCAGCCAATTTAAAAATGAATAAGTGTTAATGTGGCCTAATGGCAGCAGAGGAGTGATGGAAAAGGAGGAAGAACTAGCATCCACTAAATATATGTGTATCTAATGGGCAAGAGATGGAGTATAATAACTGACCCTGTTACGAAGTCCGGGCAGGGTTTTCTGAGCTCTGGAGGCACTTCCAGGCCAGGGCATTGGCAGGCAACGCCTCCTGCTTTAGAGAAGACGGTCTCCACGCCTAGGAAGCATCTTGTATTTTCAGGGCAACAATTTGCGTGGGCCAGAGGTCTTGTGGGACACACTCTCGGCCCCTTCCAGACCCCCAGAGATTTTAAAATGGAGAATTTCACCTCTAGGGAGACAATTCCCAGTTTAAATGTTATTTCCTGCCCCCCACAAGCCTTTTAGGCATAGAAGCAGCTATGCCTCATTTTGCGATAACGTGTTTCATCTTAAGCGGACAATTAGTACCCATTAGCTTTAGAGAGCTAGCATGGTGTCAGGATCTGAGCCTGGATGAGCAGAGTTTGATTCCCTGCTCAGCCTGAAAACCCACTGCAGGACCTTGAGCACATCACACACTCTCAGCCCCAGAAAACCCTATGAGGGTTGCCAGAAATTGGAAATGACTTGAAGGCACGCAGCAACAAGAAGCAGCTTTACAAAAGTCTCATTCTTGGGGCAGATGAGCACCACTAGCATGAATCAGAATCAGAATGCAATTCTGAGCTTCCAGATTTATCATTTCACCACTGGATGAGCTATGGATGAAGGGGAGGGTGATGTACTTCCATTTTACATGTAACACACACACATGCGTGTGCAATCTGAGGGTTGAATGAGATGTTTAGGGAAATTATACATTCCCTGCTATTAGCCTCTTTTCCCAGCAATAGGATTTCTTCAAAAATTTGTGCCTCAGTGAGCTAGTTTAAAAAATAAGCCTCTGTTTCTCTTGACCAATGACAAAACAACGGATGGTAAAATGCGAGATACATTAGTAAGGGAAAATCATGTGTTGCTATAACAGACATCTTTCACCACTAGAGGGTGCAACTCAGTAAAGACTGTGCTAAATATATCATCAAGGTTGACCCCGCTTGACTTTGTCCTGTGACTTGACCCATTGTTGGATTGCTAGGCTCTCTGCCACAGGGAAAGGAGTGTGGTTTGCTGGATGTGTATTTAATCACTGCATAGAAATTGCAATGCATGTCTGTTAGGTATTGGTCATTACTGTCGCAAAGCATCCATTGCTAAATGCTTATTGCGACAACATATCCAGAATGGTGAGAAGGGGAAGAATAGGTAAGAGTGAAAACAAAAATACAGACTAGATGGATGGGTTGTTTTGAGAATCTGGAGCTTGTGAGATTAGAGCAGGAAATATGTGATCAAGGTTGGTGGGCAAATGTGGCAGGCACTGGCTTGGGGAAAATGTTGGAGAGGTGGATTTATGGCTCTCACCAATCACTGCTTTGCATGCCTTAATTTGTAATGTGAACCTATGAAAGCTGTAAGCTTTGTGTATGCTTTAATCGCAGCAACTTCTGCGGAAGTGTGCTGCGTTGGTCATGCTTATCCATCAGATAAGCTACTGTCTGCCTTAGAGTGGATTTTGTGGAGGGTGGGTTATCTGGTACATGACACCTGTGCAATGCAAGAGTCTGCAGAAGGAAGTGAGTTGCTGATGAGAGGGATAGCCATGCACACAGAAGAGGAGTGGGCACCTCTTCTTTCTTCCCCTCCTCAAATCTCAAGCAATGGCAGCTGGTTGCAGAGAGCTAATGTGGAACGCGAGAGGGGACGTGTACACACGGAAGCTGTTTGTGAGACATGGGGTGAATCCCCTCCTCATTTGCATATTGATTTCTCCTTTTAGTAATTATCTGTAAAAAGTCAAATATTTGCTTTATCTTATAATTCAATTTCAGAAATGCCTCTGGGATTCAAATTAACTCTCTTGTAATATCTTCATTGAGAAAGAAGATTAATTATGCTTACAAGGAACCTAATTTAACTTATCAGACCTTTAATGTTTTCAGGGATCAGTAATGCATTTAAAATTTAGGATTAGAAGGGCGATCGGGTTCCATTAGCTGGGCGACTTTAATATTTGCCACTATTTTTATGCATGGGGGAGCCTTGCAACCTCCCCCCGTCTCCCTATCCCTCCTGCAATTCTCTTCCAAGAAAAAATAAAATATCAATTATGAAGATAATAAACATTATATATTGACATTAGTTATTATGCTTCTGGTGTTTTAAGAGTGCATTAAAAGGCCTTCGTGAATGGTGCAGGAAAAAAAATCAGAATTATTAATACTGGATGAGCTTGAACTGACTCTAGCTGCTAAATAATCTCTCCTTCCACCTTCCTCTTACGTCTGTACATACAGTGAGAACATCCAGCCCCAAACAAATGCTCCTCAACCTATTTTTCACACCTGCCAGAAGCTGTATTTGCAGCCTGTCCTTCTAGCCCAAGGTAGGAATTGCACAGCTCTCCAAATGTTGCGGGACTGCCAATCCTAGCAGCCCTTGTCAGCATAAGCAAAAATTTGGAATTCTAGAAGTGGATGTCCAGCAATATCTTTAGGGCTCTGTGATTCCTAGCATAAAGCATCCCTGGTCAAACTGCAACAAAGCCCTCAGTGAAATTTAACTGGTGGGGGCAAGCTGAGTGTCACACCCTCCAACATTTCAAAGGTGGAAACCAAGACATGTGGCCAAGCAACAAGCCATGTCCTGGCTAACTGGCTCTCAAAAACATCGCTCAGGGTTTTAAACAGAAGCATTTAAGAAAAGCAAGCAATACAGCAACTTTTCCCCAAAGTTGCTGAGACTAGAGCATCTAAGTTGGTTATAGGTTTTATACCTTGTCATACAATGTTTTAGTGTACATATCAATGACTAGTTAAAGTCATAAATGTCAAGTCACCACCGCCAGCACAGGCATTTTCCCAAGCTTACAGTTACTTGCGTATCTTTTATCCTGGGAGCAATGCCAAGTTGCAGTCTCCTTATCTGTACATAGCCTATTCCCATAACACCTTCCTGCTATTTTGCTGTCCCCTCCTTTTGATCTTCTTCCCTCTTCCCTAGATGCAAGGTGACACTGAATATGACAGTAATTAACTATTTGGAGCCTTCAGATACTTGTTTCAACTGGATTCATAGTTGCAGGTAGCAATTAGCAATGGATACATGATAGTATTTCAGCCAGCAATGCTTGATTTGATCTAATGCAGCTATGCTAAGACACATACTGATGCATGCATATGACATATTGAGTGCCAAGAGACTCCATCTAAATATTAGGGTCCCAATAAGACAGAAACGACTTGACGACCCCCAACACTAACCTCTTTGGTGGTGGACATTCAACTACAAGGCTTCCTAATCAATGATGATTCTCTGAAGGTATCAAGCCTGACCGCAGCACTTTTAGCGCATCCTGCAGACAGGCCACTGTGGTTTCCTCTTCCATTTGCCGACGTTTGCCGACTCAGCAGCAAAGCCAGATGACGTGCCATCTGCATTTCCTCTCATTAGCTCCCTTTTCCACCCTCCCTTATTTCTCTGCTCTGCCTCTTCAGAACGCCACCCCATTGAAACAGGGGAAAAAGGGCCGCCGATGGTGCTGGCACGGGGGAGAGTCAAGGAGGGCCGTTTGAAAATCGCAAGTTAGGCGCAGCAGATGGGAAACCGAGAGCGCCTGACGAACGCTCTCTGTTCTTCTGAAGGGGGCTCATTAGCACAATGCACTCCCTGCCAGGGAAGCGGAGACCTAAAAAGTGATCGGTAAGATTTTGCTGAAGTAGTTCTGGAAAGGGCAACTGATAGAACATCTTCCCAGGGAGGTATACGCACTAATTAAAGCACATCCAGGAGGTCAGATCCCTATCTCTTTGCCATTTCCGCATTACCCTGTTAGAGTGCTATTGCTCCACTTTCAACATCCTATGAAATCCTGGGGTTTGCAGTTTAGGGAAGGTCCTCAAAGGCACTCCCAAAAAATGCCCATCCAACCTCTGTTTAAAGACCGCTGATGTGGCAGGTTGCATGTTTGCCGGATGTGTATTAGAGAAGATTGGGCAGCTAGTTTTCAGCAATTGCTAGAATCAACTAGAGCCCTACAAAACATCACATGCCAATTACTGATTGCAACCATATATCTGTTTGTGTATCTACTCCTGACAGATGGCCGTCCAGGCCTCTGTTTTAACATTTTTTAGAAGTATATTTATTTTTTTTTAAAAAAAAAGACACAGAAGAAAAGAAAACAATTTTACAGTACTAAGTTGAAAAACACCACACAAACTACTAAAAAAAAAAGCACAAAAGAAATTCAAAGAACACAAAAACAAAGGCAAGTACAAATATATAAAAAAGAGGGATATATAGACATATACACAGACACACAGATATACAAACAGGACTTCCCCACCTGGTGAGAGTACAGCTAACATTAAGAAATCTGAATTAATACCTTTTCTGAAAAAGGAGAAAACTAAATAAAGATGTAATCCAATAATTCTCAACTCAGTCCCTTTAACCTAAGTATACCATTTGAGCTGAACAACATAAAAAATACACACTGGTCTTTGCATCTTTCCAGGAACAAAGGAACAAAATACAACATGAGATTAAATATGCAAGCTCTGTTAATAACCCAGAAAAAGGAAAAAAGAGAGGGGGGAAGAATTTTGTCAGAAGTCTCTGTTTCCCAAGAACAACTTTCTATAAAGATCATCTCTGCCAGGCCTCTGTTTAAAAAACTCCAAAGAAGGAGACTCCGCCAAACTCTGAGGCAGCGTATTCCACTGTTAAACAGCTCTTACCTTCTGGTTTGCTGTTGTTTTTGTTGTTGTTGTGTGTCTCCAAATCATCTCCACCTAATGCAACCCTAATGCAACCCTTACCATGGGTTTTCCTGGGGCTGAGAGTGTGTGACACGCCCGAGGTCTCCCATTTTCTTCCCGTGGCCAAGCAGGGAATCGAACTCTGGTCTGTAGGGTCGCCGTCAATTGCTCAAACCACTGGTTCTCTGGTTGGAAATCTCAACATTCTCTCTCCCCCGCCCCATCTTGTTGTTAGAACAGATGGGCAATAGCCAGATAGGGCCTCCCTTTCTGTTGCATGCCAGATCTTCTCCATTTGCCTTTCTCTGTCTTTTATTGCATGATCATAAATACCTTTGGTGCTCAGATCATGTGACCCAGGACAGTGGCTTGGGTCATCGGTCTTATAAAAGTTAAGACCCCTCTCTGTCTCTCTCACTCTCTCTTTGTTCTCAATGGCTGCTTTCCCTGAACTCTTCGCATGCTCGAGTTTGAGTCCCATCAAGGAGGATGGTGAGTTAAACTGAAGAATCTCCTATTCACTAGAGTAGACAGCTAGCAGGCTCTCTCAATACAGATGTAAATGAAGAGTCATTAGTAAAGTATTTAGTCTTTTATTCAAAGCTACCTGCGTCTGTGTTTATTCCAAGTACCAGTCTGAAGCCACAAGTCATTAGATAAAACTTCTACCGCCTCTCTGTGTGACTTTGCTAAATGAAGATTGGATCCTGACAGTTTCAGTCTCATTTTTCCCAACATCTCTTACCTCCAGGAAATTCTTCCTAACATTTAGTGGGAATCTCCTTTCTTGTACCTTGAAGCCACTGCTCTGTGATTTTTATCACTTTAAATTATGTCAAGGTATCGAACTGATTTTATTGCATGCCGCCCTGATAGTGTTGGATAGAGGATGGGATATAAATATTTTCACAAACATTGTGATGAAATACATAAATCTTATTATAAGGATGGATGTCTGATTCAATTCTGGCTTGTCCAAGCAAGACAAGATGAAACCATAGATTCACTGACGAGTATCAGTCCCAAAAGCATTACGCTTTCCAACCTATTGTCAACAAGAAGAGTCACGCAAACCAGGGGCAGGGTGACAAATTAAGTACTTAACACTGTAATTGAGAGTAAAAGCTGCCAACATTAGCATAGAGACCTTATCTCCATCCCATAATTAAATAAGACCCCGGCCTTTAGAGCAACCACCATCAAAGAAGCCTTCACGCAAATGTGCCTAGAACACAAAACGTTCTGGGTATTCTAAATGTTGCAAAATGAATCTCTGACATTAAACTTAGGATGTATTCTTTTTAAAATATCCATGTTGGAAGAGGCCTAAAACAGCATCAGATTCTGTGATATCCATTGAGGTGGGTGGGCGGGCATAGCGGTTGCTGAGACTGAATCTCAAAGGCATAATATGTAAATGGAAAAGACAATGTATCTTTAATTGCTGATATTATTGTGTATATATCTACATCTGCATATAAGTTGAGAGTAGGGTTTTGGGGCCAAAATTATGGATTTGGATAGGAGTGGTGGATAAGTTGAGGATCTTTCCACGGAGAGGGGAAGGTGCAATGCCAGGCCAATGCTCAAACCACTATATAATGCTGGCTCTCAAGTCTGTATTTGGAGAGATTCATCGTACAGCTTTTGGTGTTTTAACATGCGTGTGTAGTCTAGTGGTTTGAGCATTGGACAGTGGCTGTGGAGACCAGAGTTCGATTCCTTGCTTGGCCATGGAAACCTACTGGGTGATCTGGGCGTGTCACACTCTCTCAGCCCCAGAAAATCCTGTCATAGGCTTGCCTTAGGGTCACTATAGTCAGAAATAACTTCAACACCTCAGTTAAAGAGAGCCAGTGTGGTACAGTGAGCTGTGCTGGACCACAACTATACAACAATTATGTACTATACAGCTATAGAACAACTAAAGATTGTGTGTGTGTGTGTGTGTATAAATGGAAAGAGAGAGAAGCAATTTCACACGTTTTATTTATGTTTGTATTTGGAGAGATTAAATTAACCCTGTGCAATCACTCCACCACACACACACACACACACACACACACACACACACACATAGAGAGTGTGTGTATATATAACAAAACAACACACATACTATGTTATTATGGGAAAAGTGATAAGAGCATCCAAAGCTGTACAATTTTTCCCCCTCTCCCGTTCCTTTATTGCTGGAATGCTTCTTTCCAGTTTGTTGCTTCTGTGGGTTTTATTAGCACATTTTGCTGGAGTAGATTTGCTCTGAAGTGATAAAAAGCCAACTATAATCAGAAAGCTTTTGTTATCGGGCGGCAACCACTGGTAAATGCCACCTCAGAAGGGGCTCCGTTCAATGCCTTTATTACGGTGATTAGTCTGAGATGCTGTTAAGATCGCAACAAACTTCAAGCTCGACTGATAAGACGGTGGTTGAGAAGGAAGGAATGGAATTGGTGAGGGGGAGAAGGCTTTGCACAGTTCTTGATTTCATGGAGAAGGGGATGATTTCAGGCACATGTGAAATGTTCTGCAATCCTCTGGTGGAACATCAGGAAGGATTTATGGATCTGTCTCATGAATCTGTTGAGAAATGCATGAACGAGGTGCAAATACAAAATGAGAATTAGCATGGTGTAGTGGTTTCAACATTTGACTATAACCCTGGAGACCAGGGTTTGATTCCCCACTTGGTCACAGAAACTCACCTTGGAAGCATCACATACTTTCACCTCCTAGAAAACCCCATGGTAGGATGCAGCCATAAGTTGGAAATGACCTGAAGGCAAACAATAATGACAACAACAACTCTGAGCTTTCCTTGACAAAGAAAACCCTATGAAATTCATGGGGTCAGCATAGGTCAGCAGGTGACTTGAAGGTACATGGCCACCACAATGCTCAGAGTACATGGGCAACATGACTCATGCCTGAATAGGGTATCTGTCTAGGAGTAAGGGATGCATTATGCTTCATGAGGAAACAGCCAAACTGTTGAGGCTTGCATCTGGTTCCACCCATTTCATGTTGGCCACACCTATTGTCGTCCTTCCCACCCTTATGCTCTTAGCTCTGCTCCCAAAGCCAGAATGTGGCCCCTGAGATCTTTCCCAAGTTGGTGTAAGGGTCTGGGTCCCTGACTATATCTTTGCAGAATCCTGCCCTGGGTCTCAGGCCCAACTGGCTGCTCAGATGCAGGGCAGCCGGAGTGGCCAGGAGCCAGCTATAGAAGGATTGGGTTCTCTATCTGCAATCACTGCCACAACATTATGGTCTTCTGTGTTGCCTTAGCCTCTCTTGATGCTTCAGTGTTCCTGGCTTTGCTGACTTCTGACCTTTGGCCTGTTTCCTGGACTTGCCTCTGGCCCCTTGGACTTCTGATACCCGGTCATACCTTTGTTGCCTTGGACTTTTGCTGGACTCTGGACACTGGCCTCCTGACCCAGTGCTTGTTTTCTGCCCCAGCCCTGGTGCCTGCATCTGATAATCCTCACCACTCATGCCCTGGACCCTGACAGCTGGAATTTGGCCTCTGATCTGCATTCCTTGCTTCCCATCCAAGGGCTAAGCACTGCTGAAGAGAGGGGATCTTCTGTGCTTGTTGTGTGCCTTCAAGCCATTTCTGACATATGGTGACCCTATCACAGGGTTTTCTGGGGGCTGAGAGTATGTGATCTGCCCAAGGTCACCCAATAGGCTTCAATATCTGAGCAGGGAATTGAACCCTGGTATGCAGGGTCATAGTTCAATGCTCAAACAACTACACTTAATTCTTAGTTAATGTCATGGGATCTGTGTTGGGAAGGTGCTTCCATTGTAGAGTAAAGATAATGGCACATAATGAACAGAACGGGTATTTTCAAACTAATCTGACGGCTTAAGTTCTCCCTAGCCACAGTTTGGAAAAGTCATAATCTAATAAAGGAAGTGACTAACACTAAAAAGGTCAAAGTCAGAACATGAAGTCCTCATTAAGCAAATCTATGGCTTCCACGGGAAGGCATAAAAGATCGGGTAATGAGAAATACCTGTCAGATGCAGCCCTATGAAGGAAAAGAGGAGGGGGTGTGTGGAATCAAATGAATATGGCACCAGAATCTGGGCTGAGAAACCACTTGGAACTCGACAAGAGAATAAAAGAAGCTGCCTTCTGTAGTGAAATTTTAGGTTATTGCAACAATATTAGAAATTTGAAAGCTGAAGAAAAATTTCAGTGGGGGGGGCAGAGCTCTTTATTTGGAAGATTCAGGGTCATCCCATCCTAATACACCCATAAAGTAAGTCCTGTTGGACTCAATGATCTTCTAAGCTTCCATATCTAGGCCAGCATTGTTAAGCAGATAAGTACGTTGGAATAAGGCACATCAGTGGTTATACCCAAGAGTTAAACTAGGAGTTCACACTAATATGATGTCAAAAAAGTAGTAGACAGTTTTAACAGTCATATAGCAGGGGACTTATTTTGAGATGACATCCCAAACAAGTAAAACAAAAATGTGTAAGGGAAAGGAAGATCTTCCTCTGCTGCCTGTGCTCGTTCTAGTAGAAGAGCATGAATTCAGTTACGTCGGCAATCCTAGGACGCCCAATGGCGCTCTAGCCAGCTGTCACCAATTCCCACTTCATGCAGCTATGATGATAACATGGCCTTTAATAATAATGTGAATCTTGGTCTCTCCAGTGCAATATTGTCAGCGGTTGCCAGAACCTTGTGTCACCATCTATGGTATGTAAAATTTAGCTGTGTAGCTGAGATGCTAAGAAACCCAGCTACTGAATTGTGAAGATGTGTAACAGGATGTTGGCAAGGGTACCCAATAAACATTGGTGCCTGATGAAGACGCCAAGTCTGAAGCAAGGTGCATCAGGACTGATGTACTACATATCCCATTGTGCATCAGTCGCATTCCACAACCATCCTTTTGCTGGCTTAATGTAACAGCAGCCCTCTACTAGGTGCCAAGATTACAGAACTCTCCAACTGTAATTCCCAGAGATGTAAGCCCACCTATGAAGACCTAATTCCCCAATGGAGTTCTGGCCAACAGCTGCAATCAGAATAGCGTAAATATCCATGCATGGAGATAGGCTTTGCAAATGTTATGCAAACCCTATGCAGAATGCCAACATGGCGCAACACATGTGAGTGAGGAAGATCCTGTGAAACCACTCAGTTCAGTTTTGCACACACGTGTCATCTATAGAGCCAGCATGGTGTAGCGGTTTGAACTTTGCACTACGGCCCTCGAGTCCAGGGTTCAATTCCCTGCTCAGGTGACCCTTGAGTGTGTTACACACTCTCAGCCCCAGAAAACCTCATGATAGGTTCACCTTAGGGTCACCATAAGTTGGAAATGACTTGAAGCCAAACAAAATTGACATGAAAGCTATTTATAAAGACCTAACACCTAAGTTTCAGGCAGCCAAGCTGCCCAGTATTATAAAACCTTTCTGCTAATAATGCAGGCATAGCTACAAGCACATAGTGATTGTAAAACTCTGAGGAATAACTTCAGTGTGATGTCCTGGGTAACGCAGTTACATTTATGTTTCAGTTACTGCTGTCCTCATGGTGGGTGCTTTATTTTAGAATTGTAGCATGTGTTTTATACCATGTGGCCTCACTACTTAGTGAAGGGGTGGGTATAATGTGTCCTCCTAGGCGTTGTTGGACTGCAATTCCCAACAGTCCCTCATCAGCATAGACAATGATGAAGAATGTTGGAACTTGCAGCTCAACAAAATCTGGAGAGTCATTATGTTCCCCACCCTTGCCAAGCACTACACAATACAAAATTTATACCAGGCCAGTGGCTTGTGGCAGTCTGACAGTTCCCAAAATGAAATTAAAGAGTGATTACTAATTTTAATTTTAATTAATGTTTGTTCTGATTTAGTTACTTTTGCATAATGAGAAAGCAACTCACTTTTTTTTAAAAAAAATACAATTATAAAAGCTACCAATTAGTCTGTATGATAATGGCGATGAATTATTTGAACAAGGAGTTTTATGAGCACCGAAGATTTTTGAATCTGAAAGCAAACATGGTGTAGGGACTGGAGTCATGGACTAGGACTCAAGGAGATCAGGGGTCAGCCATGCAAATGCACTGGGTGCCTTTGGGCAGGTCACACTCTCTGGCTTGCATCCCATTGGTAAGTGCAGCCCAAACCTGCAGACATCTTTTGGAAACCATTGCAGAGGTTGGTATTCTTTTCCACCCCCTACAATGAGCGAAGCCCCTCAGAAGACTCACTCTTTTGCTCCTGCAGGCTCCCTTCAATGCCCATTCAGTCACTGGTGGAGCGTGGAGGGGATGATTGAAGAAGTATACGACTATGTCCCAGCAGCCAGATGCAGAATGATTCCATTGCCCGCTGAAAGCTCTGGAGAACACCTGGTGGATCTCATAGAATCATAGAAGAGCTGGAAGAGACCCCAGGGGCCATGGAGTCCAACCCCCTGCTAAACAGGAACACCCATCAAAGCATTCCCAACAGATGGCCATCCAGCCTCTGCTTAAAAACCTCCAAAGGAGGAGGAGACTCCACCACACTCCTTTCAGGCAGCAGCATATTCCACTCCCAGACAGCTCTGATCATCAGGAAGTTCTTCCTGAGCTTCAGGTGGAATCTCCTTTCCTGCAGCTTGAATCTATTACTCCTTGCCCTAGTCTCTGGAGCAGCAGAAAACAAGCCTGCTCCTTCTTCAACATAACATGTCTTCAAAGATTTAAACACGGCTATCATGTCCCCTCTTCACCTTCTCTTCTGCAGACGAAACATCCCCAGCTCCCTAAGCCGTTCCTCACAGGGCTTCATGGCTTCCAGACCCTTCACTATGTTGGTTGCTCTCCTCTGGACATGCTCCAGCTTGTTGATCCTTCTTATCTCAGAAGACCATGTCACTGGTCTGCCTCTGGCTATGGCAGTGGTTCTCAACCTGCGGGTCTCCAGATGTTTTTGGACTTCTGCTCCCAGAAGCCCTGAGCATTGACTATAGTGGCTGGGGCTTCTGGGAGCTGAAATCCACAAACATCTGGGGACCCACAGGTTGAGAACCACTGGGCTATGGGGACATAGCCAGACACTTCTCTAACCCCTCTCCGTTCTCCACCAGCCAAAGAATGGACATGAAGCCGGGGGAGGCTGCAGCAATTAAACAGTAAGTTTGTTGGGTGTTGAGAGGAGAGATGTAGTACAGTTCCACCTGCAGAAATATCATGCTATGCTGTTCCTTACAAGATCTTGGGCAATGAGCTGAGAGGAAGGAAATAGCAAACTTCCTCTTACTAAATCTTGCCAAGAAAATCTTGTGACAGGGTTGCCATGAGCTGGGCTCCACTCGAAAGGACATAACAAGATGGGGAGGGGAAGTTCTGTCAGATTTCTCCAATGGGAAAAGGAAAGATGTAGTACCTGGGCCAGGATTACTCTTATTTGACTCTATGGATTGCCTTCCCAAGCTGGCGTAACTGCCTTAGATAACATCACTGAATGGCCTGGGGCTGAAGACAACAGTTCCCAGTGAATGACTCCCCCACTGAGGCTTACAAAAGTCCTCCCCTAAATTATATTCGTTCACCCCAGTGAGGCTGTAAAAGGAAATCAAAACTTGGGAGAATCTGTTTTCTGAGAGATGGGAGATTTACTGCACCACTAGGACTGTGCAAAAACTTCAGTTCACTGGGGATTAGCAGCTACAAACACACATATGCATGCAAACACACACACACACAAATTCAGTGTGGCATGGAGATTTAAAGGCCTAAAAATGGATTGCAAGTCCCGACTAGAGCAGAGCCAGTGAACTGATGGGATTTATGTGACTGGCACATGAAACTGCCATCTAGGAATGGATTCCATGAGTCTCCTGCAACTGGGATCAACAAATGGATTGAAGCTTAAGGTTTTATGGTTGCCTTTCTTTTGAAATGTTGGGACTCAACGATTCAAAAGGCAATGTAGGTATCTGTGCTTGTACAAATATGGAAGTGGCTACCTTAGTCCTTAAGAGCACAACAAAATCCAAAATCCTCTTTTGGTTTTAACCCAACCCCTCCCCTTTGCTGAGCGATGAGGTTCTTTAGGCTTCCTCTTCTCCTCCTCCAGCTGACCTTGCAAGATCAAACATCTGCCTTGGAGAGGAACCACAAGGCTTTTTCTATCACCATCTCTCTGATGCACGGGAAAGATCGGAGCGGTGATGGTGGGGAGGAGGAGACTGGAGGGAGGTAGAACTTCTGTGGAGCCACGGAAACAAAACCTTGCAGCTTTATTTCTTCGGTTTCCACTGGAGGTCAGTGCAACATTACAAGTTGGGGGGGGGGCTTTGTATGGTGTGTGCGTGTATGTTCCTGAAATACTGTTGCTTCTTCATTTTGAACTAGCATAAACACCAACTACAACTCCCTCATTCCTAGATGCCAGTCTGCCTTATCGAGTCGTTGCATAAAACTATATTTGGATCTTAATAAATAGGGACTTCAGAACAGAGCTCTGGGGCTATACTTGTCACAGCCTGAGTCAGGTTGAGAAAGGGTAGAAATGCCTGGGTGTTCGTTCAACTCTATCTCACTTTGCTCTTCTGCGGGTGGTAGGAAAATGGCATTTAGCCTTTTCCTCCCTTCCCAGCATCTCCACTCCCTCTCCACCTGGAGACAAATGTTCCATCTACCCAACAAATGGGTCAGGAGTTGATGACTCAGCTACGTGGGATTGATGGTGGGAGGACTCAATGACTAATGACAATCACTCTATTCAGCACCTTTTAAAATAGCAACAGAGCTGTTTTCCAGGAACAGCCCATGCTTCCCTTGCAAACATGTACATGGTCAACACAGGCCCTGGAGAATGTTGTCCACCCTGCTGACCCTGGTTAGATGTTCCCCCATTACCAGCACTTCAGCATCATTTTTCTCCTTTCTCTTCCTTTTGGGAAGACTTAATTATGTAGCCACCAGTTCAGATGTTGAGATTATGGCAATGAGAGTAAACAAAGACAGTTCAGAGGAAGGGTGACACTTTCTGCATCTCGCTGCCCGGTGGGTTTTCATGCAGGGAGAAAGAAAGCCAAATTCCTGCTTCCCCACCTCTTCAAAGAGAGGTTGGAGAATAACAGGGACAAAAGCTGTAAAAGGAGCCCATAAAATTTCAATTCTCCATAGCAGCTATAAAGTCTCTTCCCTTGAGATCAGTTCTGACCTTGCTGAGTGGAGCAAAAAAAAATCCCCTATTTTGACAGAGTTCAGTGATCTTCCTGGGAAGATCTTGCAAGGCCTGGGCTGGAGATAAATTTAGGAATGACAGGCAGAAGCCATTTGGATCACTTTACTTTGTTCTTGAAAATCAAGTCTCTGTACGGAATTAGAAACAGCCCATTTTCTTCAGCTTAACATCTCCCTGCTTATGACCAGATTCTTGTTCTCACCGTGGTGAGTTTTCAAGTCATTTCCAACTTTAAAGTGAACCTATTATGGAGTTTTTTTTGGCAAGATTTGTTCAGAGGGGGGCTTGCCTTTGCCTTCCTCAGGGGCTGAGAGAGTGTGCCCCAGTTTCCCCCAGTGGGTTTCTGTGTCAGAGTGGAGATTCAAGGCCTGGTTTTCAGAGTTGCAGTCCAAGGCTCAAACCACGCTGGCTCACCATTAAAGACTACTTAATGGTTTTTGACTTTTTGGAAGCTGCCTTGGGTTCCATCTTGGGAGAAAAGGTGGCATAGAAATTCAAAAAAGTAAATTAAATCAATACTTTGTATAAAATCAAGTATGTGTGTGTGTGGGAGAAAGAGAGAGAGAGAGAGAGAGACAAGGGGAGCAAAAGGAAATTTCTTGCTCTATAGGTGAATGAGGAAGGAGTGACCATGTTGTCATTTGCCCCTTTTGTTTAATGGTCAACATGACTACTGCTTGGCAGCTGGGGGCTACCATGTCAATGGGTTGGGGAAGCCACTCTGGGCTTTAAAGGATCTCTCCAAGGTGCTGAACCCAATTCCCAAATCTTGGACAGCTTCTTTGAATCCAAAACTATTCAAAACTCGGAGCAGAATTATTGCTCTGCTAACATGGTGGCTCTCAGTCCCGACTGTGCCAGAAACGGATTGAGAAAATTTATGCAGAGCAGGGCCCTTCCTTCAAACCTCCTAGAAAACAGTTAAGGGAAAATACGATTAAAATAATGCCAATTACACAGTATTGCTCGTAGGGAATAGCACAGGCTATTGGAATGATTACTGATGGAAGTTAAGGAAGAAAGTACACAGGCAGGGTGATAGTTGAATGTTGAAAGGGCAAGAATAATGACCACAGGTGATGAAGACACTGAAATAGTTAAAGATCTCAGACACTGGCTAAATCATTAAGCAAAATGGAGACTGCAGTCAAGAAATTGGAAGAGAACTAAAACTTGGAAGGGTAGCCATGAAGGAACCTCAAGGCTTATTGTTAAATACCAAAGTCAGATTGATACAAGCTGTAGTAGTTCCAATTTCTGTGTTTGGTTGTGAAAGCAAGACTGTGAAAAAAGATAACGGGAAGAGAATCAATTCATCTGAAATGTGATGCCAGAGGAGCGTTCTAGAGATACCATGGGGCTGCTAAAAAGAGAAATGAATGGTCTTAGAGCAAGTCAAACCCAAGCGCTCCCTAGAAGTCAAGAGGACTAAACTGAGATTTTTGTATATTGCACTCACTGGAAAAGACTCAATCAAGGAAGTCACAGTCTTGACTTTCCAAGATCTGAGCAGAACATTTGACGACCTTGGAGTTCTCTCTTTCACAGGGTCACCGTAAGTCAAAGTTGGCAAACACAAACGACACAATGCCACCCGAGAGAAAAATGAAAAACCAGTACACTTTGGATTTCTGTTACTACCAATGCAATCCATCATGGGGAAATTTTTTTTTTTTTTTAACTTTGCATGTTTTTCTTTCAGCTGGCTTTTTGGAATGTGTGGCTTTCTCCACACAGTCATCTCTGGTGTTATTTACCTTTGGTTTCACATGTGTCTCTCTTTCCTTTTTAAAATGTTTGTTTCAGTGTTAATGGTCCCTCTAAGTTCCTTTAATTGGATTCTCTTTGTGAGGCCAGGGGAGGGGGGATTCCTGAAAGTTAATTAAAAGTTATCCGCCTTTAATTGTGCAAAACAGCAGACTTTCTGCTCTGAAAATTAACTTCCATAATTAAAATCCCATATCTGGTTCCTGGTATAAATGGAGTGTTTGTTACTCATTCATTATTGTTGGTGACGGCAGTGAAATTTACAAGAGAGACAGAAAGATTCCCCCCCACCGCTCCTGCTGTTCTGCAGTGGCTACGTCACAAGGTTTATATTCCTTCTCTGACCTGAACTGAATGTTGTTGTTCTTGTTGGTCAAGATCATTGTCTCCTGTCCCAGCTCCTCAAACCCACCTTAGCAGCCAGCAGCTGCTTTGAGTCATTGTCAGGTGCTGGTTAACTGGCTTCCCAAAAAGCCACTGAGATGCATCAGCTGTATTTTTACTGAGGTAGCTCATGCAAATGGGTTAAATGGGCATTGTGCATACTGCCTCTGGGCACCGCACAATTTTTTTCATACTGCAAGGGTATTCAGTCCAAGGACTGGATAGTGCATACATCTCCCCGGGAATATTTATTTTATGCTGAGATGGTGTAGCATCTTGGTCGGAAACCCCCCCAGCCTCCATGGCTGCCTGATGAGAGACTTTCGAAATGCTTGCCCAAAAAGCAAGTTTCCCAATCCTCCCTGGCATCTTTCCTAAATTTATTGCAAGGTACTTCTGCGCTATCTCCTCTAAGTTTCTTCGGAGAGGCTGGCCAATGTGTTTTCTCCTTATATTTTTCAGGAAATCCACCCCCTGGGAAACATCCCATGCTGCCCAGCAGCTAGATCCCTGATATTAACTTAGCCATTCATTCGGTGTGCTCACAGGACGGGCGGTGGATTTGGAAGCTGTCTGTATCAATCCCCTTTCTGCCAGTGAGGCTCTGCAAAGCTATCATGGCTCATATTTATTCAAAGCCCAGGTAACTGGGAGGGAGTCCAGGATGGCAACAGAAGCAAACTTCTCCCACGGGAGGTACGCTGTTGGTATGTGCGGAGGAAGCTGAATTTCTGGTTAGGTACATGGCTCACTTTAGACCACAAGATGGTTTATCAAGTCCAGCTCATATGAGAACACCTCCCCAAAAGTATCATTTCCAAGCTACATTGGTTGGAGGAATTATGGGAGCTGTAGCCCCATAAATATAATTTCTAAGCCATGATGGACAGCAGAATTTTGATACCATTAGTCTGAAAATATCATTTCCAAGCACTTTGGGATTCTAGAAGTTGTAGCCCAGAAATATCATTTCTAGGCCATGTTGGACTGCAGGATTCTGGGAGTTGCAGTCCCAAATTACCACTCCCAAGTCCTCCTAGACTGTGGGATTATCATTTTGAAGCCATGCTGTCTTGAGGATTCTGGGAGTTGCAGTCTCAAAATACCATTCCCAAACCCTTCTGGATTGCAGTGTCATCATTTTGAAGTCATGCTGGCTTGAGAATTCTGGGAGTTGCAGTCCCAAAATACCATTCCCAAACCCTGCTGGACTGTGGGATTATCATTTTGAACCCATGCTGCCTTGAGGATTCTGGGAGTTGTAGTGCAAAATCATTTCTAAGCCATGCTAGACTTCAGGACCCTTTAGTCCAAAAAAAAATCACTTTCACAAACTTCCTGTTCAGAACAGACAACTCCATCCTGCAAAAAAGAGGAATTTCTTTGAGGGTTCAAGAAGAATGTGTGTGTGTATGCCGCCCCCTAGCATTTGCTGCCTGAAGACAGTTGCCACTCTGCCTAACAGTAGGGCCGGTACAGCCTCTTAGTCTAAATATATACCGGATAATGGAACTGCTACCTCTGTGTCATGCAGGGACCAGATGGTAGCGGGAGCCGGATAATAATTACACTTCTGATATTATCCAGGTAAATAATTCATTTTCTTTTCCTTTTTTTTCTCCTTTAAAAAAAAGAGAAAAGAAAATAACACTTGGGAAAGAAGATCTGCTTCTTATTCAAACATTTACCGAATAAACAGATTGCGCATTTCCTATCTCGCTGAGTCCTCATCCTTCAAGGCTGCAATAAGTGACCTTTTAATCCCAGGCAACACACTGCGGGAGCAGCTGGAATGGAAAACTGAAAGTGTTATTTTTATTCCTCCGCCACTTCACTAGCCCAATATCCACTTAATTTCAAGCAGGAGAGAGAGAAAGAGAGGAAAAATAAGTTTTTAAAAAATCCCCATCACTGTCAAATTGGAAGATGTGTTTGACTCATCGGCCATTAAGATAACACGTTGCTTTTGCTCTCTCTCAGCCTCTTTCGCTCTCACATATGCCACACACACACTTGATTTCATACAAAGTGGGCTTTAAAGGAGAGCCAGTGGAGTGGATTGGTTTGAGCGCTGGACTGGACTACCATCCTGGAGACTAGGATTTATTTCCCTGCCCAGCTGTGGAAGTCCATTGGGTGACCGTGGTCACATCACACGCTCTCAGCCCTAGAAAACCCCATGATAGGTTCACCTTAAGGTCACCATAAGTTGGAACCAACTTGAAGGCATGCGACAACAACCATGTAGGTGCTGTAGGCTCTGTTTTAGAGGAAGGACCTAGCAAAATCACCTCTGAGTACCCCTTGCCTAAGTAGACACTATGAAATTTATAGGGTCACCATAAGTCAATAGGCAACTTGAAGGCACACAGAACCATAGAGTTGGAAGACACCCCAGGGGCCATCCAGTCCAACCTCATTCTGCCATGTAGGAACCCACCCAGTCTCTGCTTAAACACTTTCAAAGAAAGAGACTCCACCACACTTCACTGAGGCAGCATATTCCACTGCCAGACAGCTCTGACCCTCAGGAAGTTCTTCCCAAGGTTCAGGTGGAATCTCCTTTCCTGCAGCTTGAATCCATTGCTCCTTGTCCTAGTCTCTGAAGCAGCAGAAAACAAGCCTGCTCCTTCCTCGACATGACATCCCTTCAAATATTTAAACATGGCTATCATATCCCCTCTTAACCTTTTCTTCTGCAGACTAAACATCCCCAGCTCCCTAAGACACTACCCCATAGGGCTTCATGGCTTCCAGACTCTTCACCATTTTGGTCGCTTTCCTCTGGACATGCTCCAGCTTGTCAATATCCCTCTTGAATTGAGATGCCCAGAACTGGACACAGTATTCCAAATGAGATCTAACCAATGCGGAATAGAGTGGTACCATTACCTCCTTTGATCTAGACACCATACTCCTATTGATGCAACCAAGAACTGTGTTGGCTTTCTTGGCTGCCACATCACACTGCTGACTCATGTTCTGCTTGTGGTCCACCAAGACCCCTAGATCCCTTTCCTAATTATGGAGTGCATTGAGAACATGGATGTGGATGCTGGAGAGACTCTTTGGGATCTTGCCACGACTGCTGCATCCCATGGCAGGAGAGTGCTCCAGATGTCATTTCCCTTTCTGCAGTGCCTTGGAAACCCTTTGGTTGGGGTGCTGCCAGACTTAAAAGGTAGGATTTTTTTGGAGGGGATCACATGTGCTCATTGGCAACCCTAGACGTGAATCTCAAAAGTTATGAGAGCATAAGTCCATCTTAAAATCTCGTAACTGATGAACCAGTTGCCGGCCATTCAGTTCAAGATCATGGAAGTGGAGCCACACGGGCAATGCCAGTGCACTCATGGGTGTGTAGATAGTTGTGCACTGCATTGCAGACTTGCTTATGCATTCAGCTGCACATTCATTTGCACATTAAGTTGAAGATTTCATTGTGGCATGATGCCCTTCAGCACATAACTCTGCACGTGGAGATTTTAGCCTGTGCAACCCTGATGCAAGAACTTGGCTGATCTCCACAACACCATATGTGCAACCTGATATCCTTCCCTCTTCCTTTATTAGTTTTTTCTCTGTTTTCAGTCTCTCTTTGTTTGGGAAAACCAGAAAAGGACTTGACCTTGGTGGAGCCAAGCAGTGATAAGTCTGTGCCTTCCTCTCCCCGCTCCTTGCCCTGTTGGTTATATATCTCCAATCGAAATGATCCCACTCTTAAAAGTACTTATCCCAATAATTTCTTGGCGTGATGGACAGACTCAGCAATAACCTGATCCTACAATACACTGAATAAACACTTTAGCATTTAGTGCGCACACGCTAATGTGTCTTGAAGTAATTGCTTAGAGAGAATCCCAGCTCCAGGAGAATAACGCAGAGGTTGCACATAGAGGCTGCACAAGGAAAGGAAGGGGAAAAATTGGCTAGTGAGCAAAATTTTTCAAGTCTCTCTTCTTTCCCTTGCTCTGTACACTTTATGCACAAATGTACTTCAATTACAGTATTGGGCACTTGCAAACAAACTTTGAAAGCCCTGCAAGACGATCCAGGGGGAAGAGCCTTTGCATAACGGGCTTGGTTTTCTCCATTTTCAATGATTTATATTTTTTTTTAAATTCAAAACAGTAGAAAATCCATAAAGACAAATTAAAGAGAATAGCTGCGGACCTATGTGCCCATCTTTACCATTACAAAATGTAAAACAATTTAATGCACTTCCCACCTCCTTTCATTGGATTTTTTTTTTAATAATTTGACGATTTAAAAATTCTTCTATTTTTTGTTTCATACTTTTATATTATCTGCTTGTATTCCTCTACTCAACTCTTTCCTACAAAAGATAACATAAGTGACAGGAGAAAAGATTAATAAAAGAAAATTAAAAAGTAAACTGAGTTCATGTTTACAGTCATACCTCTATTTTATATTGTAATTGCTTTTCCCTGTACCCTGTATTTGAAGGTGTGTGTGTGTATATATATAAACACACACACATATATGTATACACACACACACGTATATACATATGCATAAAAATAAATGATGAAGAATGCAACCTAATAATGAATAACCTTAAAATCTTAAGATTTTTAATTGAGGCTTTAAAATAGATCCAACTTTCACTATAAGGAAATCAGAGAGGGATGGATGGATGGATGGATGGATGGATAGATAGATGGATAGATGGATAGATGGCCAGCCAGCCATCTGAGTTCCTTATACTGAAAGTTGTATCTATTTTAAACCCTCAGTTAAAAATCTTAAAATTCTCAAATCTACTCTCCATAAATTTCATTATTAGGTCTCATTCTTCATCATTTATTGTTCCCAGATCTTATCATTGATCAGGACAGTTAATTTATCGAAGTCTTTCACTTCGAAGAACTTTATCAGTCTTTAAACTTCGAACTTTATTGACTGATTACGACAACAACAGCAACACACCGTATTGGCTCTCTTAAAGATTTTAGGGGCCACAGAAACAACCCTGGGGCCGTATAAGGCCCAGAATACACTATGCTCAGCTCACTTTTTGAAGGGAAAAAGCAACCCTTTCCAACAAAGGATGAGCACCAGTCCCTTGAAAAGACCTCCAATGTTACGATTAATAACGTGGCAAATCAATGACAGCATCGTAAAACTTAATCAGACAGATGAAATGACAGATCAATACATATATAATGGCGTTGATGGGGGTTTGGATAATCGTGTATCTATAGCAGGCCAAGTTGTAGGTAAGAGGAAGTCAAACAGAGAAAGAAACTGCATTTATATTGTGATATATATAGTGAGAAATTTACTAGGCATCAAGAAATAATTGATTGTAATTGTTAACATCTCACATATCCCTCTGTTGGTAAATGCACAAGTGAAATTGCTTAAATTATTTTTTAAAAAACATTTTGTTTAGGTATTCTAGTTGTATAAAGAAATAAATTCTCCCTTTCTCTCTCTCTAAAGAAAAGACCTCCAATGCATAATACAGTCCTCCCATTTGTGGAGGAGCGTCATTCATGTTTTTTTTTACTTTTACACTTGCACCTGAAAGCTTGCAAAAGTCCAGGGGCCACCATACTTCCATCTTATCTGGCCTGAGTTTCATTTTATTGCCTTTATTGGTCCTTTAGTATTCTGCCCGATACGCTATAGGGCTTTTGATAATACCTTTCCCTACAATCCAAAATCCCTGCAACACACCAGAGCACAATAAAAAGTCTAAAGCATTCCCCCCCCTTCCAAATACACTACAAATTACATGCAATTAGTTCGACTTAAATATTTAGCAGTACGAAACGACGGCGTTTTCGCTTATGCAAAGAGCCGCTCTAGCTTTCACCCAGAGTGCTTTGCTCCTTTTAATGGCATTTATTAATTAGAGACGGCAATATATTTAAATGAAAGACTAATTTGGCTATTTTCCTCACTATTAATTGAAAAAAAAAAAAAAAGAAGAGAGAGAGTCTCTCCCTGAGATATTCAGAGCTTGGGTGTAATTGAGAAAAGTTTTGTCGATTCTCCACCCTCGTCCTTATAGAACAAACAAATCTTGCAGGCAATTAAAGCCATATTAGTCTTTATAGAAGAGTGATGTTGTCAGTTGCATTAATAAAAAAAAAAGGAGGGGGTTGGTGAGAGAAGAAAACAAGATGCAAAACCTTCTGCGTCTGAGGAGAAAAATAAAATGAAAAGACCAGTGTAGCCAATGTATTATTAATACCAATAAATGGGAGAGGGCGAATTTAAAAGCCAGGACGTAATGTGTTCTCCAGGAGCTCTGAGCCTTTAAACAAGTTGCAGTTATTGAAAATGTGTAGTAAAAAAAATGAGCAAAAAGAAATATCTCTTTTTCCCTCCAAAGGTGGGATAATAAAACACTGGGTATGTTAACATAGTCTAGATAGAAGGCATAGCTAGGAAAGCATACCTAGGTTTAATGGACTCGACTCCAGAAAGTAGGCCAGAAGCCAATGGAAGTAAGTCCCATACAAATGCAAGCCACAGGGGAATGTTGCAGTTAATCCCTATATCCCAGAATAGGGGTGAGGAATACGGGGTTCTCAGGGTAGTTTTGGAGGGGCCCGAGGAACCACGGCGCCTTACGATTCATGTAACTGGAGGCCACAGAAAGTAACAGCGGAGATGCTGCACCAAGATACATAGAAACAATGTGGTGGCTATGATCTGTTTTTGGAGATGACCCCCAAATTGTTGTTGTTGCATGCCTTCAAGTCATTTCCAACTTACGGTGAACCTACCATGGATTTTTTTGGGTCTGGGAGTGTGTGATGCACCCAAGGTCACCCAGGGGGTTTCCATGGCTAGTGGAGAAAGGAATACTCGCCTATGACCATGGAGACCAGGGTTGGATTCTCTGCTTGGCCGTGGAAACCCACTAGGTGACTTTGGGTGCATCACACACTCCCAGACCCAGAAAACCCCATGGTAGGTTCACCTTAGGGTTGCTGTAAGTTGGAAACGACTTGAAGGTAGCGACGACACAACAACAACAACAACAACAACAACAACAACAACAACAACAACAACAACAACAACAACAAGCCAGCCACTATATCTACAAGTGGGAGCCAAGTAGAATGTGGCAGTAGATTTTCATTTCCTGGAACATGGGTGAGGAAAAGTGTGGAGCACTCAAGGCTACTACTGCACTCCTTCCCCGCTATTTATTTTTTTTTAAAGTAAAAATAAATTTGCCATGTTTTTGAGGCCTCCCCCCATGAGTTCTCTGAAGCCCAAGAGAGACCATTTTTCAACCAGGAAGGACATTGGAAGCTTTCTGATTTGTAAAGGCACTTTCCAAGTGCTGAATCTGTTCTGGGGCAGGCTTCGGCACCTTGGAGAGATCCCCTAAAGTTCTAAAATGGGGATGCCCAAACTCTATTCCTCCAGGTGTTTTGGACTGGTCAGCGGACCACCGCTGCTCCTCTGCCAGGCTAGCCATGCTTAGCTTAGTGGCACCATAGCTGTATTGCTGTGTTCCCTGTGATATTTGGGTAATAGGATGGAGGGGCCCTGGTGGGAGCATGGGAACCAAGGCCATTCTTACAGACTGGTATGATCTGGTCTTGCGTGAGAGTGGAAGGAGTTAGGAGAGGCGTGAGGGGGTTCTTAAGATCAAAAGTTGTATTGTATCTTCAGTTCTGGCAAGGACATTGTCTGTGTGCTGAGGCTAATCTAATATATAAAAATCAAAGTTTGTCTGTGTCAGGAGAAAACCTCATAGGATTGGCTGCCTAAGAAGATTCTATGAAATCCTGGGGTTTTCAATTTAGGGAGGAGCCTTTAGAATTCTCAGCCAGAGAACTCGTGGGCCTGGCTGGTTGCTATGGAGATGAGGCCTAGCAGCAAGGAGGAGGGCAGTGTATTCCCTCAGGAACCCAACCTGTTTATGTTAATAACTCTTAATACAGATTGGATTGGGACATATGGGGAAAAGTTACAGGTAATGGACAAGGCAGTTTGGGGAATTAGAGACACAATATCTCAAATCTTTCTAACAAGTATTACCTATGAGAAAATAAAATCCTGGGTGACGCCAGGTGGGTACGCTTGTCCTTAATAAAACCTTTCTGGATCTATCCATGAAGACTGATTATTGAGTTAGGACAAGACAAGACATTGCAGGACTTCAGCTTCCAGAAGCCCCGGCTGTCTTGGGCAACGACCAGTGATTTTCGGAGCTTAAGTCTGAAACACTTGGAAGACCAGAGTCTGGGAAACACTGTTCTAAAACTTGGGGCAGAAATTGCTCTCTCCCTGTTATGGAAGCCAGCAAGCCACCACTGTATGAATACATCTAGTAAATAATGAAAAGAATAAATGATGCCAATTCAGCATTTAGCAAATTGTTTTCGGCATCTTTGGCTTCATCTGCTATGTGGGAGCCACAGCAGAAGGAGAGTTTAAATCTCACACTGGCTTCGTGGCGGACTCTATGGTTGGGTGAACAATACAGGAGACAGAATTATCCACGGTAATGCTAGATTGATGAGCGCCAAGCTACGCTGACTAATTGATCCATCACCTATCAACACAGCGCAAGGGAAGAATTAGTCATCAAAATGAGTCAAATAATCTTTGTTAAAGCACATAGTTTTAATAACAAATGCAGCACCTTCTTCTTTTCCCCTTAAAGTTACCATCTGCTTTGTGGGCAGTTTGTGAACAAAAAATGCAAGAGTCTTGACTGGAAGATGTGATTTGTTATGAATTATTTGCCTGGCTGTCAGCAATAATATTTTGATCTCTTCTTTCATCAAGTGGGCCTTGAGTTTGGGGAAAGCATTGCTGGTTTTCCACAACCGTGGTCGCTACAACTGCTGTTCGAATGGAAAAGAATTCAGATGGAGAGTGCCAGTGTAACTTCCCTCACACTTCCATCAACATAAGAGGTCCTCTTTTTAGGAGACCATCATAGCTAAGTGGTAGGGTCACCGGTTCCCAAACTCCGGTTCTCCAAGTGTTTTGGACTTCAGTTCCCACAGTCCCTGACCATTGACCAAGGTGGCTGAAGAATCTGGAAGGTGAAGTCCAAAACACCTGGAGAATCAGAATCTGGGAACTGGAGAACCAGGATCTGGGCAGAACAGATGGTCCCAAGGTCCTTAATATCTGCAGCTAGGGCTGGTGGAATCTCCTGTCAACCACCTCTTGGTTGTTGGTGAGGTTGGACTTCTCTGTGGGACCTCACAAAGACCTAACTATCTTCAACCCACATTTTAAGCTTCTGCAGCCAATCCCTAACATGGCTATTGACTGACCCATGCAGAGGAAGGGGAGGTTGTGAAAGAAGATGTCTGTCACTGTGCATCTAATTGTAGGAATATAGCTATAGGGAAGTAGCTGGATGCTTTTTTTGCTTCCCCTGCTCCACTGTTGGGTGGGTGGGGGGCTTAACAGCTTAAAAGATTGGGTTTTTTAATCAGGGGAGGGATGAGAAGTAGATTAGAGATAGAAAGGATATTTAAAAATATCTGAAAAATGGTTAGAAAACATATTTCCCAAGTAAGAATCTTTGGCTGACAAGAATTTTTCAGTTCAGGATTTATTCTGCACAAAATCTGCGCATGGTTATTTTGCATGGAATTTTTCTATGCAGATGATGAGATTTCTGTGCAGAAATATTATGATTTTTTTCCTGAAAAACAAAACCTTTGCAAGCAGGGCATGGTTGGTTGGTTCCAAGTGAGCCTGCATAAGACCTTTGCCTTTCCTACAGTGTAGTACATGGGTTCTGCTTTTCAATCAATTCCATTTTCTGATGGCATCCCAATCTCTAAATGGGGGAAGCATGCATGACCATTAAGTACTACACAGTGCTGTAACTATGGTGCTACATAGTGAATTCCAGCTGGAGCCCCTCAAACCCCACTGCAAGTCCAATATTCCATTAGTCTTTGCAATGCCAAGCTGTGCTGTTGTCTTTTTGATGATCCTGAATAAAACTTTTGAAACCTCTAAGCACAATTCCTTGAATTTGGCGGCATCCTGTACATCACAATGCCTGCCCAACCCTAAAACCAGGATGCCACTCCTCCCTCAGAGCTGAGCCTGTGGATCCATTGGATCCCTTCAAAGAAAGGGAGAAAGAAGTATTGGCTTCAAAGAAGGTGGAAGTACTTGTGTATGCCAAGTTCTCCTTCCCATCTGTTCATCCTCCAGAGTGACATTTCAAAGAACTGAGTTCTTCAGTGCCAGAGGCAACCAAGTCGCTGGAATCAGTAGACCAAATTCCAGACTAGTGAAAGGCAGCCTCCAACTCTCAACTCCTCTTCATTTTTGCTTTGCTGTATCAGAGGTGCTTCCATCACAAAAATGCCAACTGGCATCTATCTCTTTTTTCTTGCAATTTTTCCCTCCCAATGGATTACCCTAGACAAATGGGGGTTCTAACTGTGATCTCCCAGAGGCCAAGTCTGATATTCAAACCACCAGACCATGCTGGCCTGTTTCAGACCTTGATCTCTGAGAGACCTAGCTTGAAATTCAAACCACTACACCATGCTGGCTTAAATGAGACCTAAACCTACTGAATCAATTGTTGGATGGTGACTCAGCTTAGAGGGAAATTTATTAATGCCATAGGGTCTGCTCTGGTTGAGATGAAAAGTTGAATATGTCCCAAGAATGAGGGAAAAAAGCAAAAAGCCAGCCAAAAAAACCTCTATATATATAAGCAGAGATAGCTCCACACAGCTGCCAAAGCATGCCAAGCTGCAGAGAAGACCTTTAGCAGTAAATGCACTAAGCCAGTAACACTCACCCACTCAGCCTGTAATCTTCCAGTGTGGAGGCTCTTTACTCTTTGTTACAAAATATACACAATATTTTCAAAGTCCAGATGGCAATCCAGCATTTCTAGCTTGCTCTTTCCAGCAGAGCCTCCGGCAAAACACACCATATGCACCTGTTGGTTGGGACTGTGCTACCTTTATACAGACACCTAGCCAATTCTGGCCAACCCTTGCATTGCCTGCACCTGGTGCTCATCAGCATGACTCAGCACAAACTAGCTCAGTCACATTCCTTTCCACAGGTGCACTTAACAATTAAAGCATTTAAAGCAACATGACATTTACACTTACATCACCAAGTGTTTCTCTTGAGGTTTGGTCCAGCCTTTTCTGACAGAATACACTATGGCAATTGGAAGCAGGATCTCTGCCCCAACTTGCACTGGGGGTTGCTGGTGGGAAGAGAGTGGAACTGTAACTCCCAATCAACAGGACAGCAGATGTCTGTTACTCACAGGGATTGGGTAAGGTAGGATTGGGGGACTTTTATGGTCCCTCCATATTTCCTACACGATTGAATGTGTAGGGATCATGAGTATGAATCAGTTAGGGATGTATAATTCTAAGTTACACATTCTGATTGTGATTGTGGATTCCAGCCAAGATTTAGAGAACTTGTGGTCAAGTTAGATTCTGTTTTGTCCTTTTAAGGTTGTTCTTGGTGGTTTGTGTAGAACCTCTCCATGTGAGTCAATGCATGGATAAATCCATTGATTCAAAGGGTCTACTCCAGTTGGGTCTAACAGTAGGATTCAAGCCACAATTTTAAAAATTCTGAAAAGCAAACATTGCTTCCTTTGCAAGAGGCAGCTCAGACTGAATAAAACTGGGGAGGGAAGACTATTATGGTTCCTTCCTTCTGGTTTGCCAAGATACACAGTACCTGAAATTAGACAATGTGCTTCGCATACTGACCTCTCTCCTCCTCCTTCCTTCACATTCAAAACCAGAAATAGATCTGAAGACTGATGGACAGAAGTTGTTTTTTCCCTCCTTCAAGTCTCAGATTTTGCAAGCACAATAGCCTTGTTGGTACCTGCCCTGCGCTGTTGATGTTAACATACTCAGTGCCTGAATTTTTCATGAACAAAATGTTCTTATGCAGTTTGGAAGCTCTGGGTTCCTCCATCCATTAAAAGAAAAGGAAAAAAAGAACAAAACAAAAAGAAAGCTCCAAGGAGATTGCATCTACCGACAGCATAAATGGGAGATGTTTCTATCTCCCTAGGCCAAAATACACAGGAATTTTGCTGTCTCTTGTAATATACCACGGTTATTGTAAGATTTGGTGAAAACACGTTAGTTTGGTTCTTTTCTCTATTCTGACAGTTCCATAAAATCCTCAAGTTGGGGGAGGAGGTGGGGCTTGCAGACCACCTAGCCCAGCTACCTGTTCAGTTTAGGAAATTCAGATTTGGGATATCCCGAACATATGGGTGTCCAGCCCAGGGGGGCAATGAGTCCACTCCATGTTTGAATTTGGATTCTATAGGAACTCGCCAAGGTGCTGAATCAATTTCAGGGATCAGCTTTTGGACAATTCTTCTAAAGTTCAGAATGTGGAACAGATTCACTGCTCTACCGGCATGGAAATTACTAACTGCCACTCAAAGAGATTCAGTGAAAGATGGTATTATTTTCCATTTAGATGTATTTAAAGCCACAAGCGATCCAGGTGGAGTTCTTTGGGGAGGAAATTCTATGAACAAGGAGCTGCTGCTTAAAAGGCCTTGGTGCTTCTACCTACCAACCTTATCCCTTTAGATTTGATAGTGCATGTCAATCATATCACTGCCTTCCTCTTGCTTGCTGGTGTAATGACTAATGGACACCCTACTCTTTTCCAGCCGACTCTGTATCAGACGTATTTGATCATTAAACCCATTTCCTCCAATTCCAATCGGTCGGCAATACACGATGGCAAAGCATAACACACGATGAACAATGCACAACTGCGACAGGCAGTGCCCAGGGTGCAATTGCAATATACAAAGAGAAGACAGAGAAGAGCATGCCGTGCTTGTGCAACTCCACTTCTGCTGCAGTTGGCCGGATACATCCATTGGGCATGGTGGCATTTTGTCCCTGCATGAGTGGCATGACACTGCCATGTTTATGTCCTTAATTGTTAGTGGCATATGCAAGTGTAAGGTGTGCAGAGTGATATTTTTTGACAATTTGTAACGGCCACATCCAAAAATTGCATACATGGGCCACTGTGTACACGAATATCCACAAAGCATCAGGCAACTGTAACGCAGCACCACAAATATTGGCTGATTAGGGTGGTCAAGATAGCATCTTTCTAAGCCTTGTAGTTTGTTTAATTTACTGCTTGCTTTTACTGCTTCCCTTCTTGTTTGCTGGCTTTAGTTGTTTTTATGGTTTTAATCATTTAATTGTCTTTTAAATTGCACGATAAAGCTGAGCACTTAACGACCGACTACTAAGTTGTTCTCCCTTTGTGAGTCCCGGACTTTTTGACTTTTGGTTGGACTATTTCAGCTATCGAATGGAAGAGTAAGAGTGGAAGAGTAAAGGACCCTAGCCTTCCAATATTTTATTTTATTAGTTTTATTTTCTCTTGGCAGAGGAGAAGGAAGGAGGATATTCAAACTGGAGGCAGGAGATGTTTGTGGTTTGCTTTGTGACTGTTTGCTTTTGTTGTGGGACCAGTGATTAAAAAATTATTAAATAAGAAAAACAACACAATCCAAACACACCAAACAACAAAACAAGAACAAAGAATACAACTATACAAACATTGTCAGACATCTACACATAATTGAAACAAAAACTAACAAAATCTTAACTAAGATTCATTCCTGCCCTTGTTGCAACCAGTTCATACTACTGAAAACATTTACACCTATTAAATCATACGTTTTATTCCATGATTATTAAATGTTGCTAATTACTTACTTAATTTCTCAAGCACATAACTAACTGTTCACTTATTCCAGATTACTTTATATTTATTCTCAATCAATCATCAATACAAAAACAACACTTTCAAATGATTAAAATGTTGGGATTTTTTTTGGAGGCAGCTGGAGAAGAGCTGCAGCTGATATGCTATGATTTATTTATTTTTTTTACCATTATTGACTTTTTCTAATTATTCTTACTAGCATTGCACTACTGACTTCTCCTTTGTTTTATTTTTTGTCTCTTTGGGAGGGAGACCTGGGAATTTTTAGACTGCAGGATATTTGTGAGGTGGGAGTTAGTGAGGAATTAGTTTCTAATTCAGAAAAGATTGTAGGTTTTTAACTTTAGTTGCTGCAGAAGTAATTACGAAGAGCAGAAAAAGAGGCATAATTCCTTTAGTGATCCAGGCCAGGACTCTACATAACAGTCTATATTTCCTATGTTCATAAATCCATAGCTGCATTGCAGAAATGCAACAAAATATTTAATTGTTAGTGCATTGTGAAGATATGCCTCTGAGCGGTAGCCGGAACGTACGCTCAGCCATGGTGCATCAGTCACTCCACCACTGCACAACGGATGACCATACATTGCAAAGTCATGGCAGCTGCAGGTGAATATGGACATTGCAAAACCACACAACACAGTTTTGTGCACACGTAAAGCCATTTACAGACTCAGGTCACATGCAGAACCCAGCCTCTGTCTTAGAATATAAAGCACCCTGTGAACGAGCATTGCCTTTGTCAGCCATGCGCATAGACCTTTGAACCACATGCATGGTACTTCAGTGCAGGGGTTGCCCATCTCAACCCCATCCTGGGATATTGACACTATGCTGACGCCATGTAGGTTGCGTGTTCCACCAAAGCTTAGAAAAATCCGAGGAATCCATCTTTCCTCTCAACCCTTTCTCCCCCCGCTTTCTTTCTCTTTCTCCCTCACGTCTCAGAAGTGTTTCTTCAAAGAACCTCTTTGAAAATGCATCAGCTTGGAGAAGGAAAGTGTCCAGAGGTAGCGATAATCCTCCAACACATATTGGTGTGTGTGTGTGTATATATATATTTATTCACGAGATCAAATTGATAAAACCGGTTCCTTCATGGTTCCTGATTTATCTGAGCCACGGTTATCGGCTGCATATGTGCCGCTTTGCTATAACTGTCATGGATGATACAGGGATAAGACGAATAACCTCTACAGATTTCAGGTACAAGTAGGAAAATGTAATCATAACTCACTTTAGAAGCAAGTGATACATATTTATACTTTGCCTATCAGAGCTTTGCAAGCTTTGGGCTCTTTATTTTTGCATTCAGGGACCTCCGGTGCCAATCCATCATGTTTTCTCCTGGTTAATACTCTTGTCAGTCAAGCAAAATTTATTGGGGGATAACTTATGACCGACCAAAAGGCAGTTGGGAGGCCAAAGCATGTTCTTAATTTAGGGAATTGGGTCTTCTTTCTCTCAACATTCATATTGGTGAGAATCCTATGGTCAGCCCCAGCTAGAGAGAGAGACCCAAGTGTTGAATGGTGAGTCAAGTTGCCACTGATTCGAAAAGTCTACTATGGTTGGGACTAACATTAGAATTCAAGCCACACCATAAAATAAAACTCCATTATTAATAAGGGAAAAATACTTGCCAAAAACTAGGGCTTGTCAAGATAGCCAGCATGCTGTAGTGCTTTGAGTGTTGGACTGCAACCCTAGAGATTTGATTCCCTCCTCGGCCATGGAAATCCATTGGGTGACCTTGGGACAATTATACATTTTCAGCCTCCAGAAAACCCCATGATAGGGTTTCTATAAGTTGGAAACGACTTGAAGACACACAACAACACCTCCGAGTATACCTTGACTAAGAAAACTCTATGAAATTCATGGGGTCACCAAAAGTTGACAAGCATATACGCGTGAGTAAACGATGTGTTTGTGCTTGGTGACAGATTCTTGAACATGGGATAAGCACCCAAATAAGACCTGAATAGGGTATAAATACAGAAGTAACAACAAAATGGGGTATACACAAAGAGAGATGAACCCCAGAAAACCATAAGTTGGAAATGACACACAACAACAATGACAAGACATGGCAGGTGGGTACAACTATGGTCTTCTCTATGCTGGAAGCAGCACTACCAGATGGAGGAGAACATTCTCCAGTTGGTCAAAAAGAACACCTATCCTTTGCAAACTCATTCATAAAGGTGATGGAAAGAACTAGATTTTTTTTTTAAAGAGTGAATGTAGATTGCAATATGGACAGATCTGTCCATCTCTAGTTTCCAGCATGTTGCTAAATCCTGTGTAAAAGTTACTTTTTTGGACTCCAGTTCCCAGAATCCCCCAGCCAGCAGGGGATTCTGGAGAGCTGGGGTCCAAGAAAAGTAACTGTTCCACACTCTGGCTTCATGGTGGCTGAGGCCCCGAAAAAGTGACTATTTCATACGCTGGCTGCAATTCCAGACTCCCAGCTTCCTCTCCACAGTAACAATTTTTGCTTCACCTTGGTGGGATGGGAGCAGGCAATGGAAAAATCTGTATGGCTTTCTCTGCTCCTGGAGCTGATTTGCCCTCCCAGGTATATTTGTATGAGAACGTCTCCTGTATTAATTAAGCAAGGGAGAAGGAGCAGAGCAGGGTAATTGTGTGTCTTGGCCGCTCCTGCCGAGAAATATCCATTCCCTTGATCAGACTTTTACCTATAGATTTATACAACTCTCAGACCTCGAGTTCCTGCGTGTAATCGCTTTGGCATTTTCGGACTCGTCTGCCACGTTTCATGTGAAATAATGGAATTTATTGACAGAGACGCCGGTGTGGCAATTTTACTCTTGTTTAGAAAAATTGCCCATCAATGAAATGTCAGGGGGGAGATAAGGAGCGTGAGAGAAGAGATGGAAGAGTACAAGTAACTACCTCCAAACCCCTGTTGAAAAAATTACTGGAGGACAGAAGGCAGAAAGAAGGTGGGGCCGTCCTTCCAAAAAACCAGAGTATTTGTAGGGGTAGACAAATCCCTCTGGCAGAGATCCCACATTGTTTTGGCATAGTGCAAATGTCCAGCGGTCTGAGCATTACATTTCCTGCTCAGCCACGGAAACCCACTATGTGACCTTGGGTGAGTCACACACTCTCAGCCCTGGAAAAGCCCATGATAGGTTTGCTTTAGGGACACCATAAGTTGGAAAGGACTTAAAGGCACACAACAAAAACTAAATATCTATTTGAGAGCCAGTGGTTTTGAGTGCTGAACGAGGACACTGGGAAACCAGTGGGTGGTCTTGGGTCAGTCACACTCTCTCAGCCTCAGAGGAAGGCAAAAGCAACCCCTCATTTGAAGAAATCCTGCCAAGAAAACCCTGTGATATGTTTGCCTTAGGGTCACCATAAGTCAGAAATGAACTGAAGGCACACAACGACGACAACAACAGCCAATTGATGGAGTTATGCTAAACTGGCACTGTACAATCTCTACACTGAATACAGATTAACAAAGTAGATGTGTTCACGGACATTGGCTCTTTAACAGGGAATTTGGTGTTAGAGGCAGAAAGAATATGGAACAAACTGGGATGTGTTCCTACACCATGGAAAAGGAAAGCAGGTGAACATACTTCAGCAAACCTTTTATCCAAAACTGACAATAGGCACGTGTGAGATGAAACAACCAGGCCAGGTTAGTCTTGAGCAAGTAAGCAAAAAGGTTTTTGTGAGTGTTCCAGACACCACGTGCTTCCAAGATTCATTCATTTTCCTCTTACTGGCCTCCAATTTTTCTTATGACAATTTCCATTTTTGGTGGCCAAACTTATGGTCCTATGCTTTTTCAACATGTTGGGGGGAGGGTGAAGCAGCCTTATCTGATTTCTCTGTTTTGATGTGCATGCATGCTCAGTAAAGGATTTTAGAGGCAGCTGCTACTTTACTCTGCCTATTGTAGACAGGTGTACAGAGCTGCAGTAGGATCAGCTAAAGCAGAATCCCATTTTTTCCCAGCTCAGCGCTGATGCTGCTAACAAGCCTCCAGCTGGACAGGGGATAAGAACAATAAGCGGGGACCTGAATAGGTGCAAAAAGAATTTGTTGAAAGGGGCCTCTTTGTCAGAGGTTTGTTATCTGAGTTGTGCTGGTACCACTGTAGCACAACTTATGAGAAATGGTGAAGGCTCATAGCTGTCACCTCATTGCACAGCACACAATGCATACACTGGCACATTATTCTTGATGCATTCTTGTGCATCTGGATGCAGAGTTCTGCCACCATCACTGTCATTTGCATATGTGCATTATGCATTGTCAAAACCCCCCCAGTCATTCTGCATGTACGGTGCACCTTCTACCTCTCTATGTCACCAACAGGATCCCAGTCTTGGTATCCAGTCCTTGTTAGTTTTTCCTGCATCCAAGTCTTGAATCTCTACAACCCCATTTTCTTCATTTAGAGGCACATGCCAGCATAAATAGACATTTAAACTGTGTGTGCTCCCTTACCCTAAAACGCATCTTTCAGGATGCTCCAGCTCATACGAAATAGCTCTGCTGAACAGCCATCATGAATCGAAGTTGGCTTGATGGCACATAATGACAGAATTGTGAAGGCTGCAAGACGAAGCCCAAAATCCATACTGTGGTAATGTCTTTATTAAGCACCCTGCTTTGAGAAAGCTGAAAAAGTCCTCTTTCCTCCCCCTTTTTTCTTGCTCAGACGCAAAAACAGTATTGCTGCAAAACAAATGTGGGGCTCACTCGCCAAGATTCTACATTGGGTTTGCATAGTGTAAATCTACACTGGTGTACAACAATTTCTGCAATTTGATGCCTCCCGCCCCCATTTTTTTGTACCCCTACTCTGGATCAAGAGTTCTGGAGTGATATGCAATTATTGTTGTAGAGTTTGTTGGAAACATGCTGGTTTGAGTCTTTTATTAATCTGGTGGTTTCATAGAATCCAAGAACTGGAGTAAAAGGGGGTGCCTCCAACTCTCCCTACAAACCAAGATGGCTAAGCTGAGACTATCATGCTTGGGACACACCAAGTGAAGACAAAGACAATAGTGCTTGGTAAAGCGGAAAGCAGCAGAAAAAGATTACAGGTGGACAGGCTCAGTCAAAAAAGCCATAGTTGCCCTACGTTTGCAAGACTTGAGCAGGGCTGTAGATAACAGGCTGAACTTGAGATTTCTTTTTCAGAAGGCTGCCACAAGTTGAAGTCAACTTGGTGGCAATTAACAACTCAGCTCATCATGGAATATCTTGGCAACCTAGTATCATCAAGAGTTCTGGAGAACTCAATAGCTTGATCGCTTTTGCGGAAATTTGGGGCCTCTTGTGAAAGACATTGTCTTTCTTGTGGATTTAATTTCTGTTCTTATGGTCCAACACAGCAACCTTGGTTTTGTCATGTATTTTATATACCTATCTCAGGACTGAGTAGGGCAAATATTTGTTTGCAAACCCTGTGGCTTTTGAATACTTTCTCACAGTTGGAAAAAAATGGCAAAAATTACTCATTGCTTCCTTTGAGAAGAAATTTAGTGAAGAACTATATCTCTATGTAGTATCCAGTGGAGCCTAGCAATTCTGTTGTCAGTGGGATGGGGAATTCTCTTTAGGTTTTATTCCTTTAGAATAGTGTTCTGCAGGTGCTTTGGACTTTAGCTCCCAGAAGCTTCTGCCAGTTTGGCCAGTGCTCAAGGATTCTGGGAGCAGAAGTCCCAAACAACTGATAGACCAACCTTTGAGAACCAGAAGATGCTGTCCAAAGTGCTGAAAGAATTTAAAGTTCAGCACCATGGAGATAGCCTATTGGCCTGAATTGGCTATTTTGGATTCAGCACCATGGAGAGATCCCATCATACATTTTGGATTCAGCACCATGCAGAGACCCCGTCAGCCATTTTGGGCTCAGCACCACGGAGAGATCCCGTCAGCCATTTTGGATTCAGCACCACGGAGAGATCCCGTCAGCCATTTTGGATTCAGCACCATGGAGAGACCCCGTCATCCATTTTGGGTTCAGCACCACGGAGAGACCCCGTCAGCCATTTTGGGTTCAGCACCACGGAGAGACCCCGTCATCCATTTTGGATTCAGCACCACGGAGAGATACCATCGTCCATTTTGGGTTCAGCAGCACGGAGAGATACCATCGTCCATTTTGGGTTCAGCACCACGGAGAGACCCCCGTCAGCCATTTTGGGTTCAGCACCACGGAGAGACCCCCGTCAGCCATTTTGGGTTCAGCACCACGGAGAGACCCCCGTCAGCCATTTTGGATTCAGCACCGCGGAGAGACCCCATCAGCCATTTTGGATTCAGCACCGCGGAGAGACCCCATCAGCCATTTTAGATTCAGCACCGCGGAGAGATCCTGTCAGCCTTTTTTGGATTCAGCACCATGGAGAGTTCCCATTGGTCTGAATTGGTGAATTCCAATTAAAGTAGACATGAACCAATTGTTGCATGGTGGCCCAACACAAAGATGAATCCCATGGATGCAATGGGTCTACTCAGTTTGGAACTAACATTTGGATCCAGTCCATTGACATCCAAGGCACCAGCCTTTAAAAAATATCTTTCTTACATCAAAATTGAGACTGTTGTACCCATGTACCTGTAATGTGGTCTTCCTCTTTTCCTGCTGCCTTACCAAGCCTTACTGTATTTTGTAATGAGTCATGTCTTCTCATTATATGTCCAGAAAGGAAGGCCTCTTTACAGGTGGGTAGATTCAATCAAGGAAGCAATGGCTCTGAATCTTCAAGGGATGAGCAGGGCTGTTGATAACAGGGTGACTTCACAGTCTTTCATTCATAGGGGTATCCATAAGTCAAAACTGAGCTGACAGCAATTAACAACTTTCTCTCTCTCTCTTTCTCCCTTTACTTCTTTTTATGCGCTCAGCATATCATCTCCTTTGGTGTCAACAACAGTCCATATTAATTCTGTTATCAACTATCTGTCCAGCTTGTCTCATTTTTTTGGATCTAGGCAGGCACTTAAAAGGATTTATACCTCTCCTAATGTGGCTTAGTTGCTGGTTTGTTTTTAATCCATTCTGCTCTGTGTCTGCAATTACCATCCAGGTCTGTCCGTCACTGAGGGTTGGAGAGCCGTAAACACTGAAGGACATCCAAACGCTGTCTCCCTGCTCCTTGCAAATTGAGGTTGGGGCATGCTCTGAAGAGAGGGAGAAAGAACAAAATACCCAAGCCGTTTGACGATTGCTGGTTCTGTGATGGAGCAGACACTCTCAATCTGGAAAAGTGCTTCCAGGCAGGAATATTATTCACAAAGTGTAAAGCTCTCTTTCGACCGAATTTGTAGGTTTGCAACGGAGAGAGGCACACTGCTAATTCACTCTTGATGGCTTTATTCTGCAATCAATGCCTTGGCCCTGGTAATGAAAGAATGGGGCTCAGAGATCACTCTCATTTTTTTTTAAAAAAAGAGTATAGACGAAAAGGCATAAGGGTTTTTCATTTCCCTGTAAAATGCAAAAGCTGGCCAACAAAGGTACCAGTGCAAACAATGGGCTGGATGAGAGTGATGCCTGCCTCTGAACCAACTTGGGTTCGGGGGGGGGTGACAGCATCATCTCCCTGGCCCTCAGGGCTGCCCAAGACACTTTGCCACCTGAGAATGAGCAGCAAATTGTACTCCTATCAGCCCAGCTCCCAGCAACTCAGATATTGTCAGTTTACACAGGTGGCACCTTCTCAGTGATATGTTCTTGCTGCATGCCTTCAAGTCCTTTCTGGCCCTAAGGTGAACCTATCATTGGGTTTTCTGGGGCTGAGAGTGTGTGACATGCCCAAAATCACCCAGTGGGTTCCATGGCTGAGCGGGGAATTGGACCCAGCTCTTCAGGGTTGTAGCCCATATTCAAACCACTAAACCATGCTAGCTCTCTATGAATGGCATCGTATATATATATATATGTCTGTCTATATACAGTACTTGGAAGACTATCAATTAATACCAAATGACGTAGGCTATATTCAAAGGAAGGAACTGGCAAAACCAGAATTCCTTGCCTAAGAAAACTCTATGGAATTCACTGGGTCAACAGGCAACCTGAAGGCACATACGCATGTTCTAGTTAGGACTAAAATTGGATATAGCTTTCTGGTAATCATCTATCACATCATTCTGGGCAGGGGTTCGTAATGGGCCTGGTTTGCCCAGTTAAAAGTGAAACTTTGCAGCCCCTTAGATGTTGCTCATCTCATCTTCTTTGCCAAGGAGACAAAAAATGTTTTACATTTTCCACCATCTCTCAATCCAGCAGCTCATCTTTAAAACATCTGAATCTGAAGAGTAAGAACTCAGCAAACTTCCCTCAGTCTCTTCTGAGCAGTCCCAGCTTCTGCCTTCCAGAGTTCTGCCTTTCTTAAATTAAACAACAGACACATGCTAATACCATTCCCTTTCAAGCGATCAGCTGTTTGACTTCCACTCTGAATATTGTGGCACTGCGATGGTGAGAATCATAGTTTCCCTTACAAGAGAGAAGGTGGACCCGAAAAGCTGGGGTGCTAAAAACCAAGGGATGAAAAAGCCTCATGGTTCTGTTGTACAGCCACTGTTTGGAGAATGCACAGTGCTCTCCTTCATGTCATCCACCCTATTTATGGAGCTCCGTGCTTGAATGTGGAGCTGCATATTTCTTTGACTGAAAATCTGCTGCAAGTATGGAGCACTGAAAATCTCCTTCAGGTATACAACTCCATACCTGAATGTGGAGCTCCATTTTTCTACCACTGAAAATCTGCTTCTAGGTCAGGGTTGGCCCAACGGTTAGGCCACTTGTGGGCAATTGCAGTGGATCAAGGCAACAGTTTTGCCCATGAGCTGAAATCTATCATGAGCTAGACTGCCTTCAAAAATGAGTTTTTCCCAACACCTTTTTCAGAACTGGAAATGACTGAAAGCTCACTCCAAGCTTTGGAAAACCAAACAGGCAACCATCTCATGTGCGTAGCACTGCATGCTCACACATGGAGCTAAACTAGATGAGCCATATACAACCCCTGACTTACTGAACAGCTCCTGAAGCCCCCTGAGGAGCCATGCTGTGCTTCGTGGAGAGACGGTAGGGCTGTAGAAACACCTGGCTTTGTCTTAGAATCATAGAGTTGGAAGAGACTATAACAGCCACTGAGTCCAACCCCATTCTGCCATGCAGGAAGACACACTCAAAATACTACTGACAGACGGCAATCCAGGCTCTGTTTAAAAACCTCCAAAGAAGGAGACTCCACCACACTCCCAGGCAGCAGCGTATTCCACTGTCAGACGGGTCTGGTTGCCAGGAAATTCTTCCTTCCTTGCTATCAACTCTCCTACTCAGCTCTTGCAAATTCAGGGCCATTGATTCCTTGACCGACTCAGTCCTCCAGTAATGCAATCTCCTGTTTTCCTACTGTCTTCCTCTTTACTGAGTATTATTGGCAGGATTCTCAAGTCTTTATCCATCTATTAAAAATATTTATTTCTTACATGTCCATTCATCAGCGCATTTATTTACTGATTTTCTACTCACCAGGGTGCTGAAGGAACATGTAAGAGGATAGCTGAACCATTTTTTTTAAATAACAGATTTAAAAATAACGTCCATAGAATCACAGAGCTGGAAGAGACTCCAAGGGCCATCCAGTCCAATGTCATTTTGTCATGGAGGAACACACCATCAAAGCATTCCCAACAGATGGCCATTTGTTTAAAAACCTCCAAAGAAGGAGACTCTACCACATTCTGAGACAGCAAAATATTCCACTGTTGAACAGCTCTGACCATCAGAAAGTTCTTGCTAATGTTTACGTGGAATCTCTTTTCCTATGGTTTGAATCCACACCAATTTTCCTCTGTGGTTTAAAACACATAGTTTTAGAAACCAACTTTCTTTAAAAAAATAGATTCTCTGTTTCTGTACGGGATGTGTATCTGAGGATGCTGAATTGTTAGTACTTCTGCTATCTTGCAATGGACATGATTCTGTCTTTGGACAAGTGAAATAAAATGCGTCCATTCACTTGATCAATAGAGGAATGCAGGTTAAAAATATAGTTCTTCCAGTAAAAAAAGTGCACGTCTTTCTTCTTCTCCTTTAAACTGTGTTTTCAAGAAATGCATTTTGTGGGAATGAAGACAATTCAGTCCCTGGCATCCAAGGCCATGGAGAAAATGAGGTCACGTGTCTAATTAGAAATGTTGGCTGAAAGGATTGAAAATCCATGCTACTGAAAGGCTGTGCATTGATTCCTCAGAGAAAGCTTTCATGCAAAATATTTAGGACAACCACTAATGCACAGACCAAGGGATGGGACCACGGCTCAGCAGCAAAGCCCGTGCTCGGCACGCAGAAGGTTGCCAGTTCAATCTCCAACATTTTCAATTAGAGGATCAGAAAGACAGTGATGGGAAGGATCTTCCCTTCCTCGAAATCCTTGGTCTGTCTGGAAGCATCAACAATGACTGGATTAACCTGTCTTACACATGTGTAAGTTCCCCTATGGAGGTGGCCGGATATTTTTGTCTTTTGCAAAATAGCTTCAGCCAAGGTTGCAAAAGTATGGGCACCATCTTCAGTCATCACACATTAGACTGCTCAGTGTCACAGCTCACCAAAAAAGCAGCATTACACAACCATAACACCACACTCCGCCTCCTTGATGTAGGAGTCCCCAGACTGCCCCCCAAGTCACAGTCTCTCAGCCTGAGAGGAAGGCAGTGGCAAACTCCCCTAGAATAAGTCCTGCAAAGGAAACTCTGCAATAGTTTTGGCTCTGTGATTTTACGGGAATGCTTTGATGGTGTATTCCAGCACGGCAGAATGGGGTTGGACTCAATGGCCCTTGGGGTTTTTCCAGGTTTATGATTATATTAGGATTGCCATAGGCTGGAAATAACTTGAAGCCACACAGTAAGAAAGGGAAAGCTAGGGAACCAGGATATGTGCAGAAATTCCAGGATATAGCTGTTACACTCCCTTTCCCCTCTTTGCACCATCCTTTTGCCTGATGCTGACATTTCCAGCGTGTGCTTTTAACAGAGCCGTATCAGAATCCCGGGAGCTGAGACAGAGATCAAGGATATGAGCAGTGAATTAAGGGTGAGGGGGAAGGAGAGATTCTGATGGAAACTTTGCACTCAGCTCATTAACAAAAGTGGAAGTCTGTCTCTCAGGGACTCAATGAAACTCATGTTATGAGGTCTAATGGGGCTTCTGCTGCTGTCGTCTCGCCTGCCGCTCGACGTCTAGCCCTGCTAATCGGAACAGAAGCGGCTGCCCTTTGCTAAGTAAAGGAGAGGCCCATTAAGGCGAATTTTTCAGAAAGGCTGATCGGTAAACATGAAAGAGGCAGGCATCTTTCATTATCAAGGAAGGAGCAAGGGCTCTAGGCCTGCTAAATTTCCTAGAATCATAGAACGGCAGGCTGGGATATCGCTGGTGTCTTAACGCAAGCATGAATTTCCCAAAGGAAACACTTGTACATTTTTTTCCTCCTAATGCTTAATGTCTGCATTGCACTCACGGCTGCAGAAGGACTAGACCGCACAGAAAAACACAACAACAAGGGCTTCAAGAGACCAGCGGTGGGATCCTAGCTTAGCTCCGGAGAGCTACTTGGGCAAGTCACATTCTCTCAGCCTCAGAGATGGCCAGTGGCATACTGTTTCTGAACAAAGCTTGCCAAAAAAACCCTGTGACAGGGTTGTCATAAGTGAGAGTTGATTTGAAGCCACAGAAAAACAGCAACTACCAATGTAGGATCTCAGCCATAGAGTGCCAAGGGCCGTTCGTCCAACTCCCTGTTAGCCCTAGGAATCCACTGCTACAGCAACCCACGCCCAACCTTTTCTTCCATTCCACCACCAAACATCTCTTTACTGCCAAGAAGCTCTTCCTAATATTTAGCTGAAATATCCTTCTTTGTAATTTGAATCCATCCATTCATGTTCCAATGCCTAGCTGTTCCATTTTTCACTTTGTATGGAATATCTCAGAAGATCAGGGCCTGAATCCTACCAGTTAACCCCAAACAAAGTAGACCCATCGAGTTTGCTGTTGAACGGTGGGTCAACACACAGGTAAATTTCACTGATTCAACCGGCCTGCTCTAGTTGAGACTAGCAATAAGATCCAGACCCTGTTAGTAATAGACAGTCCTTCATTTTTGAGATCTGTCTCTTCCGTGTTTGGGGTTCACACTGTTAGGTTCCATCACGAGGCTCCCCGCAGTCTTCAACATCTGAGTTTATCAAATCAAAGCCTGGAGTCTTTTATATCTGCATCTCCGTGAAGTTTCTACTTGTCTAACTTGCTTATTTTTTTTTCCTGGGTATTGATTGCACAGCATCTTCTTAGAGTCTCTTGCATCCTCCCCTTTCTTGAGCACGTAACGCTCGCTCAACAGCTAAACTGTCAGTGCTCCATTTTTTTTTTAAATCTCCTAGTAAAATTTCTTTGTTTATTTGTTTCCCAGATAAAATTAGCAGCTCTGATATTGATATCTCGCTGTTTACCCTGGGGGAAATATATATATATATTGGAAGAGTGAAAAGAGAGTAGATAAAACATTATGGAGCCTAGGTTGAGATAAAAAGGTTGGTGGTCTATAAATGCACAGATCTTCAGAACAAGGAAAGTGCATGAAATTTCCTGGCATTGGCCTCCACCCCACTCAGTGGCAGAGTCCTATTTGTGATGAAAATCTCCAGGAACTGACAGAGCAGCAGGGTTCTTTTCCCCCCAGACAAGCCCTTTGCACTGTCTCCGGTAAGGATGAAATCGGCCTGTGGTTATTTACTTAGCTATTGACATTGCAGAAGTTTCTAGAACTCCTCACCCCACATTCTGGCTGCATTAAGCCTGGCAAAGGGCCGGCACAGACTTTTTAGAGAACCATTCCCGCTAACGGTGAAGCCGAGGGCCAGAAAGCTTCAGAGAACCGTGGAGGAGAGCAGTTGGTTTAAGCGATCTTTGATCAATAGTCATTTCTGCAATTGCTGGATTTTGTTTATCCCAGATTCCAGCAGGTGTTTTACCACTTCAGTGGCTTCCAAATGGAAGGGGGAGGGAAAGAGAAACAATCCAATAATCCACTGAGAGCTGCAGATATGGTTAGGAGGGGCGGATTGTTTAAAGACAGAGTGCTGGGCTTCATTGGAGAAAACCGCTGAGAAATAAACCCTATAGTAGATCTGGAAATGCTGCACAAAAGTGCTAGGGGTTGAATACAATTTGAGCATTGAAAAGGAGCAGGAAGAGCCAACCAGGGTTGTAACTACGGGCAGCAAAATAAGCGCGTTGCCCTCTCAGCACAGAATTCTGCTCCTGAATAAATTTTCTTGTTGTAAGTACAACAACGCTTAGCGCTGAAGAGTGCAAATTCCAGCTCAGCCGTGGAAACCCCTTGGGTGATCTTGGGCAAGTCACATTCTCTCAGCCTCACAGAAGGAAATGGCAAACCTCTCTAAACACATCTTGCCAAGAAAACCCTATAGGAAGAGAACTCAAGTTGGAGCTGAGAGCCTGTGGAGTTTGGAGAGATGGAGTAGGACTCCAGGACACCAAAGTTCAAATCTCTGCCCAGCCATAGAAAACCACTGGGTGGCCTTGGGCAAGTGATGGAATCATAGATCTGGAAGAGACCCCAAGGGCTATCCAGTCCAACCCCATTCTGCCATGCAGGAATACATCATCAAAGCATTCCTGACACATGGCCACCCAGCCTCTGTTTAAAAACTTCCAAAGGAGGAGACTCTATCACACTCCTAGGCAGTGTATTCTACTATTGACCTGTTCTTACCATCAGGAAGTTCTTCCTAATGTTTAGAGGGAATCTTTTTTCCTGAAGTTTGAAGCCATTGCTCTGTGTCCTAGTCTCTGGAGCAGCAGAAAAGAGGCTTGTTCCATCCTCCATATGACATCCCTTCAAATATTTAAACATAACTAGCATGCCTCCTCTTAACCTTCTCTTCTCCAGCTCCCTAAACCGGTCCTCATGGGGCTTCATGATTTCCAGGTCTGACCTCAAAGGAGGGCCATGGTAAACTCCCCCTGAATAATTCTCACCAAGAAAATCTCATCATAGATTTGTCTTAGAGTTGCCAAAGTCTGAAATGATTTGAAAGCTTTGCAGAAACAGAACTTAGTGTTGGGCCAGGACTTCAGAAAACCAGGGTTTGAATCAGTTGTGGGAACCAGGGTCAAGCCACTCTCTCTCAGCTTTAGAGGAAGATCGTGGCAAAACTTCTCTGGGTAAATTTCCCCCAGTTTCCCTAAGCTGGAGTAAACTTGAAGGCACAAAAGAGCTACAAGAAATTCAAGCACGGGTTACGATCCAAACAACAGCCCCCTTACTCATGACTTTGTTCTATTTTTCCTGTGTCCTACATTTTCTTCTTGGTGGAAGTCACGCATTCCAAATTCTGTTGCCTTGTGATTTTTGCACCATTTTAAGATGCACGTGGTTCTGTTGGTTGCTAAATTTCCTCCCAGCAAGGGGGGGGGAACCCACCCCAAAATGTAATTCCCTGTACACATCATCAAGAAACTTAATTGAGGGCCTGAATCACAAGAGCAATTGAAGGATTTATTTATCAAACCTTACAGCACACCCTGTACATGTCAACAGCGAGATTTAAAAATAGGCTTTGGAGAATATGAGAGAGAAATGAAAACATTCCAGGTAGGAACTGTCTGTCACCTGGCTAGCAGGAAGCAGAAATGCAATCTACAGCTACAACAAGTCTGATCCCATTTTTCTTTTTTTGTTGGTTCGGTGCAAAGAGTATTTGCTCCAAGGGAAAAAAAACCCGTATATTCAACTGTGTGGTGATGGGAGGGAGCAAGGGTTTATAAGACAACCAGGTTGGAATCAAATCTTGGAAATAATGCAGTACAAATAAAGTGGTTACATGTATCTGCCTTTGGAAATAAAGCAGTCCATGTTATGAAGTTACAAGTAACAGACCTGGGAAACAATGTCCTTCAAGTAATGCAGTTACTTGTAACAGTCCTTGGAAATAACACAGCAGAAGTAGAGCTGTTACAGGTAGCAGACTTGGGAACAAGGTAGTTCGGATAATGCAGTTACTTGTAACAGTCCTTGGAAATAACACAGCAGAAGTGGAGCTGCTACAGGTAACAGACTTGGGAACAAGGTAGTTCGGATAATGCAGTTACTTGTAACAGTCCTTGGAAATAACACAGCAGAAGTAGAGCTGTTACAGGTAGCAGACTTGGGAACAAGGTAGTTCGGATAATGCAGTTACTTGTAACAGTCCTTGGAAATAACACAGCAGAAGTAGAGCTGCTAGAGGTAGCAGACTTGGGAACAAGGTAGTTCGGATAATGCAGTTACTTGTAACAGTCCTTGGAAATAACACAGCAGAAGTAGAGCTGTTACAGGTAGCAGACTTGGGAACAAGGTAGTTCGGATAATGCAGTTACTTGTAACAGTCCTTGGAAATAACACAGCAGAAGTAGAGCTGCTACAGGTAACAGACTTGGGAACAATGTCCTTCAAGTAATGCAGTTACTTGTAACAGTCCTTGGAAATAACACAGCAGAAGTAGAGCTGTTACAGGTAGCAGACTTGGGAACAAGGTAGTTCGGATAATGCAGTTACTTGTAACAGTCCTTGGAAATAACACAGCAGAAGTGGAGCTGCTACAGGTAACAGACTTGGGAACAAGGTAGTTCGGATAATGCAGTTACTTGTAACAGTCCTTGGAAATAACACAGCAGAAGTAGAGCTGTTACAGGTAGCAGACTTGGGAACAAGGTAGTTCGGATAATGCAGTTACTTGTAACAGTCCTTGGAAATAACACAGCAGAAGTAGAGCTGTTACAGGTAGCAGACTTGGGAACAAGGTAGTTCGGATAATGCAGTTACTTGTAACAGTCCTTGGAAATAACACAGCAGAAGTGGAGCTGTTACAGGTAGCAGACTTGGGAACAAGGTAGTTCGGATAATGCAGTTACTTGTAACAGTCCTTAGAAATAACACAGCAGAAGTAGAGCTGCTACAGGTAACAGACTTGGGAACAATGTCCTTCAAGTAATGCAGTTACTTGTAACAGTCCTTGGAAATAACACAGCAGAAGTAGAGCTGTTACAGGTAGCAGACTTGGAAACAATGTCCTTCAAGTAATGCAGTTACTTGTAACAGTCCTTGGAAATAACACAGCAGAAGTAGAGCTGCTACAGGTAACAGACTTGGGAACAATGTAGTTGAATAATGCAGTTACTTGTAACAGTCCTTGGAAATAACATAGCAGAAGTAGAGCTGTTAACTACATTAGACTTTGGAAATAAAGTGGTCCAAGTAACCCTTAATAGACAGAGGTTGAGATTCCACATGATCATGGTAATACACTATATATATTATAATTATAGTAATTTGTAAGATTAGACTTTTAATATTAAACACTATTAGCTAATAATATATATTAGATTGCTATAAAAATGGTTACTAGGATTGTGCTAAAAGCTGTTACTACAGGAGTGGGATCTTCTTTTTAATTTAGTGGCAGTTCTGTTTGTCTAGTTTGTTTAGTTTTGTGGCTAGTTAATTTATAGTTAGTTAGTCCTTTGTTTTGTCTATGATGTATTGTATCATATACTGCGTAGTGTGCTTTGTGCATTTTGTGCCTTTTTATATTCTGTATAGTTATGTATAATAAAATAAAATTAAAAATAAAATAATAATAATATAAAAAAGAGATTCTGCATTGCCCAGCACAATGCAAGAGTTCTGTAGGTGGATTTCCACGATGGCTTCCCACTCTCAACCCCCAGAACTCATGGCCATAGCCTCCCTGCATGGCTATTCTGTGGCTGCCGAAGAGCGTCTGTGGGCGAAATGGAGAAGCACCTGGCTGTGCCCCACAACCAGAGGCAAACCCATGGCATCTTCTTCTGAGGTTGGCCAAGGAATCCACATGGAATGGGGCATGAGGCTTTCTCTTAAAAGCTCGGGTAGCTTTGCTCATTTGCCTCTTAAAACTGATGCCCTGTTGATTTTGCTATCAAAATATGTACACACAGACATAACCCAACAGTTAAGGGTAAAGCTAAAAACATCTCACTATATCAAAAAGAAGATAAATATAAAAACAGCTCACGCATTAGTAAGAAGGATTAAAAATAATTTCAGTAATATGGATATGATCCAACTCCAAGATGATAAAATGCACACATCCATTAAAATCCTGATTAAGAGAATTCAACAGACACTTCCAGGGTTAAACACTGCATGGATAGCTTGCTTGCTTCCTCCCCTCCCTCTCTCCCCTCCTTCCTCCCCTTCTCTTCCCATAGGACCACTACTGTAGGGAGACAAAATCAGAACAGGAAAAAATGATGGTACCAAAAAGTGTTTGGGGAACTCAAAGTGTCTAGAGATAAGGGGCAGGAAATATGTTCCTCCCCCAAGGACGACAGAAGGGTAAACAACAGCAAGTCTGGGGAATGTCTAAAGGTGCAAGGTGGTGTTAAATTTATGGTCCCTCTCTAATCACAGCTTTGTACACCTAAAATTTGTACATGTGGGTATAAAACCTGAGAACTCCATGTATGCTTTAGTGTCAGCAACTTTGGAAGAAGTGCATTTGCATTGCTTTGCAGCAAATAAACGCTGCCGTCTACCTCAGAGTGGAGTTTGTGGATTGTGCATTATCCAGGGCATGATGCTGATGCGCATTAGAGTACTCTTCTCAGTGACTAGATGTGCATCTTCTAACAGTGTTTCATTGCATTTCTGGGACGTAATTACATATTTGTAAAGTCAGGAAATGTACACCGTGATGTAGAATCCTGGATGTAGTTACTACTAGTAAACATAGTTTGACTAATTTGTTCACTTGTATCTGTCTTATTTGAGCATGGTTCGTGAGATGAGCCATAGTCCCTGTTTACAGATGCTAACGCACCTCTATTACAGAAATTCCTGACCCAGTTTTGGTTGTTTTAGCAGCAAGATTAAATCTTGAACAAAAGTGCAGCAGTAAAAATGATCCGTCAACTTTACTACAGACGGACAAATTGTGGTCTATTGAACTTGTGGAAAAAACTTGCTTTGTATACACATTCTTTAAGAAATGATGGCAAAGCAATGCATAGTTTGCTTTACACAATTAGGCATCCATTTACCTCTTATGCTGATAGGAATATAGATGAGTTCAGTAAACTAAACTTCAGGAAAGATCTAGCAGAGTAACAGCTAATCCTTTGCCCCCCAAAACCCTGTCATATACATTCATTCCAAGAAATTTCACCACCTGAAGTGAATGGCAAGATGGTGCCCACTTATTCCATCCATGGAAGTCCACAGATGCAGACAATGAATCTAACTTCAATACTGGTGATGGATCTGTTCTTTCTAGCGTAAGTTGGGGCTAGTTGAGCAGTCATGCCGCATGGCACGTACAAGTGGCAAATGGTTGCTGTCTGTGTCAGTGAGGTGGAGAAACCACCCTGGATTTTGATTTAGGCCTATGTTTGGCGGACACCATGATGCTCTGGTAGGAAATTCCACATGTTGTTGCCAAGATTCTAGATCAGCTACTTAGTTAAGTACACTTGGCTATGGCGTGTCTCCTGGCCCAACCCCATCAATCCTGACTTGCTGGACATCTGCCACTGTGAGCTATGGGGGCCTGTACTGTCAATCAGGGTGCAATAGACTGTGACAATCAGAAGAAGGATCTTCTTCCAGAGATTGCTGGAAGGACGGGACTGGAAACATCAGTCTGCTGTGTCCTGATTGATAGGAGTACAGAACTCCATCACTGCTGCCCAGTAAAGCAGGACCGGGGGACTTTCACAATCCCTGTGTTTTCCCAGCACCATTGCATACCTAAGGATCATGAACAGGTATCAGTTATGGATACGTGACTCTGAGTTTGTAAATGCAACCATGAATCCCAGCCCTTATCTATTTATTTATTGCTTAGCTTTCTCCCACTTTGGGACTCAAGGTGGCTTAGAAGAGTTAGAACAAATGCAGATAAAAATTAACAGCATGCAAAAGTTAAAAAAAAGCAATCAAACCAGCATAAAATTTGGAATTAGTTAAAACAACAAACAAACAGCACATCATGAAAGGTCTGTTTCCCCCAAGTGTCAGTTCTCAAAGGCCTAGAGTTAAACAATTCATTCTGGGATGAAGTTACTTCTGGGTCTAAGTGTTGGACTAAGACTCTGGGAGACTTCGGTTTGAATCCCTGCTTGGACAAGTCACACTGTCTCAGTCTCAGAGACAGGCAAAGGCATTGGTACACCCCCTCCAAAGAAATCTGGCCAAGAAAACCCCATGATAGGTTCACCTTAAGGTTGCTATAAGCCAGAAGTGACTTGTATGCACACAACCACAACAAATGGCATCCGTGCACAAATCTCGTAGGAATGGAGGAGCCCTTGTTTGGCACTTCCATCTTTAGCACTCCATGACATAATGTGGAATAGTGCTTCACCTAATTTTGCAATTCTTTATCTGTCTGGCACAGACAGGTGACCTAGAATTATTAGCCTCTTTCTACATCGTTAAGCACAAGGTATTTTTGTCCAAAAAAAAAAACAAAACCCAAACTATATAAGCACACTTTCCCATTATGTGGCATTCAGATCTCTGGACATAATCCCTCGCCTTGTTAATCAAGTCCCTCTGATGTTCTGATCTCTTACTCTGGCTAATCTAGTAGGATTTATTAAGAGTTCAGGTGGCTGCTTCTTAGCACTGCTCTACAGTTTAATCTGTGTGGAAAGTGTATGCGTATGTATGGGGGGAGACATGAAAAACAGTTTCACACGGAGAAGGAAGGAAGGTATATCAGCCAGACTGAGCCATGGGGAACATTTGTGAGATGGTACGGAAAGAGAGTGTAGTTCAGTGGTTTGAGCATTGGACCACAACTTTGGAGACCGGGGTTTGACTCCCTGCTTGGCCATAGAAGCCCGCTGAGTGACCTTGGGTGCATCATGTACCCTCACTCTCTGAAAACCCTGTGATAGGTTTGCCTTAGGGTTGCTGTAACTTGGAAATGACTTGCAAGCACACAACAACAGCACAAACAAATCTATAGTGTGGACTGAGGACATTAAATGTGGTTCTACTTGGGCACATCATACATTCCAGCCCCAGAAAACCCCATGATAGGTTTGCCTTAGAGCTGCTGTATGTCAGAAACTACTTCTCAGCTTTCAGTCTCAGTTTGCAGCGATCGAACTTAGTCAAGAGCAAAGGGGAAAGCGGAGGAGGAGAGAGAAACCAGGACACTTTAAAAACAGCTGCGAAAGTGGAGAGGCAAGAGGATTAACCACGACTGGGTTTGCCAAATCGGGACAGCGGGAGGGTACGAGCTACATATATAAGGAGTTGGGCCAGGGCTGCTACTGGATCCCACCTCAACTGCAGCGGAGTGGCACATTTCTTCCGAAAACACAATGACTTTGTGGCTTTCAGTTTTCTGACAGAGATAGGTGCTCACTGGAGATGGAGAGAGAATTTGCTCCCCTTTCTCCTTCCTTGTCTCTCCAATTTTAAATAAATAAAAATGCATCTTTTTGCCACAGGCAAGTTTCTGCCGGCTGCTCGGCAGTCTTGCTCGTTGTGATTCACTTAGCTGTTATGAACGTATTTAACAAAAGAAGGAAGGGGTGGGAGAAATCCCAGCGACTCAAAAGGAAACGGCGCGTGTTTTGTGGAAGCCTCTGAGTGGATCGGAAGCAAATCAGGGAGTGAAGCTGTCAGGTACAATTCTGAAGCGCCCTCATAAATAGGCTAGGTTTTGCTTGTGAAAAATAATAATAATAATAAAAAAGAAGAAGAATTGAACTGACAGGTGTGAAAGTACTGAAGAATTTAGCGAGTCAACATTTTTATTTTATTTACTTTCTGCCTTCAGAGCTGAAACATGCAAGTTGGGCCATAACCCTCATCCAGTTGGGCTGGGTATTTGAGTTAACATTTTGTTGCAGAACTCAAAACAGAACTATAGCTATAAGGTACACATTTTACTGCATTCTCACCGGAGGCAACATTGGGTAAAATCGTGGGGCTTCCTTTGATAAATCTCCGAACCACCCAAAGACAGGTCAGAGTCACTATCCCCATATTACAGATAGGAATACTGAGGCCAGTAATCCATGACTTGCCCAAGGCCAGCTTCTGGACACAACTGCTCACTCCTGCTCTTGACTAGGAGAGGGGACCTCTGAAGATCACCTAGCTGCAACCATCCATTGATTTAAGCCCCATAATTCTGTAGCTCAGTGGGAACTTGCTGGGGAATTTAACTATCTCCATCTCTGACTCTGCAGAGACTTAACCTTCCTCCTCCCCATGGATGATGGGAATCCTATATATGCACACATGCCCACACACCGAAGAAAAGAATGTGAAAAGAGGAGGTCTTTAAAAGCCAAGCTAAGCAAGCAATCCACATTAGCCAAAGGGTTATCTGACATATGAAGGCATCTTCCTTCAGGTATCACTTGCAAAATTATAGACACAGACTAAATCATATTCAGCCATGGTTAAAAAGAGCCTTCACCCTAATGTGATTAGCTAAACATTCCTATTCTACTCATGATAAAGAGGAAATTTTGGGTCTGGATGTTGGCGTGAAGCTGAGAGTCTGCAGCCCCTTGGTCCAACCAATGTCTAAGCTTCCTAGGTGGGGCATGCAGCATCTCCACCAGTCTCCTTTTCTCTCCCTCTCTGTCTCTCTCAGCCCCATGGCTCCTGAAGCTTCATAACCTCTCACGTGGAAGCATCTCAAAGCTTTGACAAACTTCTCCCCAAACTCTTCTTCCCCACAATTGTCTCTCATGATCTCTGTTGCTCCTTTGTGATACTGACCCCAATACATGTAGACTCATAGAGTTGGAAGAAACCACAAGACCCATCAAGTCCAACCCCACTCTGCCATGCAGGCAGACACCATCAAAGCATTCCCAAAGGAAGACCAACCAGCCTCTGTTTAAAAACATCCAAAGAACGAGACTCCAACACGCTCTCAAGCAACAAATTCCATTGTCAAACTGCTCTTGCCATCAGGAAGTTCTTCCTACATGTTTGGATGGAATCTCCTTTCCTCAAGTTTTAGAGGTTCCACCTAAACTTAGGAAGAACTTCCTGATGGTAAGAGCAGTTTGACAGCAGCAGGGAAAGCAGGGATGTCTTTGCTAATGTAGAATCATAGGGCTGGAAGAGACCACAAGGCCCATTGAGTCCAACCCCATTCTGCCAAGCAGGAATACACCATCAAAACATTCCCAGCAGAGGGCCATCCAACTTCTGTTTAAACACTTCCAAAGAAGGAGACTCCAACACACACTCCCAGGCAACATATTCCATTAAACTTAAACCCAACACATCGTTAACTCTCCGTTTACCTGGAGAGGAGACTATACCTCTCAGCCATGTTGCTCAGATAAAGGGAGAGCTCATGATCACAAGAGCAGAGTGAAGATCTGAGTTAGCAATTCCCTCAGCCGTACTTCAACCTCTGCTTCTAAAAGATCAGCACTCAACTGTGAGTTTCCTCTTGAAAGAAGCACTCCCTTTCTGAGCCCCACATCTTTTGCATGTGTTTTGGATGTGGTCTCGAATCCTACCCTGCCAAGTAAGCCTAGCAAACAGTTGTTCTTTCATGGCATTCATCGTGCTGTAGTATTACCAGTTCTGGAAATGGCTGTTTGCTCATCCACAGATCCACTTTGCTATTTATCGCATTGTGTTGGGAGAGAAAGAGACAGAGAGCTTGAGAAAGAGAGAGAGAGAAAGAGAAAGCTCCGTCTCATGCCCCGATTCAAACACGCGCTGTAATTCGAGTCTATGTTCTGAGTGGCTTACCGTTGTCGACACACTCCGTCAAGCTGCAAGCACTCAGATCTGGCAGAATGCATTTCATCCCTTGTCAAGTGGAGGTTCTGACACCTTTCCTCCTCTTTGCGTCTTGCAACAAGGCTGAAAAACAGATGAATGAAGACCAGTGAACACATCCCTGCTCAGTCGATTCTCCCTGCTCTCTGCCTGCCATCTTATTTTCATGAGTGTTTCTGAGACCCACTGACTGCAGTGGTTTGAGCATTGGACTAAGACCATGGAGAGGAGGGCTTGATTCCCTGCCGCCATTCTGCATCAGAGAAAATGTTTCCAGCTGCTTCCAGCTTGCCGAAGTCACCATAAGTCATCAGCAAGGTTTCAGGCCCAGTAGTGGGGGAAGTTTTCAAGTAACTATTTGCACCCAGAGTGATATAGTGGTTTGAGCACTGGCCTACGAGGCTGGAGACTAGGGTTTGATTCCCTGTTCTACCATGGAAACCACTGGGTGACTTTGGCTGTATCACACTCTCTCAGCCCCAGAAAATTCTGTGATAGGTTCGCTATAAGTTCAAAATGACTTGACAGCACACAACTTAAAAAAAGCCATCAATAAAAAAGTTAAAAACCAATTAAACCATAATTCTGTTTTTTAAAAACCCCATAAGTTAAAAACCCCGTAAGTTAAAAACCCCGTAAGTTAAAAACCCCGTAAGTTAAAAACCCCGTAAGTTAAAAACCCCGTAAGTTAAAAACCCCGTAAGTTAAAAACCCCGTAAGTTAAAAACCCCGTAAGTTAAAAACAGTTTGAGTTTTTAAACTAGGTTCTTTCCATCCCAGGTCTGAAGAAATGTGTCTAGAGCAGTGGTTCTCAACCTGTGGGTCCGCAGATGTTTGTGGACTTCAGCTCCCAGAAGCCCCAGCCACTATGGTCAATGCTCAGGGCTTCTGGGAGCTGAAGTCCAGAAACATCTGGGGACCCACAGGTTGAGAACCACTGGTCTAGAAGAAGATGACCAAAATGGTAGGAGGCCTGGAAACCACGAAGCCCTGTGAGGGGCGGCTTGGGGAGCTGGGTATGTTTAACCTGGGAAAGAGAAGGTTAAGAGGCTATGTGATAGCTATGTTTGAAGGGATGTCATATGGAGGATGGAGCAAGCTTGTTTTGTGCTGCTCCAGAGACTAGGACATGGAGCAATGGGTTCAAACTTTGGGAAAAGAGTCCATCTAAACATTAGGAAGAACTTCCTGATGGTAAGAGCCATTCAACGGTGGGATATGCTGCCATGGAGTCTCCTTCTTTGGAGGTTTTTAAACAGAGGCTGGATGGCCATCTGTTGGGAATTCTTTGGTTGTTTGTTCCTATATGGCAGCGGGTTGGACTGGATGGCCCTTGTGGCCTCTTCCAATTCTAGGATTCTATGCTACAATTTTCTGTTGACCGAGTAGGAAAGCCAGTGCAAATAGACAAAGAGATTAGACACAGAGTAGCTGATCTGTGAGAGAAAGTGCTTGAAGCTGGAGTAGAGCAGAGAGAACTGAATTAAAGACCTATTTAAATTCTCCAAAATAGACTCACAACAGCAACCTGGCCATGTTTCACTTACCTTCCTATTGATGTGAATGTTGAGAGGAAAAAAGGTGGACCCAATATATGGGAGAAGGGGCTACTTGTTTTCATTTGGGTGATCAAAAAATACCACCACCCCTTTTTGGGTGTTTAAAGAAGAAATTATGATAGGAACATGCTGCATGCTTACTCCTTTCTGTTCAGTTGCTTTTAATAGGCTAACCTGCTTAATAATATTATTATTATAAATTTTAAAGTTGCACTCATTTTCTAATTTGCTGTGAGCTCCCCTAGACCTCAATATTGGGAGAAAGATGGAATATATAACACCACAAGAGAATGTTTGCATAACTGCACCAACTGTAACTCAATCCAGCATTCGTGCTAGACGCCTCAACAATTTGACAAAGTTTTTGGTTGTCATCCAAGTTGCGGTGCCATGTTTCAGGCTGAAATTACAGATGGAGGGGTTTGCTAGAAGGAAAAAAAGGGAATTGCCCATAACTCACCAGGAACCCAAGGTGGACACCTCAACATCTGACAAGAGTGTTTTTGATTGTCATACGACCCATAGGGCCCGCTGTCAGGTTGAAAAGCTGACATTCCAAAGAGGGCTTTCCGTAAGCCAGTGATTCTTAACCTGGGGCCCAGCGACCCCTGAGGGTCTCCAGAGCCCTCACAGGGGGTCTGCAAAGCTCTCCTGCATCAGCAACAAGGACATGGCAGCAGGAGGGGGTTGCAGGTGCTGAAGCTGCTCCCTCATTTAAAAAATGCAAACAAGGGAGCAATTTCTGCTATGATTCCACGTTAACCCTCATGGTTGCATTCAATGGACTTCTGAGGTTCAGTGAGGCATTAGATCTCTGTGGCTGAGAAGTCTAAGTACACCTTCCTAAACTGCAAATCCCAGCATTCTAGAGGATGCTGCCGTGGCAGTTAAAGTGGAATCGTAGTGCTATAATAGTGCATCCAAGCTCTGAAAAACCTCCAACTTTCACCATGGCCTCCCAACGCCCACTACGTTTCTGCATTTGGAGTTATTTTAAAAACATTTAAGCTGAAATGGTTCAAATGCTAATTTTTGTCCATCGTCAAATGCCACTAATTTTTTAAAGGGAGGTTGTGATTGCAACACTAAAGCCACAGCCTCCTAGAAAGCGGAGTTTCTTCCAAGTTTTTCCAGTTGCTGAGAAGTCCCTGGGGGTGGGACGGTTCCACCCATCAAAACTCGCCTGCAACTTCGTGTCACCCAATTATAGCAAAAGGCACCAGCGATCCAGGTTGGCTTTGATGGACAGAGTACCCCAAACTAAGCTTTTCACCATCTGTTCATCCGTGAGTTTTGCAAGCAAAAAAGAGCCTATTTCACCACAACGTCAAGGGGAAGTAAGATAAATGCTATTTTAATGCATGAGCGGCATATGTTCTCTCTCCTGTGACACATTTCCATGGTAGTTCTCTCTCTCTTCTCTTGCATCCCCTGGAAACGAGTGGGACCCCATCCCAAATATTCTTCCGTATTGTGGGAACGAATGGGCACAAACTATTCTGAACAGTGCACCAGTGAAAGTTGTGGGGGTTGTTGCCTATGTATCCCTCCTCACAAGTACACACAGTTCTTCCTTACCCCCTGTGAAGTGCATCCATACTGCACGGCAATAGCACTTTGGTTCCACTTTAACTGCCATGGCTTCACCTTCTGGAAACCTGGGAACTGTCATCTGGTGAAAGACTTAGGGCCTTTCTGCACTATGTAACTATTGCAGTATGAGTCCACTTTAATTGCCATAGTTCTGTTCTATGGAGTCATGGGATTTGCAGTTTAGGGAGTGATATTTAGAATTCTCAGCCAGAGAGCTCCAGTACTTCTCATTCCATGGGGGGGGGCAGCCATGGCAATTAAAGTGGAATCATAGTGCAACAGTGTCGTAGTGCGGAAAGGCCCTTAGTAATCTCTAGCACAACCCTTTGAATTCCTCTGCCAGGACTCTAAGTCTATGAATCCTAAAATTCCACAGACAGAACCAGGACAAGTAAAGTGGTATGAAACCAATATAATTGTGCATGTGGCTACACTCTGGTTTCCAAGAAAATAGCCCCAGTCCTGTCAATCACCAACACATATCCTTTTTTCATTCCTGGTACCTGGCTTTTTGGGGACAAGGTGGTTAGTTTGCCCAGGTCCCCTCTGACCAGCCTGGCCCCCTTTCCTTGTGGCAGAAGCACTTTCCCCCTTGCAAGGTCTCACCTCAGGTATAGAGAGAAGGTCTGGTGGGCTCTTCCTGGCTGCTGGCTTCCCAGTCCTCACCTTGGAGAGATTTCTCCACCTCCAGTTGGAGCTGCCTCTGAAGAAGCCTGTTGTTTAATTGCAGAGCCCTGCAGCAATTCCTGCGAGGTTTTCTCCTCCCCGAGGCCTTTGGCTGCTGCTTCCTCCTCCTCCTCCTCCTCCTCAGCAGCTGCACCTGAGGACCTGGGCGGCTACCAATCAACCAGCCACCTGGAGGCCTCTCTGCCTTTAAAGGGGCCACAGCACCTGTGGTGGCCGCCTGCCTCTGGCTACATTTAAATCAGGCTCTGTGGCCATTTCCACACTGCACTCTTGCAGTGCTATTGTTCCACTTTCAGCATCCTGTGGAACTCTGGGGTTTGTGGTTTACTGAGGAGGCCAAAGAGCTCTTGGGCTGAGACTTCTAAATGCCCTCAGCTGCAAACCCCAGCATTCAACAGGATGTTGAAAGTGGAATAACAGCACTGGAACAGTGTAGTGTGGAAATGGCCTCAGTCCAGCACTCAGGCCAGGAAAGTTTGGGAAATTTGCCTTATCAGAGGTAACAGCTTGTACCATGCTTAGCTATATGCTGAGAAAGTTTAGATATAGCATTAAACATATGACAGTAGCAATTAATCACCAGCGTATGGCTGTATACTACTGTGCTATAAATTGTACTCAGTGTCCAATTAACGGGGTTCAGATGGGCTGATTCTTCCAAGCAGGCCATCTGGATGTCTGATCCTGTTTCTTCTGGAAAAGGCCTATATGTGCTCTAAGCTGTCTCAAATAAATATGTTTTCCCCCTGTCGTAGTACCATTAAGGCACCAGATCCTATCTTCTACTTTTGCATATTTGAACATACTGGACAAGATCCTCTACAATCCCACTGGACTGTTCTTCTGGTCTTGAAGCCAGGCAGCATCCACAACGTAGAGGTATTCTTCTATGCAAGACCCAGTTAAGCCTGTGGGCCCATTATTCCACAAATCAATTACCATTTATTTATTTATATTATTGCTTTATTGTTGTTATTATGGTTCATCATGTTGAACAGGAGCCAGCAGGGTGATGCTGCAGCAAAGAAGGCGGATGCTATTTCAGACTGCATTAATAGAATTATAGAATCATAGAGTTGGAAGAGACCACAATGGCCATAGAGTCCAAACCCTACCATGCAGGAACAAACACTCAAAGTGCCCCCAGCAAATGGCCATCCAGCCTCTGCTTAAAAGCTTTCAAACAAGGTGACCCCACCACACTCCCAGGGGGCATATTCCACTGTCGAATGGCATGGTTTCTAAGATGAGGGAAGTAATAGTCCCTTTAATGGGTGAGCTGGAGACCTTTTACTTATTTATTACCTGTTCTTAAAAATCTATCATAAATTTTATAATTTTCCGTGTCTTCCAATGTTTTGATCATTTATATACTTTTAATTTTTTTTTAAATGTTTGGGAAGCCACCCTGGGTCCTACCTTGGGAGGAAAGGTGGCAAATAAATTCAATAAATGAATAAAATAAAAGGAGATGCTGATACTTTTGGAAGGTTGCAAGGCCACACTGCATCTTCCAAGGGCCACGTGTAACCCATGGGCTACATGATTCAACCTCCTGCTGAAAATAAAGCAAGAAAATTAGAGACACAGAGGGAGTATGAAGAAGAGAGACTGAGAAGAAGAGTGATATGGAGGAGGTACCAGTAATCACATGGAACACGAGACATATATAGCTTCCCACCCTATGATTAAAACTGTAGGTCCCTTCCATCAACTGTCAGCAATCTGGGGGAACCGATATGTGTGGTTAGCAGGTACAGTCAGAACTGTGTTGTGTGAAGGAGCGCTTCATCCTAAATTTAATGCCTCTCTTTTCTTAGCCAATCACTTTGTGAGCCAACTGTGGGGTCAGAAATTCCTCTGCTTGTTCTCTCCACACTCTGCTTTGTTGCTGAAACCTCCACCAATTGTCTCTCCCCTCCCACCTTTTAGTCATTTCTTTCCCACCCCACACAACAGTTGTGTGGGTCCTCCACTACTGCACCCTGCTGCACTAGGATGACTAAGAACCGTGGCACAGACCCTGGATCAGGAGATGTAGTGTGAAGTTCTGTGTAGGTGGAACTGAGACTCATTTCTCCCTCACCTTCCAGCATGCCTTCTAAGCTGCTACAGTTCCTCTACCCCATAAATGGAAATTTATTGGCCACTGGAATGCAGGTGGGTTAGCAGACAGGCATCCTTTGGGATATCCCAGGATCCTCTGGGAGTGTGATGTCATTGCTGTGCATCCAGCCACAGGGACGTAGCTGGAGACAGTTCCTCCACCACCACCACCCCTCTCTCCGTTGGCCAGTTAGTGGCCATAATGGGGCCAGAGCTGCAGCAGCTTCAACTATGGGCTTGAAGGAAGGTAGTTTTGGTTGTTAACACAGTCTGTAGAGAATGCCAACCTGTGCAACTACCAAGGCACTCAGTTATGCAAGTGTAGGTTGGACCTGAGTCTTGGACTACGGCCCTGGAGGACAGAGTTCGATTCTGTGTTCAGCCATGGAAACCCACCAGGCGATCTTGGTTGCATCATGTACTTTCAGCCTCTAGAAAACCCCATGATAGATTTGCCTTAGGGTCTCGATAAATCAGAAATAACTTGAAGCCAAACAGCAAGTCTTTAATGTTTCAAGGCATGATTCAAAGCGCTGGTGAAGATAGCCCAGGCCCAAGTTATTGAATGACTGTATTCTCGAGAACAAGCCTGCCTGTGTTTTGAGATCTTCTAGGGAGTCTCTTCTCTCCTTCCCACTACCGCCACAAGTACATTTGGTAGTGGTTTGAGTGTGGGACTTGCACTTTGGGAGACCAATATTTGAACCCCCATCTTGTCCTGGGAACCCATGGAAAAGTCTCCACTCTCCCAATCGTGGAAGAAGATAGACCACCTCTGAGTGAATCGTGCCAAGAAAACCCCGTGATAGCTTCACTGGAGGGTTGTCATAACAACAACAAATACATGAGTGGGTGTATATATAGATATATATGTTTATGTGTTTTTCTTTAAATAAACAATCCATAGAGTTAAAACCATTTAAAATCCAGGATAATACAGACTACAGGAAGAAAATAAATTTGAATTCTGGTGCCGGAGGAGAGTTCTGCAGATACCATGCACTGCTAAAATGACCTCTAAATGGGTCCTGGAGCAAATGAAGAACGAACTCCCATTAGAAGTCAAAACGAGCAACCTGAGGCTCTCATACATCGGCCATGTCATGAGAGAATGGGACTCCCTGGAAAAGATGATAAAGAGGAAGGCAGTAGGAAAAGAAGAGGAGAACGTTACAGCTGGGTAACCTTAATCAAAGAATCACGGCTCTGAGTCTATAAGACCTGAGCATGGCTGTTAATAACTGGGTATAGAATCACAGAACCAAAGAATCACAGAGTTGGAAGAGACCACAAGGACCACTGAGTCCAAAACCCTTCTGCCATGCAGGGAGACACCGTCAAAACATTCCCAACAGATGGCCATCCAGCCTCTGTTTGAAAACCTTCAAAGAAGGAGACTGCACCACACTCGGAAGAAGTGTATTCCATCGTCGAACTGCTCTTACCATCAGGAAGCTCTTCCTTCTAATGTTTAGATGGAATCTCTTCACCTGAAGTCTGAAACCATTGCTCCATGTCCTAGTCTCTGGAGCAATGACATCTTTGAGAACTCTCATTCACAAGGTCCCCGTAAGTCAAAAGCCAACTTGGTGGGACATAACAACAACAAATCTTGGTTAGCTTCTTTCAAGTTCACACTAAAATCTGAAACAGATTCACAGTGCTTCTGACCTCAAAGCCACTAGCCACACCTGGGTTCAACTACTTGTGGGGAAGAACTGGTCTTGCTAGTGGTGGTAGGAGCCCGACACACTCAGACATAAAGGAAGAGAGAGCAGAATTCCTGGCTGACACCACAAATGTGAGTGGAAAGGCCTGTGTATCAAAGCAGGATGGAAGCAGGACTCTTGGAAATTTCTCGCTCGTAGGAGCATCATAAGTCAAAGCTAACTCAATGACAACTTGCAACAGCAATAACAACTGCAACTGCCCTCCCCACAAAGTAATAGATTGCAATAGAAAACAGTCATAATCTAACATTTAAAGGATGGGAGAGGTGGCAAGCTGGCTTGATCATTTTGGTTGCCTCTTTCAGGCCCGTTTCTAGTTCAAACTTATCCTGCTGGCGCCTGAACAAGTAAAACTGGACAGAGTCCTAGTATGCAACTTCTTGAAAAAAACAAAACAAAAAGTACCACTGGGAAATAATGCTAATTGTGTGTCCTTTGGCAAAACAGTTTCATTTCCTTCCAGGAACGGATCTCAAGAGGGGGAGAGAGAGATTCAGAGGCTCTAGTTTTTTAATAGCTATATGTACCTTTTTTTCTTTTTTGGAAGTTTTTTTTTTCTTTTTTTGGGGGAAATGTTCCCCTTAATCATATCTTGAATTAATGTGGGGCTTGTTCATTCGGAGCTCTCATTACCCTCTTAATTAACTGTGCACAGATGGAAAAAGTCGAAATTGCTTCACTCGAGTTGTTCTGCTAGTTTTCAAATGAGATGGCAGATGGAGGACAAGGCAGAGAAGGGGGAAAATAAATAAATAAAAGGACTCCGCTCAGAGGCAGGTTACAAGTTTCCAAGCTGTCACCGAAACGTCAACAAACGCTCCATCTGCTTAGGAGAAGTACCAGGCAGGGGTGGGTTTTGGATGATATGCTGTGAACATGGGTTCAAAGAATTCCAAACAATAGCAAGAGATGGGAAACTTTAACCCTCTCAACCCAAGCAGAGTAGATATGGGAAAACCCACTTGTTTTGATTTCTGTTCCTTCTGAATTGGTTAAAATTCACATTCGTTCCATTCCCAATGTGGGGAAACGTGTGGATCTGGGTAAATCATTGCAAAACGAATGGAAATGAACTTCTTTCCCTATTTGCATTGGCTGAACTCATGTTGCATCGGCCTGCTATGTGCAGATGTTCAGAGCCAAGGGAAAAAAAAATCATTTTTCTAAGGAATTATTTGAACAAGTAGTTACTGCAAAAAACTAACTAGGTGTCATAGTGACTTCTTAGAAAAATTGGTTCCTTCCTCACTCTGTACATCTACATCTGGCAGGCAGGTACTGAATGACCTGGAAACGAATTTCCTTTTTTTGGACAGTGATGACCGCAGCTGTAATTCATGACTTTTGATGGAGTAGGAATGGGTTCATTACTTTGAGTGTGGGTTAATTCAGTGTGAAGAATGAGAGGGGCAGGAAGGAGGACTGTGTGAGTGATTGCCCCATGAGTCTCCTGGAAAGGATTGCTTTGCAATGTCTTTGACATTTTCCCCCCAGAATTCTTAAGGTGCAATAACTGAATTGGTCACTTGGGGGAACCAGAGAGCATCTTTTTGCATTTTCCAAATGGCACAATAATGACAGTAATGACAACTTGTTACTGACTTCAATGAATTACCTTTCTGGACTTGAGGAAGAGTAACAAGCAATGACTTGTTAGGTGACCAGAGTAAGTGAATAAAGTAACTAGTACTTTTTAAAAAGGTACCATTCCACGATCTGTAGGTGTTAAATATGAGCAGCATATCAAGAACAAAATGCTGGCATTTCCAATTCAGCATCACTGATATAGGCCTAGGGACTTTAAGCTTACTAATCCCTGAATTTCATGCCCCCCCCCTTTGAGTAGTCATCTTCCATTTGGCTTCACATTTGATGCCTTTGGCTGCATATCACAATCAGTGCATCACGCTGTGTGCAAAGATCTAGACTACACAACCTCAATGCTGGTTCTTGATCACCTTTTTGTTCCATTTGGTTGAAGGCAAACATTTCCCTTTTAGGCTTTCTCTCTCTCTCTCCCCTACCCTCCACAACCCTTGATGTTTAAAAATCATCCCTGTGAAAAATAAGCATGTTTGCTGACCCAGTCTCAAGCCAATTTTGTAAGTCTCCAATATCAGCCTTGCTCTCCCCCGCCACCATCCTTTTATGTCTGGCTTGGCTTGGCTAGTGCAGCACCTTAAATAGAAACTGCTGTCTTGGCTAAACGTTGCATTTCAGTGATTACAATGAATGTCTGTCAGTGGGGAAAAAATGAGGGAAAAAAGAGGTAGAGAAAGTGATCTTTTTTGTCACTTTGGTAAGTGGGAAAAAAATGGCATGCAGGTTGGATTTTCCTCCCCCCGAAACATTTCCTTTTCTGTTTCCCCCACCTGTGCAAATTGCTGTGAATTTTTCCTTGTTCTCAGGCCTTTTCTAAACTCCACTGTTATAGTGCTATTATTCCACTTGGAACATCCTATGGGATCCTGGGGTTTGCGGTTTGGGGAAGGGCCTTTAGGATTCTCAGCAAGAGCGCTCTTTGGCCTCAGTAAACTACAAACCGCAAAATTCCCCCAAGGATGTTGAAGGTAGATCGATAGCACTGTAACAGTGTAGTGCAGAAATGGCCTTTGTTTTCTTCTGCATGGCAGGGATTGGCTTGGATGATCCTTGTGGTCCCTCCTGTCTCTACGATTCTATAAGGAGACCTAGCTAGGTATCTCCATCATTAGGCAGAATGAAACAAGCTTGCTGCAGGCACTGTTTCTAGAGGTGTTGTGACAGGGTAGCAAGGGCTTATTTATATCCATTTTTATGATACTCCGTTAGAGATGGTGAGAATGCTTGGAGAATATGACAGAACACCCCGGCTAGCTTTGGGTAAAATGTGCCTTAACTTAGGTAACTGGGAGGCATTTTTTTTCTCCTTCAGGCAACACAATATTCTGGTATGACTCTAAGTGTTCTCTCTTTCTGCCCTAGATAGGTTCATGGACCTTCTTGATGTGTCAACTACAGTTGGCCCTCCATATTTGTGAGGGTTAGGGGCTCAGGAGCCCAGCAACAGTGGGAAAATTGCAAATATCAAAGTGTGTGTGTGTGTCTGTGGGAAGGGGGCCAGGCATGGTGGAGAGAATGGGCACGCAGGGTCCAAATCAGGTCAGAGAAAGGAGAGGGACAGAGGGTGGGTTAGAATTGTGGCCCAATACTTCCTCTCTCCAGCCCGTCTCCTTCCTTGGGTGTGGGGAGGCATTGGGAAAGGGTTTGCGGTGCTGAGAAATCAGGATTTGACCCATCCTTAGCTGGCCAGACAGTGGCTGTAGAAGAGGAGGACAACGAAAAGTGGGCTTTTAAAGGCCTGCACAGTCTGGTCAAAACTGCTGAGAGAGAAGGTCCCCCTGGAAGAGAGGCACCTGAGGTGGGGGCCAGAGGTTGGAGAAACTTGCAAATGATCAAATCCATGAAAGTCAAATTTGCAAATACGGAGGGCCGACTGTGGTTGTTTTCTATCTTGATGATAAAGAGTCTTATGGGAACCTCCTCTGGTAGACTTCCTTGACCAGAAGTGGACCTTTCTGCCTTCTGGGAGGACTAACTTTATAGTCCATGTCCTAGACCTCTGGTCCTCCAGCTTGTTAATGATCCTACGCAAAAGTTTTGGGCAGCTGGTGACCTGGCATGATTCACATAGGTAGAAAAGACCAATTCTCGTCATGAAAAGGCACGGTTACCTGTTCCTAAATCATTATATTCCCCCCCCCATCTCTTGCCTCAGGCTGTTTCAATCTTTAAATGGCAGAGGCTAATTTAATTAGCACCTGAAAACTGGAGAAATTAGGTCACTCCTTCCCAAGTGAAGCTTTGTGCCAAGATGGGTAGATGTCTCCCCCTCCTTTCCTCTATGTTTTCTAATTGGGTAAATATTAATTAGTTGGAATTTCATGTGGAAGATGAAGACATTAAACTGTCATTAACAAACGGGTCTCTTCCTCTTCATCCCCCAAAACACCTTGCATCCACCGCACTAAGTTAGCAAAGCGCTGCAAGAGAAGGAATAAAAAAATAAAATAAAAACCTCTAGTGATTTATGTCAGCTTCCGATGGAAAAGTAAAAGCAATGAATCTCCCTTATCAGCTAATTATCTTCCGAATGATACATGGAATTCTCTCCAGGCTGAGCTAGGGAAAAAATGCCCCCAGAGCAGTTGGGAATGAATAACTATTTGAACATCAGCATTTGCAGGTTTTGAACATGGCCTTGCGCTAAACTGAGGGCCAGCATGGTGTAGTGATTTGAGCATATTCCCATGAGCTACGGTCTGGTTTCTCACTCGGCCATGGAAACCCCCCTGGGTGACCCGGGGCACCTCACACACTCTCAGCCCCCAGAAAACCCCGTGATAGATTCACCTTAGGGTTGCCATAACTTGGAAATGACTTGAAGTGTACAAGAACAGTTGAGTCTGGCAAAAGCAAATGGCTCTAGCCCCCCAGAAATCCCACTTAGAGTCACCATAAGTTGGAAGCCACTGGAAGGCACATGACACCAACAACAGCTAATTGGTCTTCCCAGCTAGAGTAGACCCATGGAATTGGTGGGGAGTTAGTCAACACTTAGGCAAGCGGCATTGATTTAATGAGTATGCTAAGGTTGGGACTAGCAAGGAGTTTAAAATCCTTGGGGAATCCCATACCCTCCAACATCCTACAGATCAAAACAGGGATCTGTATGGCTAAGCGCCATCAGAGTGCGCTCAAGACGGAAAAAGTTATGAACAGCAAAGAGCACACAAGCCAGGAGAGGCTCATTAGTTTTTTTTTGCCTGAGCCTACTGGGAAGTCAAGATTCTGTCCCCTCCTCTCTGTAAAAGTGTGAACTTCGAACTCAAGCCCTTTCCACATCTTACCGGCATCCCATGTCATCCTGCCACACTGCCAAGATGGGAGCAGGAACCGAACACTCTCCCCCACCCCTGTCCGGCTGCCTGTGGATGAGTAGCACGAAGGACACACTCCTTCCAGCCACTTTATGTGCTGCACGGGGGAAAGAAGTGCTTGATCACGTGTCCGCCCTTTCTGCATAGTCACCGGCGATGGGAGTGTCAGACACCATTACCAGATTTTTTCTGGTAATGGTATACCACAGGATTGCAACAACGTTGTGTGAAAGCATGACTCACATACTGGCAGCAATGTCTCCCCATGCCAGGACGGTGTCGTTGTGTGGAAATGGCCTCAGTTTGCAGCAACTGAAGAAAGCTGAGCACCAAGGGAGAAAGTGGGAAGGGGAGAGAGAAACTGGGACATTTTAAGAGCAGATGAAAAAATGGGATGGCAGAGGATTAGTGGGGACTTTCCCTGCCAAATCAGGACAGTTGTGGAAGGTATGAAATCTTACAGTTTGTGAAAGAACCAAACTATTTAGTTTTACTCCTGTGCTTGAATAGAGGAGAATCTAAAACATTTACTGAGGACCGAGGATGCTGACTCAGAATAGAACAGCAATGGAAGGAAATGGGAGTATCTAGAAAAAGGACATGACTGGTTGGTTGGAACCCTAAACGCTGCAGAATTTTGTTGCCGATTTTCTCTTTTTCTTTTTAAATATCACCTATTCCCATTTTAGGCAGAGAGCAGAAACCCAAGAGAGGGGGAGCCAGTAGCAAAACATACCTGCCCTAAGTCTCCAATTGTTATTTATTTATCTGCCAAAGGTTTTTTTACATTTCAGTAACTTTCTCATTCTAACCCAAATAGGCCCTAAATGGGGAAACCTTATTCTGTATCTCAGGATAAACATTGCATTAAGGGAGGTGGGCAGGGAAAAAAAAATCCAATATCATTTGGTGGCAGTAGAGGGGGGAAAAGAAAATCTCCAGCCTGTGGAGGAAGGTGGAGAAGTGAAACTGAAAGTGACAGCAAAGTTACCGAGACTAGGGAGGAACAAAAAAACGCGGAGAGGGGCTTAAATCAGTTTTTGTATCAGCAGCAATTCAATCAGCTGACAAAGTGGAAGAGTTTGAGATCTGGAAATTGAGTAAAAACATCCCTAAAAGCAATGCTCTCCCCCTCCCAAAGCACTGCTACCTTTGCAAAGCAGGCTGGGTTGGAAAGGAGCATGGAGTGGATCGAAAATAAATAGCAGAAACCAAGGGAGGGTCTGGAAAGGAACAAAAAACCCAGCCAAGAACTGGAGGTGTGAAACACACAAGCCAGGAGAGGCTCATCAGTTTACTTTGGTCTGAGCCTACTGGAGGAAGGGGGGGGGTTAAGATTGTTCCCCTTCCTCTGCAAAAGTAGGAACTGCTTTAACACTTTGAGCTCCATTTGCAACAACTGAAGAAAGCCGAGGGCCAAGAAGGAATGGTGGGAAGAAGAGAGAGAAACTGGGAAGCTTTAAGAGCAGATGAAAATGTGGGACAGTTGGGGATTAATGGGATGGGCTGTCACACCCCCATCCAAGGACCCAGACAGGACCCTTCCCAGCAGCTGCACCCCAGAGACATGGGAAGGACGATATTAACAGCAACCAGTGTAGGTGGAAAAAGGAGAGCCCATGCGTCTCAGAGCCTTTATATAACAAGGACTCATTAATTAGGCAAACAGTTGTGGGAGACTCTGATCCTATATAAAGAAATACCAGAATGGGAGGAAGCTGTTGCAGCCAACTGGTCCTATTGGTGGAAGCAGCCCAGCTTCCATTGAGATTCCTTGCTTGTGCTCCTAGAACCCTTAACTTTTGCCTCATCTACAGATTTTGCTACTGGACTCTGTCTCTATATTGACTGTGAACTTGGATTGCAAAACGACTGGGAATTTACTTACAAACTTTGCTCGCTAACTACTTATAACAGGCCAATTAGGCAGCTGTAAGCCTTGGTTGGCTGCCAGACAGTGTCTCTGCCAAACTGGGACATAGAAGCATGGAGCTAGACGAGACCACAAGGGACATTGAGTCCAACCCATTCTGCCACACAGGAAAAGAGGCTGTGAGGTTCCAGCTAGGAGGGGTTATTTAGTTGAGTATACTACTTAATGAAGTAGCGATTGAGGATATTGATCGTAAAGACCAACTCCTTTTTAAGTGCCATTTTAAGGAAGATTCCAATTTAAGTGCCATTTGATTGAAAAAAAATTAGACCAATGGGAAGATTTTGCCTCTTCTTAGATAGTCAAGGTTTCCAGATGAATAGGTGCAGGGCATTTTGGGCAAGCCCCTAATCCTTTCATTTAGAAACCAAAAGAAATCAATAAAAGATCAGCGTCTTTAAAGCAGCAAAGCAACCTGGTGGAACCATGGGGGATCCTAGCCATTGAAAAGGGTTTTTCTCCCATTAGCTCTGAAGTCAAGAAGATTTAAAGGAAAGCGTCACTCCATCAGTGAAAGGTTGGTTCAGTATTGTGTGGGAGAAATGAGTCCTTCAGTGACCAAAGTTAAGACGTTCCAAGTTTTAAAGGTCAACATAAAGAAGTTTAGATTGTGGAGGTATTGTCCAAGGACTGGTGAGAGATGGTCACTCCGTAGCTGGTTCCAGTAGATGTGGCTGTTAAAGATGAATATTGAGAGTGTTTCTATTTGGGCAAGGCTTCCGATATATTCATACCTTCCGTCTTTTTTCATGGCAACATAAATATTGTAGAGATTCTATATTGGGGTTGTTGCTGTCGTTCTTTTGTGCCTTCAAGTCATTACTGACTTATAGAGATGCTAAGGCAAGCCTATCACAGGATTTTCTGGGGCTGAGAGTGTGTGATGTGCTCAGGCCCATAAATCTTGTGCTTACACCAGGTGTGCCTTCTGCAGAGCTTTAGCATGTTCAAGAATGGGAGTGTTGTTCCTTTTGGAGCAAACCTTCCCCGTCTTCTGCATGACAGCCCTTCAGATTGCAAGACCGCTATTTGGTCTCCCCTTAACGTTGTCTTCTCCAGGCCAGACAAATCTTACAGCTGCTCTTCTCTGGATTTCCATCCACCTTTCTCTAACCACCCTGTCAGCATCATAGAATCATAGAGTTGGAAGAGACCACAGGGGCCATCCAGTCCAATCCCCTGCTATGCAGGAACACCCATCAAAACATTCCCAACAGATGGCCATCCAGCTTCTGCTTAAAAACCTCCAAAGAAGGAGACTCCACCACACTGCCAGGCAGCATATTCCACTGTCAAATGGCTCTGACTGTTAGGAAGTTCTTCTTGAGGTTCAGGCAGAATCTTCTTTCCTGCAGCTTGAATCCCTTGCTCCTTGTCCTAGTCTCTAGAGCAGGGGAAAACAAGCCCACTCCCTCCTTGACATGACATCCCTTCAAATATTTAAACATGGCTATCATGTCCCCTCTTAACCTTTTCTTCTGCAGACTAAACATCCCCAGCTCCCTAAGCCACTCCTCAGAGGGCTTCATGGCTTTCAGACCCTTCACTATATTGGTCACCTTCCTCTGGACATGCTCCAGCTTGTCGATATCCTTCTAGAATTGAGATGCCCAGAACTGGACACAGTATTCCAAATGAGGTCTAGCCAATGCAGAATAGAGTGGTACCATTATCTCCCTTGACTTAGACACCATACTCCTATTGATGCAACTGAGAATCACGTTGGCTTTCTTGGCTGCCCAATCACACTGCTGACTCACGTTCAGCCTGTGATCTACCAAGACTCATAGATCCCTTTCAGCATACTGTTATCCAGCCATCTGTCTCTCTTAAAAGGTCATATCTCGAACTGGAATACTGAGATAGCCATTCAGGTTTCTTTTAGATACCTTGCCCATTTCTTATTGGGTCTTCCTGAATTGGGAAACTTGTAGCACCTTGAAGGCTAACCAATTCATTTGGGCAAGAAGGTTTCACAGACTGTAGCAACTTTCAAATGCATCTGCAGAAGTGCTCTGGAGGCCAGGACAGCTGATGTTGAGATAAATTATTTACTCTTAAAAGGGACTCAAGACTAATGCTTGTTTCCCCTTGAATACTGCGATATTTATGCCTGGATTCTATTGGTTGAGCTTGAGTGGAGAAGATCTGTTGATTCTATTGCTGAATGGCAAGTTAACACATGGATAAATCCCATTGATTCAGTAGATCTACTCTTTTTGGGACCAAGAACAAGACTCTAGATATTAATATGGGTATTCCTTTGAAAATGGATGCAAATGGACACCTAAATCCCTTTGCTAGTTCCAAATAGATTAGAAATCTAGTTAGGGCTAGATTTTGTAATGTGGAAGAGCACTATACACTGAGCCAGAATCTATCTCCTCTTTAATCCCAGTGTAGGGATGGATAAATCTTCCTGTTTCACTTTCTTCACAATTGATTTCTTTTTTTAAAGAGTCTAGTTTCCTTTCATCAAATTTATGAAGTCTTCTGTGCATTTTGGAAGGAGGGTCTCTAAACAGCACACAGTTGTCACAAATGACAACTGCAGACATTAGAGCTGAGAATGCTAATCCCATCTCTCTTTCTGAAAGTTTTATTGGTGTTTGGTTCTGACAAGGATAGCACATAATGTTCTGCATGAAACATCTGCTGGCACCATTCGGAAAGGAAAACATCTGGCACTCTGATCACATACCTGGGCTTTTGTGATCTTGTCTATTTGCTTCTGGGGAAATCTGGGAAGTGTATTATTTTTGCAGAGTTGGTTTATGAGCCCATAACGCTTAAGAGTTTAGAGTCAGCAGAAGTCTTTGTACAACATGCGGTATTGACTTCACTGAGATGTTGTCCTCCTTGAATTGAGGGTGTCTCTTTCTACACTGCATGAAAGGAGGGAATGGAGCAGAAGCAGGACCTCATGGCATCCTAGCTTGCAGTACAATGTTGTGGAGGTGGAGTTGAGCATGTGAGGTGCCCTTGTGTGTCGATTCCCACGTGCCATGTACGTCATGCACATTACCCATTGAGGTACATTGTGCATGGATGCTCATATGCCTTTGGTGATGCAACACCACAATTCCAGTACAGTTTATTGAGTCTATAGACCCAACAGTACAATCAGAACCTGAGAAAATGAAATATGAAATGTTGAAAGGGGTTTTTGGTGGCTAATTGGCTTGGAGATGTTTGCTTAGGAATATTGTAAGATCTCAAGAAAGAGCCAGCTATGTTCCATACTCAGTCTCCGTGGTGACTGAAGGGAAGAAAAGGTCTGCTTCCGCACCACCATTAAGTAGCCATTCTGGCTCTAATTCAAGCAAAAGAAGGAAAAGAACTCATCTCCTGCAGGTAAGAACAGTTTGATAAGCTCCAAACAAGGCAAGACAGAAGAGCATGTTGCTCCACAGACTTAGAATCATAGAATCAGAAGAGAGCACAATAGCCATGGAGTCCAACCCCCTTGCCATGCAGGAACAAACACTCAAAGCACCCCCAGGAAATGGCCATCCAGCCTCTGTTTAAAAATCTCCAAAGAAGGTGACTCCATCACACTCCCAGGCAGCAGCATATTCCACTGTCGAATGGCTCTCACCATCAGGACATTCTTCTTGATGTTTAAGTGAAATCTCCTTCCCTGTAGTTTGAATCCATTGCTCCATGTCCTAGTCTCTGGAGCAGCAGAAAACAAGCTTGCTCCATCTTTAACATGACATTCTTTCAAATATTTAAACATGGCTATCATGTCACCTCATAACCTTCTTGTCCTGTGTCTGAGATAGGCACACTGAATAGGTTTGCACCTCTGAAGGAGAGAGAAGGTGAAGAGGAGGCAGTGCCGATCATGTTGGGAGATAAATTACTGGAAGACATAGCTGTAGTTCCAGTGGAAACTTCCCCATCATCTGAATTCTATATAAAGTTACATTTCACTAACATCATGGAGTTATCCATAAGGTTGCATAACTCCATGAGTGAAAGTTGGAACCAGAGGTCAATAAAGCTAGATTTTTGCCAGGGTCCCAAGAAGGCCCATTGTCTACAGCAGAAACAGGAATGATGGAATTATACTCTATCTCCTTGAGGCAGGATTGGTTTGTCTGAGGAGTTCCTTGTGTCGTTCCTTTGTGGGCATTCTCAAGTGGTACAGCTCTAGCCAATAACACAATCTTAGTTTTCTGGAGTGTAATTCCAGCCACATTCCATCAGTGGGACAATCAGGTTGTGCGAAGAGAGGCATGGCTGAAGTAGGGAAGATGGGCACCTGAGAAGAATGGGTATTTCACCTTTTACCTGAAGGACTTGGGATGAGTTACTAGCTACCAACTAATGAAAAAAGGGGGAAAAGTGAAAGATGGAGGTCTTTAAAAAAGTAGAAGTCCTAGCGCCACTGCTTAACAAAGAGAAATGAGACTCAGAAGGCTTAAATTTGTCCCAGTGTCTAATTCTAGAAGAAAACAGATGACACCTATCCTGGAATCAGTGTTTGGAAATCTACAACAAAAGGAGAAAGCTTTATTAACACTGGAAATGTACTCTTAAGCTTAGATTTCTTTTTTCCAACACCCAGCTTGTTCATATCACAGCTCAGTGAACTGTTAACATCACATATTTCTTCTATTTCAGCAGCAAGTCCACTTTCCATCTGTGCTTCTCTTTTTTTTTTTTTTCTTCCCCTGGACTACAGAAAGACGAACACCATCTTTCCTAGAGAGCAAAAGTGGCTGAAGAAGGAAGATGGATGAATCAATGCCCAGGACCAAGGGGGAAAAAGCAGTGGGTTGCAGGGCTGCGCTGGTAGAAGGTATTTGTCTTGAAGTTGGTAGTTCCATCATGTTTGCATCTGCAGTGACTGTAGCCGGCCACTCATGGTATCAGCTTTAGAATTAAGAACTGATAGAGGATGGAAGCTAAGCCTTATGAGGAATGACTTAGAGAGCCAGGCGTGTTTAGCTTGGAGAGGAGAGGACTGGGAAGTGACATGATAGCCATTTTTAAATGTCTGAATGGATGTCACGTAGATGATAGAGTGAGGTTGTCTTCTGCTGCTTCAGCATCTAGCAGGAGAACTCACGGACTCAAATGACAAGACAAGAGAACCCATTAGGAAGAACTTCTTGACCAAAAGGACTGTTTGATGGTGAAATAGACAACTTTGGGCAGCAGTGGTCTCTCTTTCTTTGGAGATCTTTCAACAGGTGTTGGATGGGCAACTTCCAAGAATTCTGAAGTTGTGTATTCCTGGGCCAGGTGGTCCTTGTGATCCCTTCCAACACTATGTTTCTAAGAACCAAAATCCAAGAACAATTCTGCCACAGCAGACTTCTTGAGCTTTCCTAATATCCCTTCTAATAACTCACAGATGAAAAGAGGGGAATGCTGCTACATGGTTCCACCTGTACCAAGGATGCTGAGGCCTGAATCTTATTAAAGCAGACTTATTAAATTAATGAAATTGACTTAAGTGTTGACTGTCCATTCAATCATTGATTGAGTCTGCCAGAGGTGGGATTACCAGGTGGTTCCAGGCCTTTGTCTGTTGTATGCTGTAATCACACATTCACTAGTCTTCTGTTGGCTTCAAAGAGATGAGAGTGTTTGTTCTTTAGGTTATGGATACAGTAGAGAAACACAGTTTTCTTAATGTTTCTCTCCCCCGCCCCCGAAAAACAGGCTGGGTATCAGTGCACCTCATCTTTGGGCAACTGTCAGACATCCCAAAATAACCCATTATGCCTGATTCCCTATCCCAAGGAAGATTGGATTCTATTGGCCGTGGTTTAGTTGGTGGCTGCCGTTTTGTTCTGGTTTTCTCGGTGCCTCAGACATTGGCCATTTCCACACTACGCTGTTATAGTGCTATCATTCCACTTTCAATCCTGTGGAATTCTGGGATTTGTAGCTCATTGAGGTCCAAGAGCTCTCTGGCTTAGAATTGTGCAAGCCCCAGGATTCCATAGGATATTGAAAGTGGAATAATAGCACTATAAGAGTGTAGTGCGGAAATGGCCATTGTGCCTATCCACTAATGGAATGGCCAAAGGACTTTGTTGCTCCTTTCGGTGTCTTTTCTTCTGCTATGACATATCCAGGATATGTCAGATACAGGATACCTGAAGGACCACTTCTCCCTGTCCAAGCTCTAAGATCTTTGGGGAAAAGACCTTTTCTGGCACATGCCAGTGAGAAAGTCCCCCCTGGTAGCTGCTCCTCTATTTTGGAATTCCCTCCCTAAAGATGCTTAGATGTCTGACTCCTTGCTGTCTTTCTGCTAGTAAGTGAAAATTTTCCTATCCACACAGGTTTTTTTTGGAAATTCATTGCTATGGGCTTTTAATGGTGCGCTGATTTTTATATCCTGTCTTTAAAACAATTCTTTTTTAAAAAATGGTTTTAATTCTATTGATTCTTCAATGGCTGCCAAAAATAGCTTTTATATATGTTTTACTGATGCTTTTGTCTGTTTTCAACCTGCTCTGGTTTTCATACCCTGTAAGCTGTCTAGAGGAGAGCCAGCGTGGTGTAGAAGTTTGAGCTATGACCTACAGTTCTGGAGAGCGGGGTTCAAATCCTTGTTCACTCATGGAAACCCACTGGAGGAACTTGGGCAAGTCACACTCTCTCATCCTCAGAGGAAGGCAAAGGCAAACCCCCTCTGAATAAACTCCACAATAGGTTTACCTTTGGGTTATCATAAGACTTGAAGGCACACAACAACAACAACAAGCTGCCTAGAAACCCAATAGTGGGAAAACTTTGAGATAGAAATGAACACAACAATAACTTCCCTCCCCAAAGCTAGGGGATCTCCCCAAATAGGGAGGCCAATTTGCTGCAAACCCCCTCTTTCAAGTATACCTTGAGATAATATACCTTCAGATAATATAGGGCCAGTGTTGTGGCATGTGGTGATGGGATTAGACTGGGTTGGAGACTTGGGTTTGAGTCTCCTCTGAGCCGTGACACATGCTGGAGATCAATGGTCTAACCTCTGTCTTACCTCCCAGGGTAGTCATGCAAATAAAATAGATAGCTGTGTGGGCCACCTAAAGGTCACTGGTGGAAAGGCAGGTTGCAAATGGCACTACGGTTTTCCCCAACACAGCAAATGATGAGGCTGGGTTGCTGGTAAACCACATCGTTTCTTCCCTCCTCAGATATAAAGAGTGTGCATTCATCCCTTCTGAGGTTTTTGCCGTTCTTCAAGAAAAGCCTCGGCGTCTCAGCTCGACAACTGAGCCGGGCATTACAGAACCAGATGGAGCGCAAGCACCAGCATCAATAACTCATGAGGAGACGAGAGACCAAATTCCAGCTGGTACCCTCTTGATCTTCAATTTGCACACTCAGTTATTAGAGGCCTCTCAGATTGGGGTTGTGGAGACTCCCCAACCATATGGTGTTGGGTGACTTCACTCTCCATGATGGGATTGCTTTCCTTTTTCTAGTTGTAAGAATCCACCACTAAACAGTATCGAGGGGCGAGGAAGTGTTGGTACACTAGGGCCCATTCACACGGCACAGATAAAGTGCTACAATTGCACTTTAACTGCCATGGCAACGTCCTATGGGAACATGGGACTTGTAATCTGGTGAGGCACTAGAGCTTTCTGGCTGAGAATTTGAAATACTGCTTCCTAAACTATAAATCCTGAAATCCCATAGGATGTTGCTTGGGCAATTAAAGTGGAATTGTAGCACTATATTTGTGTAATTTGAATTGGCCCCACAAAAACTCTCTGATCCAGATGTAGGACCCCAGGAACAGAGGAACCAGAAGGTCCAAGTGGAATCCATAGAATGGATACTGTCTCTTGTGATAGTTTGAGGCCCTTCTTCTTTAACATCTTCTCAAGAGGAAGAAGGCAGAATCATAGAATCATAAAATGGAAAGGTGCAACAAGGGAATCTAACCCATCCTTCTGCCATGCAAGAATACAGTTAAAGCACTCCCAAGAGATGGCCATCTAACTCCTGCTGAAAGATCTCCAATGAGATCTTCTGATGAGGTCTATTTTTGTGCTGAACAACTCAGGAAGCTTTTTCTAATGTGTATATGGAATTGTTTTTTTTCCCCTTTGTAATTTGAACCTCTGGTTCGTGTGCTAGTCTCCGGAGCAGCAGAAAACCAGCTTATTCCACCTTCTACATGACAGCCCTTTGGATATTTAAAGATAGCAATCTTATCATCTGTCAGTCTTCTCTTCTCCAGGTGAAACAAGAACCAAGTACATCGAGGCCAAAAGTCACTCCAAGAAGGAGTTGGATGAAAGGGGCAACTGTGAAACTCTTCGGTTGGTACTTAGACGACAAACTGATGCAATGGTGCATCCAACTCTGCTTCGTGAAATCTTTGGACAGCTCCCTGGTTTTGCAGAAAATCTGTTTGACCTGTCACGTATTTCCTCAGCCTGGTTAGTAAGAGGAGGCTCTAACTTGCACAAAAGTGATAGCAGGAAGGGGATGCTCCAGTAGCAAGAGCTGGAAACGGTGTCTCTTTAAGGCTGTTGGCTGAAGCCAGTGTTTTGAAGAGAACTCTTTTATTCTTTTGAAATGCATTACACCTGCAGATTATGGAGGGACAAGACAGAAGTTTGACAGCGGAGAGTTGAAAGAACGGATTAGAGTTGGCGAGAGCGACTTTAAGCTGCGACAGTCTTTGAGGTCAACTCAAGGATGCCCGTCCTTCTGTCTTTAGAAATGCAAGTAATTTGAAAAAAGCACTCGGCAATTTTGAAGTTTTCTTAATCAGACTTTAGTATGTGAGCCTAGTGACTAGAGGTTTGGACTGTCAAAGAAACTCTTCTTCAAATGCCCTCTTTGTCACCAAGTGTATCAGTCAAACACCATCTGCCAGCTGTTATCTACCTTATTGGGTTATTGTGAGAATTAAGAGAGGAGTCATAGATGTAGCCATGAGCTGTTTGAGTGTTGGACTACAACCCAGAAGACCAGGGTTCAGTTCCCTGCTCAGCCATGGAAATCCACTGGGTGACCTTGAGTGCATTGTACACTCTCAGCCTCAGAAAGCCTCTCGTAGGTTTGCCTTAGGATCGCCATAAGTTGGAAAGACTTGAAGGCACACAACAACAAATACTGTATCATCTCCCATTCTTCTTCAAGCTAGGCATTCCCAGCTCCCTAAATCATTTCTCATAAAAGGTTGGTTTCCAGATCTTTGATTGTCTTGGTTGTCCTTCTCTGGACACACACTCCAGCTTGTCAATATCCTTTTTGAACTGTGGTGCCTAGAACCACACGTGGTATTCCAGGTGAGCTTTAACCAAAGATGAATAGAATGGCACTATTACTTCCTTTCTTCTGGACACCATACACCTGCTGATGCAGCCCAGAATTGCATTGGCTCTTCTGCCCACCACATCATACTGCAGAGTCAAGTTTAGCTTCTGGTTTATTAAGACCCCTAGATTCCTTTTCATGTGTACTGCTTTCAAGCCAGATGTCACCCATTCTATATTTGTGCCTTTCATTTTTCCTGCCTAGATGTAATACAGTCCTCCCTTCACATTTTCAGGTTTGACTTTTGCAAATTCGATTATTTGAGAGGCACGTGCTTGCCTCTGCCTCCATTTTCCTCACTTGCATTCCCCACCCCAGGCTTGTGAGGCTTGTGTTTAAAATGGGCTTTTTTTCCTTCAGGGTGAGCAAAGCCCCCCAATTGCTGGAGGTGTGTCCTCTCTGCCACATGGCTGCACATTCCGCTGGTAATGGCTGCTGATTGGTCAGGTGCTCTTTTTGCTCCTACTCCTTGTCTCTGGGAGGAATCTCTTTTTTCAAGATGGCAAGTGGAAGTAGCTAGAACACCAGAACTCAATGCTCCACTCTTCTCTTTCTGAGGGGAAAGTACTGGTGAGCCCTTTATCTGCTCTTTTTCTTCCCCCCGGGAGTGCCGGAGCCAAAGGCAGGGGAATGAGAGGGAGAGGTCCTGAGGGGAACAGGAGGGAGATCACATGGGAGGGAGTTATTTGTGATTTTTCCACTTTTGTGAGGGTCCTCTGTCCCAAATCCTCACGAATTAGAGGGGCCACTGTGCCTTACACTTATTCCTGTTGAAATTCATTTAGTTTTGATCCAGCTGTCCAATCTGTTAAAGGTCATTTTGAATTTTGATTGTGTCCTCTTGGGTATTAGCTATATCTTTGGATAGCTCATTTGAAGCTCATATTAAAACCTGGAGCAGATTACCTACCCTATTGACATGGAAACCACCAGCCACCTCTGATTATAGTTGTCCACATCTTTGGGAATTTTGTACTGTGTCTGCAAAGCTCTTCCTGTTACTCATGCTTTGTGTCCTGGTGCCATCCAAGGCTTACAGGGCCTTTGCATCTTTAGCTTTGCTTTCCGGAGCCCTCCCAAGTGATTAGAAGCCATTGCAAGCTAACCAACCAAGAAATTTAAACATAAAGGTGGCTGAAGTCTCTCCTTGAAGTCCATTAAATACATATTTCTCTTTTATTGCCTTGCTATTTACAGCTTTGCATTTTTTTAAAATAAAGGAATACAATGAGCCATATCCTTTGGTGGGTATAAAATATCCTCATGATGCAAATTCCAGGCGAACACCAGATCCTGTGTGTTTTATGATCTTTCCTTTTCTTGGCAATATAATTATGTCTTCAGACCTGAAATGGAAGACTGGGACATGCTAAGCTGACTTCATGCTGACCTCTTAAGTACCTGAGGGAGGATTCAGAATACCCTGAGGTGTGACATAATGCTATGATTGCTTTTAAGTTTGCAAAATGATGAGTCCATGGTAGGTAAACTCCTCAATGGAGGAGGTGCTCCCACTAGCAATTTAACCTACCCAGACTCCTTTCAGCATGCCCAAGTATAAATCAAACTCTAAGAGCAATTTGGACAGAAAGTTTTCACCCTGTGCTGTGGAAGAGTTCCTGCTCTCTGGCTTCAGGAGGGAAGGAGAACCAGCTGCCGGTCTCAGTTAAAGCCTTGCAGTGAGGTTTGCCAAGGAGGACAACAAAAGAGCACTGAATAGCTTTGAGGAGAAGGAACTGGATGGTTGCAAGACAGGAGAAGGGTTGCAAGTGTCTCCTTTAGACCTAAGTTCCAGAGGAAGGAGGAGTGCTGGAAAAAGACCTCAGAACAGCTGGACTGAGACCTTCCTTGGCTGCCTGACTTAAAGGACATCCAAGAGAGTTAGAAGTGTAGGGAGACTTGGAGGGAGCCAGGAACAGGTCCTTCCACAAACAGAAAAACCAGACAAAATGGCCAGGAGAATAGTGGACTTTAGTAGCTGATGTGAATCCCTCTTTGTGTCTTAGCAGGTACAGCCCTGTTATTGGTTTGTTTGTGACTTTGACCACTCCTGGAGTCTCCAAGACACCCAGCCTATGCCTGCTTGGGCTTCTCATCCTAGAATTGTAGAGCTGAAAGAGGCCCCAAGGGATCACAGAGAATCACAGAGCTGGAAGAGACCGCAAAGACCATACAGGCCAACCCCGTTCATCCATGCAGGAAGACACCATCAAAGCACTCCTGACAAATGGCCATCCAACCTCTATTTAAAACATCCAAAGAAGGTGACTCCACCACACTCGGTTGAGGCAGTGTATTCTACTGTTGAAGGGCTCTTACTATCAAGAAATTACCCCTGGTCTCCAGGGTTGTGGTCTGATGTTCAAACTACTACACCATGCTAAAATCCAAAGTGGATTTACCATCCCAATGATCAGGGGTGTTCAGCTGCTACAGCACCAACATCTGGGCCAGATGTTTAGCTGTAGGTATAAATGACTTGGGCTATTTCTGCAGGTTACCTTATCTCATAGTCTTCCACTCACAATCCTGGCTGCGCCTCTGCCACGGTGAGATTGTGTTTGCAATGCTCTCCTCCACACTGGACCAGCTCCCTGTGGAAGGGAACACAGTGGACACGCCTCCTCCTTCAGCAGCACAGCCGGGCTCTTTCACATGCGGTGCTGTGGCAGGAATTGCCTCCATTGCACTTCCAGGCCTTTGCCAGGGCAGGTAAGTGTGAGATGGTCACACGGCTGGGAAATTCCACCAATGATTGACTTAATGATTGTGCCAGCTGGTGACGGGAGAAGGATGGGACTGCGATGGCATCTTGCAGAAGTTTCACTGTGGTCGTGCTCTCTTGCGTCCCCATGCTGGGACTCAGTTCTCAAGCAGAAAGGGACTTGGTTGGAGCGTAGCAGTGGGGATAGTCTGGCATTTTTGTTCCCCTTCACCTCTGTTTGTAGTCTTCTGAGAAAGCCATAGTAGAAGTGTAAGTATTCCATTATCTGAAAGAACGAACTTCTCCTGGAAGTTAGAAATGGAGGCAGCGTGCTAATCGCTTACAAGCTGCTTGAAATCCAATGTGTTCATTTAAATGGGTTTCTCAGCCCTCTCCGCTGAAGTGTTCTGCATCCAGGTGATCTTTCTGATAATCCTTTTTAGATTAGTGTCAGGCCTTCCAATGAAAGGCGCTCTCCATTCTTCTGCCATGTTTACCAGGCTGATATCCAAACACTGTTTCATATGGATTAGGCAGAGAGCAACGACATACTGCTCATATGTTTCTCTCCCCCGTCCCCATCTTCCTCTCGGTGCATCTCAGCACCTCATGAAATTACATTATAGATTCATTGGATAAATAGAAGATGGAACGCAATTATGGGCTGAAACCCCCCGCCCATACTCTCTTGCAATTGAAGCGAAATCCGGCAAGGTGAAAGTCGATGCGACCAAACAGAGGCTGTGTGCAAACTACTCATCCTAAATTGCTCACACGTTTTATCTATTTATTACGGTTGTGAGATTTAATCGGTGGAATCATCATCCACAGCAACACAAGATTGTGTGTTGGGGACGAATCTGAAGCAGCTGGGATGGAGAGTTAACTTTCTCCAGATCATTCTTTCTTTTGGGGTGTGATATACTCAGGAGGGACAGTGAGAATCTTTGGATGTTGGAGAATCTAGAACCCAACTCCCTAGCTGACTTCATGGTTGAGTTGTGCAGTAAATAAATAAAATCAACTTTGTCTCCAAGTGTTCTCCAGTGGGTGTGAGGGCATTCTTGCCATGTTTTGGGGTCCCCCCGGCTCATTTTAAGACCATGAGAGACCTCTTTTACCAACAGGGAGTGACCCAAATTTGCTTCCTCTCCACTTTCTGTTTTAGAAAATGGCCTCTCTTGAGCCAGGGAGGCAAAGACATGGCAAAAAATACCCCCACACCTCCCATGAGGGCATTTGAGAGCATTTTGGGGGCAAGGGAAATTTTTGAAAACTTTTTTTGATTTCATTTTTCTAACCTAGCAGCCCCAACAGCCTCAAAATTGGCTCTGGGGGCCACATGGGGCCTGATGTTGCCATTTTGCCAGCCAAATGGAGGCCCATCTGTGAAGCTTACATGCTGTTGTCACATAATCTCGAGGCACAAAGGGTCTTTCTGCACTGCTCTGTTATAGTGCTATTATTCCACTTTCAACATCCTATGGAATCCTGGGGTTTGCAGTTTAGGGAGGGGCATTTAGGATTCTCAGCCAGAGAGCTCTTTGGCCTCAGTAAACTACAAACCCCAGAATTCCACAGAATGTTGAAAGTGGAATAATAGCAATATCACAGAGTAGGGCAGAAAGGCCCAAAGGAAGGAAGCACGTGGTTGTTTTCTGTTGATATTCTGGATTAGAGTATCTGCTCATTCTGTTCCCGGTGATGTCGTAGGCACAACGAAAGCCCCAGTCCTCATACTAGGTTACATTTAAAACCATTTATTTTCATTAAAAACATAAAATGATTTTTTCCCCTTCTGTTGGAGTCCATTCTATATCCGCCTTGAGGGAGTTTGCTCATTCTTGTGTAACAGAGAATGAACAAAAAATCATGAAAGCTGGCTTTTGCTTCTATTACTCAGCGATAACTTTGTTTCAAAGTCTTTATTTAATTTTCTCGCCAGTGAAACAAACATTGTCTTTAAATCCAGAGGGTAAAAATAAGAGCAACTAATCAAAAATGGTGAGGAAAAAGGTATGCTGTTGCTTACCAAATCAGAGCCTAAAGACAAATTCCTATACATTGTTGACTCGAAGAAATCCCCACATGGGGTAATGGGACTGACTCATAGCCAGTTGTGGGTTTATTTGGTTGTTGTCTGCCCTTAAGTCAGCTCTAACCGATGGAGATCATGTCATAGGGTTTTCCTGAAAGGATTTATTCAGAGAAGACTTTCGTTGTCCTTGTGCATTCTGCTTTCATTCACACGTATTTGCCTAAGAGGGTAACTGGCCCTGGAGTGAGCAGCAGGAGGATATATAAATAAATAAAATAGCTAGCTTCCTGTTAGTGAATTATGATGGTGTAAATCACGCTTGCATCATTAGAACTCTTTTTTTTTTAAATGATTGATACAATTTGTCTTATAACGACGCACCAGGCAATGACTTCATCCACGAGGCCCGCACCGTGGCTGGCTCAGAGTATCCCTGACCCTATGCCTCCAGCTATAGCAGTGAGTCCCAAATTCCAGTCCTCCAGGTATTTTGGACTCCAGCTCCCAGAAGTCCCAGCTGCCTTGGGTGGTGATCAGGGATTCTGGGAGCTGAAGTCCAAACCACCTGGAAGACCAGGCTTTGGGAAGCACTATAGTGTCGGTGGTTGTCTGCCGCTCCCTTGACCCTTTGGCTGACTGGGTTTGGGGGCTGCAGCTGAGAAAAGGTGGGGCTTTGGGAAGGCTGGATGGGAGACTGTCGTAGGCTTGCAGCCAATATTTGGCTGTGTGTTTGACTTATTTGTATCAAGCTGGAGTATTGCACAGCAAAACTCCTGACCGGTGGAAGACCATGGCTTTGATCACCTCTGACCTGCCCATGTTGCCTGGGCTTCTGAGGACTGAATGAATAAGGAACGGAAGACTTGCAGAGGCACACAGCTGTCTGCTTAAAGACGGGAACGGAGCATTATGAATAAATGCATACTTGGTCCCTTCCCTCCTCCCCACCCCTCATTTTTATTTGCCCTGGAAATGGAGTCGAGTCACTCTGTCAGAAAGCCTAACGCGGGAGACATGATGAATAAGGTTTATATTCAAAATACCCCTTGTCAGTTCCCATCCCTGTAGCTTTAAGAATAGTGGCCTGTTATTTCTTATTAAGTCAACGGCAATTCATTCACCTGCAGGGCCAAGCGGGAGCAGTATCTGCCTCTCTCTACCCAGGGAGGGGCAGAAGCTATCAATAGCAAGTCTTCCGCCTGCTCGGTAGCACAACGGGCTGCTTAGCATCCCGCCTTGGAGGATGGGCCAAAACGAGTCTTCAGTCCTGGCAGAACTAGGCTATGGCTGGAACCCTGATCGTAGTTATGAACGTGCAACCTAGAGCAGCCATTCTCAGTGGGGTCCATGGCACATTGGAAGGGTCACAGACTGAAAACTGTGAGAAGGGGAGCCCCAAGGTTTTCTGGGGGCCCTGGTAACTGAAACAATGCAATACCCAAATAGCAACCTTAATCTGATCCATAGCTTCCGTCCCCTTTATAACATCCTTCCAACACACTGCTAGACTTAGGCATGCTTGGTACAGGGATGGGAACTGACAAGGGGTATTTTGAATGTCAACCTTATTCATCATGTCTACCGCGTTGGGCTTTCTGACGGAGTGACTCGACATTGCTTAAGGCCACATCTCAGTTTAAGAGCTAAAATCCGCAAATTCCATAAAATCCATAATAACCATGCAAGGTCTCTCACACACAGCCTCACTTCAAGTTTTTAAGTTTTTGTCCAGTATGCTGGCACGCCCAAGCTTTCCTGGTGTTTCCTAATAAATGGTTTTCCATCTGTTTGTTTGTGTGGTATCCCTGTTTGACAGAAGAGCCCAGGAACCTGAGAAGAGCTCCTAAGGAGGCTGTGGCCAAAACGGAATTGAGAATGGCTGTCCTCAACTGGGGAGGAATGGCCAGCTGTTGTGTCCCCTTATAAAATCATGGCCTATGTGTTGGAGAAACTTCTCTGAAAAGCTGCTGCCTGCAGTTTTCCAGCTCACCACGGGGGGAAGCACGGACTGTGAGCGGCTCCTGGTGTTGGTCCTCTCTTGAATTGCTCACAGGCAGAGTTCCTGTATTTGCACAGTGGGTTAGAGATGGGTGGAAAGAATGGATCTCTTCCACTATCCATTCATGTTATCAGCTAGACAAGGGCTTGTTCCTGCATCTGCTCAACAGCCTCTTTTCTTCCTCTTTCCCCTTAATTTATTTTTATGTTACTATCCTGCTCAACTCCAGATGCCTAGGGCCATCCAATGGGATTCTGTGGATAGCGAAATTTGGGAATGGCAAGAAAAGGGAAGCAGTGCTTTCTAGTTAATTGATGGGTTTTCTTTTTTTCTTTTGTTCCTTAGTTGTATGCATATATTGAATACACACATTATATGCAATAAATTGCACCCAAAGCAATGTCATGGAATTAATTGGCTTAGCTTAGCTTAACACTAGCTTTGATGGCTTTAAAAGGGGATTAGTGAGTTTCCCAGAAAATAAATCTATCAGTGGCTATTAGCCATGATGGCTATATGGACTCCTACCCCAATCCCCCCAGCTTCCGATTTTAGCAGCAGTATGCATACGTGCTACTCAGGGGTGGAGAAGGAAGAGTGAGACAGAACTACCGTTTCCACATCCCTCCTTGTGAGACTTCTGGATGCTTCTTGTTGTGCTTTGGGAGAATTGCTTGTTTGGACTAAACCTCCTAGAATCTCCCACCTGGCATGGTCGTTGGTCCATTTAGTGGACACAAGGCAACTTTAATTGGCCATATTTAGCTCAAAGTTGCAAAAGCAGAATTGCAGATGCAGTGGGTTGTGCATAGATGCACATGTATGATGCACACTGCATGTGGGTGCACAGGCACACAGTACACATGCAAATGCCCAGGTGTGTTCTTATGTGTGCCTTCAAGTCATTTCCAACATATGGAGAACCTCTCATGTAATTTTCTTGGCAAGATTTATTCAGAGGGGCTTTGTGGTTGAGAGAGAGTGACTTGCTCAAGCTTGGTTAGTGAGTTTTCTCAACTGAGGAGAGGACTTCAACCCCAGCCTGCTCCAACATTTAACCACTACATGTCATCTTGGCTCTCCTGCCCATGCACATTCTGTTCCAAATTTGGTTGCACAGTGTCACAATGAGGCAATGTTGTACAATTGTCAAATCACTCCTTGAGTGTGATGTTATGTTGTGTGGCCCCTGTGTGGGATTCTGGCTTCAGTGGTTGTCTGTCTGTCATGCTCCCCAAAGCCCCATGGCTGACGGACAGACCAAAGGCCTTTCTGATGTTCTGGTGAAGTTTTCAGTGAACTAAGAAGGGGGAAAAACACAACTACACACTCTTTCTTTCTTTCCAATGAACTAAGGGGAAAAAAATCCCCACAACAATACATATTTTCTTTCTTTCCAACAGTTACTTTGGCCTGAAAATCAGCACCACTCACTACTGCTTATAAAAGGACATAATGCTTTTTCCCCAAGCATCATTTTCCAGAGAAAAGCACCCTTGTTAAATGTAGAGGATAGCAAGAAAGGAAGGAAAGAAGAAGGGGAAAGAAAAATTACAAAGCACAGGGCCACTTGGATGCATTTTGCTTTGGCATTTTGCACAAGGCAGCATGGCCAATTCACGGCCAAGGTAATTCTGGATAAATGCTGAGGAAAAAAAAAATGTGCCACTCAGAGGTCCCTGAGATGCTAAAAATTTCACTGTCTGGCAATCATGGGAGAACAGCACGAGCCTTTTCTCCCAAGTAATACTGTCGGTGTGTGGTAATGAATTTATTGATTTTGCCATTTTTTTTTCAAAGCACAACAGTTATTTCAGAGATAAATGCCTCTCATTTGCAGTCATTAAATCTGCCATACCGAGGACAGCTGGGCAAGTAATAGTCCAGTGTTGGAAAAGTGGGGCTGCTGGGGGAGGGAGGGTGGAGGACAAAACAGAAACACAGTGCTACCTCCATCTCATTTTCCTTTCCTTTCCTTTCCTTCCTTTTTCTCTTTTTTTAAAAAGGAGAGACAGATTTAATCAGCAACCAGAGGTTTTGGGGGCAAGGAGAGGAGTTGGAGAGGTAGCCACTTTGCTGTGTTTTGAGTGGGATTTTTTTTACTGATGAGTGGAAAGGGAGAGGGTCTTCCTAGCCCTTGGATGGGATCCCCTGCTGGATGCAGGAGCGAGAGCATCCCTGAAGAGCAATGACTTAACAGGGATGGTTCTGAGATCCCAAAAGTAGTCAGCATAAATTGCTGTTACGCTTGTTGTGTGCCTCCAACTCATTTCTGACTTCCAGCAGCCCTAAGGCAACCTTATTATGGGGCTTTCTTTGCACGAATTGTCCAGAGAGGGTTTGCCATGGCCTTTTGCAGAGGCTGAGAGAGAGTGTGCCTTGCCCAAGGCCACCCAGTGGGGATTTGAACCCTGGTCAGCCTGGTGTACTAGTCTGAATGTCAAACTATGGCCCTGGAGACCTATAATTATTTATATTTATGTTAGTTTTGTCTTTTTTTGTGCGTGCTCTTAATTCTATAACAAAAAGATTTATATAAAAAAAGAAGCCCACTGGGTGACTTCGGGCGTGTCATATGCTGTCGGCCCCAGAAAACCCCCTGATAGGTTTGCTTTAGGGTTGCCACTGTCTTCTGAGAGAGTGTGACTTGCTCAGGGTCACCCATTGGGTTTCTGTGCTGAATCCAAAATCCACAGGATTGTGATACTATTACTGGCCAATCAAAATGCACGAAAGCACATCAGGCAAACTTTCAGAGCTGCACTGGTTTCTTCATCAGGCAAGAGAGGTTAAAAGAAAATCGCACAGGAGAAGAAAAAACCCCCAAAGGTGTTGGAATCGCAGGCCTGCAGTTTGCACCTGATGTTGTTTTGTTTATGTTCAATTGTTTTGAGGGGATTTCAAAGCAGACAGGGACCACTCCCCTCTTGGCCATGTGAGGACCAAGAAGGAGGACAGTAAAATCTAAACTCCATTAGCAAAGCACTCGTTGATAGGCAACTTGGAGGTCTCACTTTCCCAGCATTGCCGTATGTCGAAGCTGATTTTTTGGCAATGAACAATAACAAGAAATGAATAAAATTAATTAACAAAAAAAATATATCCTCACAATAAATATGCTGGAAGAGCCTACTCTGGCAGTATTCCTTCCTTCCGTCTTGCCTTCCCAATCAGGAAAATGTGGATGTCGTTCGTCCTTGATGTTGGTGTCACGCATCCAGTGGCTTCTGGCCAGCCCTTGGCTGGGAGGCAGAGATAGCTGGATGTCGGAAAATTTCTCTCCAGCGTGCTCTCTCCCCAGTCAAATTCACTTCAGGAGGGGACGGGAGGAGAGGAAGAGGGTAGGAAGAAAAGCTGTTTGTTTGCCAAACAACTGTGACATATATGGAACGCTGGAGCATGAAGCCGCTGTTGTTTCCGAATGAGCTATGGTTCGAGATAGTTAACCTCCCGCTATTGTGGAGCCGTTAGAAGGAGGGATGGAGGCAAATTAAAATGGATTTTCACAAATAGCCAGAACAGCCCTTTATCTCTTCATGGTTCTGTTTTCTTTCAGTGGAGAGCCTTGTCATTCTTCATTCACGTCTGACTCGGAGCAAAACGGCCGTTTGGCCGTTTGCCAAGGGGCGCAAGGCTTGTGAGGAGCACAGAAAGGCTTCCCTTCATCCACTTTGACCGTTGGGGGAGAGGAGAAGAAGCATTTTGAGATGGCTTGCACTCCTCTTTCCCCTTTCTCTTCCAAAGCTGTGAATAAAAACAAGGGCTGAGGGCCTATACTGAAGGGACGAGCGTACATTTATGAACTTGTAGTGATGGTGAGGTCGTTCAACATGCCTCACTGGTGAATTGTGACACTGCTGTACCAAGTAGTCCCTGAAATGTGCATGCACTTCTGTGTGTGACGCACAGCAATGGCCCCAATCCTACATCCCCTCAGCATAGTGCAACTACCCACATGTGGACCTGCTCTATGTTGAGCCATATACCCTTCCACCAGCTTATTGAGAAGCCCCCAAAGCTACCCTGCATGACCATTCTGTGCTTTCCAGCGAGCAGGCAGGCTCTGAGGAACATCTAGAAACATCTAACAACAAGCAAGTCCTGACAGAGTGTGAAGAAATTATTTCTGTGAACTATTGCTCCCAAAATCTCCTACCCAGTAGGCAGCCATGGTGGGATTCCAGATATTGCAGTCCAAAAAAGGTCACTTCTAAGATCTTGTAAGACAGAAGACTAGAGGGTTCCAGGAGTTGTACTCCAAAGAGTAACTTTTCCAAACTCTGCTCTTTTGCAGGGCAGAACTGATGGCTGTGTGTTCCTAAGAATTGTGACAGTAACTTTTCAAAGCCTAGGAGTTCCATGGCGAAAGACAGAGCAAACTCTGTTGTGTTATCCAGCAATTCATAGTGGCCAGCCTAGAAGTTTTCTTGCCACGTCCTGCCAAGAATAGGCAAATCTGTTTAACAAGAGCAATCTGTCTATCTGGGCACAATACTGTTTAGCTCAACACTCTCGTTCAGATTTCTGAACCTTCACCTCATTTCAAATCAATTTGACTCATTTTAGTTTTTTAAGATCTCTAGCCAAGATGGTTTCAATGCGTCGAACAAGAGCACCCGGGCAACCGCAGGGTAACGTACTGTGCCATCCCAATATCCCTGCCATCGTAAAAGGGGCAACTGTACCCTTTGACAACCTCAACAAATAAAGCAGTTCAACACAACAACAATGCTGCTTGGCACTCCTTGAAGTTCAACAGCGTGTGTGTGTGTATCTGCACAACCAGAACCAAAAAAAGAAAAAAGAGAATATTGATGGCAGAGCAAGTGAAATTCTGCATATTCATCCCCCTGTTTCCTTTATCACTTATTCTGTAACAGCTGTTTAATTAATTGCTTGAGCGCCTTCTTAATACATCTTATTTACATACAAAATTACAGAATAATGGTTTGCCTTTGAGTTGAGTGAGGATTTAATGTCTGCTTGCCATGCTTCACAGGATATGACTACTCAAGAAGAAATAAAAGTTCTGGTTGGTTTCGACTGTCACGGTTACCTCTCTCCTCCTCTGTCCCCTCCCAGCTTAATTATTAGAGCTTATTTTCCCCAGGTTTTGTCAGGCTCGGGTTTTTTAACAGGTATTACAAGATGATGTTGGAATGATAACAGTGAGAAAGGATGTTTCCTTTCAGACATGAGTCTGGGATTTGTATTCCTGTTGAAAATAACCCTGGGTAGGCAAGCAAGGAATAAGTGAGTATTCATTTCCCTTTAGGCCCTCCCCTGTGAAAACAATGGAGCAATGGTGAGGATTCTTTGCAAATCTTTGGAATAATTTTTTCTATGCAAAAAGGCACACGGCTTTTCTGCACGCACACCCCAAAATGCATTTTTTTGCATAGAGAAGCATGGGGTTTTTTTTGTACAAACCAACAGGGCTGGCATTCTACTTGGTGGCCTCGAGAATCAGCACAGTATAGCGGTTTGAGCATTGATCTGCAACTCTGGAGACCAGCATTTGATTCCCTGCTCTGCTATGGAAATCCAGTGGGTGACCTTGAGCATCTCACACACTCTCAGCCCCAGAAAACTCCATGATAGGTGTGCCTTTGGGTCGCCATAAGTCGGAAACAACTGGAAGGCCCATAACAACAATATTGTGAGAACAGAGCCAGCAGAGCCCTGCTTATTTCCAAGATCAGACATAATCTGGTGCCTTTTGGGGTATTTAGGCCATAAATTCCTTCATTGGTAAATTTTCCACGACCATAACTGCTCCCCATCTACTTTACCAGGCGTCAGTTACATAGGAAGACGGAGGTCCGTTTTTTTGGGGCTTTTTTGTGTGTGGAGGAGAGCATTTCAGGCTTGCCTTAGGGCCTTTCCGCACTAGACTGTTATAGTGCTATTATTCCACTTTCAACCTCCTATGGAATCGTGGGGTTTGCAATTTAGGGAAGAGAGCTCTTTGGCCTCAGTAAAGTACAAATCCCAGAATATCACAGGGTGTTGAAAGTGGAATAATAGCACCATAACAATGTAGTGCGGAAAGGCCCTTAGATTTGCCTTAGTGTTGCCATACGTTGGAAATGACTTCAAGGCACACAACAACAAACATCCTTACACGGGTGCAAAACTGAACAGAGTAGTTTCACAAAATCCATATTGACTTTGGGGCTGCTATGATGTTGCAACACATGGAAATACACTGAACAATGGTGGAATGAATGATGAGCTTTGGCTCAGCGTACATCAAAGATGCTCCCCATTCATGTTCAGACCTTGGTTAGGAAATTGTACATCTGGCTACAAATTCTCAGAGCACAACAGGACTGCCCAATGCACACTAGACCACTTTTGTCAGTCCCTGGCTGTACACCTTCACACTTTACTAACAGGATTTCATTCATTGCAATTCCGCAGTGTAGTTACAGATGTGTAAAGTTGCAAAACAAGACTGATGTAGGATCTAAGCCCCTGTTTCCTGTGTGGGAAAAAGTAGTCTGAGTCCTGTTGGTTTAATCTTAGGTATGAAAAGAATATTCAAAAATATTCAGTGGTTGGAAAAATGTGTTTCCTCTGATGTCAAGAAACCCTGACAAGAAAGATCTGGACTAATGAGGATCTTCATAGTTCAGGACTTATTCTGCAAAAAATTCGCACATGGTTACTTTGCATAAGAAAGAGCGTTTTCTTCATTGAATAAAACATTTCTGAGAATATTGAAAATCCTAGAACATAAGTTTCTGGCACAAAATGCTGTTTTCTACATTTTCTGTATAACTTCTGCTCGGAGCAAGTCCTGCACTGCAAATAGTTTTCAAAAACTACTGAATTTCCAAAGCCTTTTGTGGAAAAAAAAGAAAATTTCACAAATTACACATTGCTCCTTTAAGAAGAAAATTAGCAAAGGATGACTTCCTTTGTTAGTCCCAAATAGAAGAGACCGATTAGACCAATAGGTAAATGATGAGTCAACATGTAAATAAATCTCATCGATTCAATGGGATTACTCTATTGGGGACTAAACAATAGGATTCAGAGCAATGCCTTTTGTGCAGAAAACACTCTTTCCTGTGCAAAAACTGCATTTATTTCTGCAGAGGATCATTCCCCCAGGGCCTTTGCAAAAGTACAACTATGAGTAGAATATTGCACAAAGACCTTTGTATTCTCTTGCAGCAAGGAGAAAAAAATATGGAAACTATTCATCCTTGCCTGCAAGGAATACAAACAATTGCAATTCTAACTCTGTGCAACAGGGGAATAAATAAAGAAAATATTTGCATTATGAAAGGGAGGTAGGGAGGGGAGAAAGACTATGACGTTATCTTTTCAGTTCAGAATGATGTCCCATGCTTGGTGGAGTTTGTCTAAACACAAAATGGGCTTGTGGAGCTAGAAATGGCTCAGTGTTGGCAATCTGTTTTGCAACTGGACACCCCTTGTCATACATTACCCCTTTCCTTCTTTTAAACATGGAGGATTTCTCCCCCCAGTTCATTATACCAATGCCACAGATTAAGATAAGGTCGTGTCAACTGTGTTTTCTCCCCAGCCCACAAACCTGATTATTCTGTCAGCATCCATGCTTGTAGCGACAGCCTCACAAACTCATCAGCACAGCAGCATAAAACGGAAAAGCTGCCAAATCCACTTTTCTAAAAAGATAGACAACAGCTGTCATTTTCGGCAACATTTTCTCCTTCTCCCCAATTTGGGATAAAGGGTGTTTAATGTCCCTAAAAAAAAAGAGGAACTGGAACTCAAGGTATGAACATCCTCCTCCCTGAACCCCAATCTTTGCCCTCCCAAATCTTAACAAGTTTTGGAGCAGTTACATCTTAACAATTAGCTCTGGTTACAGTTCCAGGGTCTGGATTCAAACTATAGGGTAAGAGATCCCACCTAAACATTTGGAAGAACTTCCAGATGATAAGAGCAGGCCAACAGTGGAATACTCTTGGAATGTGGTGGATTCTCCTTCTTTCTTTGGAGGTTTTTAAGCAGAGGCTGGATGGCCATCTGTTTGGAGTGTAATTCTGTAATTCTATGAATAAGTAGTCAGTTACTGGTCTTGTTCTGAAAAAGTAACTCTTTACTGTCTTTACTATTCTTTCCTGTTATGTTTTTATTTTTATGAAAAATGCAACTGATATAGATATTTTGGCTCAGGGGTTGTGGCTCTCCAGTTGTTATTGGTGTAAAGTCCAAGCACTGTACGCAATTGGCTGTACTGGCTGGAGCATTTGGGAGTTGTAGTCTAACAGTGGCTAGCTTCCAGCTAGGGCATTGTGCCTGTGTAAGTTACACTATGTATGTTGTCCCCCTCAAGTCACCATTGCACAACGGACCATTGCACAATCAGTAACCTGGTGATAATGGTGGAAGTGGAATTCCTTGGGTAATATGTCCTAGTTTCTGGAGCAGCAGAAAACAAGCTTGCTCCATCCTTCATGGGACGTCCCTTCAAATATTTAAACATGGCTATGATGTCACCTCTTAACCTTCTTTTTTCCAGGCTAAACATACCCATCTCCCTAATCCCCTCCTCATAGGGTATAGTTTGCAGGCCTTTTCTCTATCTCCAGGGTGGAGAAACATCTAAAAGCTACCCAGCTGAGCTGCCTCACCCATTGCTTCCTTTTAAGTAAAAATTAAAACACCTAAGAATCCCAGTCATGAGCCTTCTGCATTGTCCCTTAAGTCTATTTGTTCATTTAATCCATTTATATACCCTTTACCATATCTGAAATGACATCTCCAAGTGGCAATATCTCAAAGCTGTTATTTGGTATGATTTCAGCGATACCTCTCCTAGCTTTGAAGGAAGGGGCTTGTCTCATAAATCCACATTTGGAGAAATATCTCGTAGTTTTTCCAAAGAATATAGAAAGGTTGGAAGGGAGGATAGAACAGTTTTGATTAATGTAGTGTATATTTTTTTCTAAAAAAAAGAGCAAATTTTATTCACTTGTCTTCAGCTATGTATTCCAACCATCTCTAGGGGGTTATAAGCAGGGAAAAGGGAACGTTTTCAGCACCATCTCCTTTTGTTAGGAATAATGAAAAGGAAGCAACAATCATTCTAGCTTTCAAACACACTTTGGCTGCTCCTTATGGGTAGTTTTATGACAAGTGCACAACTTAAAAGTAATTTCTATCTATGTAGTGGGTTGCATTTTGAGAAGATGGGTGAGGAACACAATAGCTGGGCTTCTAATTTGTCCTTTATCGTTGTTAAAATGCATAGTTATGTCTGTATCTATAGCTATATAGATTAGATATAGATAGATCCACATGTATTCTGGGCTTCTTATAGCCTTCTCCAAGTTAGTGCAGCAGATGTCTTTCTCCCTGTGTGAGAATGATTTCTCAAAGGTGCTTTTGGATTGTTCTGGCTGTAATGACCTTAGAAATAAATACATCAAACCACTGTTAAAACTGAGAGCCAGGGTGTTGGACGAGGATTCCACGGACCTGAGTTCTAATCCCTGCTCAGACATGGAATCTGTCATGCCCGAGGTCCCAGGACTCAGCTGCAAACACGGATAGGGCCCTCCCCAACAGCCACAACACAGGGACATGGACAGGACAATATGTACTGCAAAAGGGAGAGCCCAGAAGACCAGAGCGTTTATGTAGAGAAGACGCATTAATTAGGCAAACAGATGGAGAGGCTGGTGGCCCCATATGTATACAGGGGAGTGGATGGGGAGAAAGCTGTTACAGGCAGTAGAAGCAATTTGGATCCCTGGAAACCTTGACTCTCACCTTGTGTGCTGACTTTTCTGCTGGATACTCCCTTTGGACTGTCACTCAGAATTTACTACTGATTCAGACTGCAGAAACATCAAGTGGTACCTGGCTGGTGAACTGCATTTGTGCCTGCCGCCATAGACTCTATTGGAGAGCTGTGAACTTTGCTCGGCTGCCGGCACAGGACAGAAACTCACTGAGCGACCGTGGGCTAGTCACACAATCTCAGCCTCAGAGAAAGCTCAAGGCAAACCTCTTCTGATTAAACCTTGCCAAGAAAACCCCATGATCGGGTCTCCTTTGGGTTGCCCTAGGTCAAAAGCAACTTGAAGGCCGACAACGACAACGGTTAAACTCGCTGGCAAAAAGGTTATATTCTGTAAGCGTTTGGGTTTTATGATTTTTTTTTTAATGTTGCCAAATATGTAACTTTGAAATAAGCCAAATTTTGGGTCAGTGTTTTGTCTCTGCATAAAGCAAGGCTCAAAGGCTTGCGCACAAAACCTATCCAACATCTTATGGTACATGGGAAGCGTTTGAAACTGTGTCATACCACAGTGACCCATTTGTTGAGTTTGAACTCTGTAATGGCAAATTGTTACATTGCAACAAATGACCCAACATCTAATGGTACATGGGAAGAGTTTTAAATTGTGTAACACTACAGTGGCCCATTTTTTGAGTGTGAGATGCGTATAATGGCAAATGGCTGAATTATAACAAACATCTTGCTTGCTTTCTCCTTGCTGGAATTTCTCATCACCCCTTAGCAAGGCCTTTGAGATGAGACATAGAAGGCTTATTTTGACAAGCCCTATTTCTTGAATGTGGAGTCAGTGGACGTGGGCATTCAAGTGCTTTCGTCGTGCCTTACTTGGAAGAAGCCTTCCAGGGTGAAGAAGGAGAAGTGAGCCAGGAGTATGAATGCTCTTTTTATCCACTGGGTGCCTCTCTAATATTAAGGCTGTAGTTGATTTGCTGTGCCTAAAAGGAGGAATTCTTTTGTGAATGTACTCTGGAGACTCATGTACAAGTCTTAAAAAATTTAATCAAAAAACTGACCCACCCAAAAAACCTGTCTCAACTTATCCATGGGTCAATATAGGTACTGTACTTTAACTCTTATCAAAAAAGGAACCACCCCCTTCCCTGAGTAAAGCGGGCAAAGGCGAGAGCTTAGTCCATCCTGGGAGAACCTAAAAGAATTATTCTCACAACTGTTCAGTTGTGCTAGATTGCAGCATTGCACAAGCAGTTATGCAACAGAGGACCAGCTTAGGGACCTGGGTATGTTTGGCCTGGAGAAGACAAGGTTAAGAGGTGACATGGTCGCTATGTTTAGGGATGTCACACAGAGGATGGAGAAAGCCTGTTTTCTGCTGCTTGAGAGACTAGGACACAGAGCAATGGGTTCAAACCTCAGGAAAAGAGATCCCACCTAAACATTAGGAAGAACTTCCTGATGGTAAGAGCATTTCAACAGTGGAATATACTGCTTGGGAAAATGGCATCTTTCTTTGGAGGTTTTTAAACAGAGACTGTTTAATCAGGAGTGCTTTGACTGTGGTCCTTGCGGTTTCTCCCAACTCTAAGATTCTATATCTCAAACTGGAAATTGAACCCCAGTACAACTACCCATAGCAGGGATGGTTAACTGTGAAGGGTGGAGAGCCCTTTCACCTTACAACACAATCTCTCTGGGCACAGCCATGATGAAAAGTTTGCATCCAGCACCTGTTTCCAAGATAGATCATTTCAACCTGCTGGGGTCCTTCTGCAATGCTAGGGTGGCCATTTAGCTGTCTGTTTATGAAACACTTGATACACTTCACTGATACTTGAGGCTTTCTCAGAAGTCATTGATCATTCACGAAACCTCATGCATGATTCAGGCTTCCTCTTCAGGTTCTCCTGCCAGCTATTGATTCTGTTGGCATTGCTAATCAGTTACAAAAGGTTTATTCCATGCAGGGTTCCTTGAAAAGAAAAGTCTTCATTTTTTAATTTTTGCAACATGATTTATGGGGAGGCCAATGTGGGCTATATGAAAAGTTGAATTTGTGAGGAAGAGGGACTGATGAACCTCAACAAATAAGGACAGATCAGAGAGTATGTAAAAGGCTGGTGAGAAGCTGGTTCTTCTTGGTGTCCTAGCCAGAGAAGATGTTTCCCAAGTTTCACCTAGAAGGAGATATCTGGAGAAACATGGGCACATGGTTTGAACTGGAACGGACCAACTAGAAGCCAAAGTTGCCATCTTGTTGGTGTTTTATGCACCTATAAGTACGCTAAAGGCAACAGAACTCCTCTGATTGTGGAAGCTAAGCAGGGTCAGCCCTGGTTAGCACTTGACCGGGGACCGCCAGAAAATACAAGGTGCTCAGGCTGTATTTCAGAGGAAGGAACTGGCAAAAACACCTCTAAGGATTTCTTGGCCAGGCAAAGCCTATGAAATTCATGGGGTCACCATAAGTCAATAGGCAACCTGAAGGCACATACACACACAAGTTCACTCACATATGTAGGCAAACGCAAGTGGCAGATAGAAAAGCAATCCTGAAAGGAATCATATTTACCCAACATCTGTGTTTTATTAGTGCATGAATCCACAAGGTATATGTGTGCTGAATGGTAGACAGAAGGTTCAACTGAACCAAAAACCAAAGTTACTTGTGCATTCTCCACCCCACCTCCACAAAGCTCTGTCTCATTTTTGGAGACAAACAAATAGAATAAATGCATCCATTGCATTTTTGAAACAACACAGGGAGCCTCAGAACTCCATAAATCCAGGGATGACTTCAAATAGAGAAGAAATTTGGAATCTGAGGACTTACAGAACCAGTTGTTTCTTTAGGAAAAGCATCTGTAACATAAATGGTTTTCGAAGCCACGGAAGGAGCTGCGTTTGATATGAGAAGGAGGGCATGTCATTCAGAGAATTATTACAACCCGAACAATTGTAATGCACCAGGTAGTGACAATCCCTCAACGCCTGCTTTCCCAGGTTTGCATCGTTAATTGACATCTCATTAAAAGATCATTAGGAAGCTGAAAATGAGCTGACACACATACACACAGAGCAAAAGATGACAAAAAAGGGGGCGGGCTGGAGTTTTCTTAATTAGAGTTAAATGCAGAAGGCAAAGTGATGAAATAATTAAGGAAAGGTGAATGAGCATCTGCAAATATAAATACATATCTGTGGAAGACGGAAAGTATATATATATATATATATACACACACACGCACACACATACACACACACACCTATATGCAACAAACAGGTATGTGGATGGTTGAATTAAAACTGGTAATCAAGGCATGAGTCCTTTGAACAGACGATATGGTAGGAGTGTATACTGAAATTGTAGGGCTCAGCTAAAGATAGAGGTAGAAAGAATATTCAGTACTATTGGCTTTTTTGCAGGAAAAAAACATGGATTACCCACCGTTCAAGATAGCCTTCCAAAAAAGCAGGGGCAAAGAGGTTTTTTTGCAACTTTGCAAAACTCTTTTTGTGGAATTTTCTGCAGGAAAATATACATGGCTTTTTAATTTGCAAAACCAGACTGAAAAACCATAGGCTTTGTACAGAATGCCCTCAGAAAAAAGTTCTTGCATTGGAGAGACTGGCAAACCTACCTAGAGCAGAGACATTGAATCCATGGAATTTTACAGAAGTATTGACTTACCGACTCAGTGTGTCTATCCATTAGTTGGGTCTATCCAGTTAGAGTCAGGCCAGTGTGCTTTGTGCAGAACTCAGCATTACCTGAAGGGAAAAAAAAAGTGCAAATTCTTCTCAAAAACCGGGCAAAAAATCATAGTTTTCCTCCTACAGCAGGAAGAGTATTGTGGGGACTATTTATCCTTGCATGGGAGGACGAAGGATGCAAAAATTTGCATCCCTAGTCTAAAAGTGCTGTGTGTTTTGCAAAGAGGTAAACCCACTTCTAACGATTGTTCCAAAAGTTTTCTAAAACTCTAGTTCCTGATTGGCCAGAATTGTCCTTCACATGAGGTCCTCTCCGTCTGGCACACATATCTCAAATTCTTCCCACCCCCTGAAAACAAATGAGAGCCATGCCCCTAGGATACATTGCCTCCCAGTGCCATCATGAATTTGAAGGCACAGCAGCAGAGCTTGGAGTGTGTAGAGGGGCGGGCTGGGGGGGTATGGCCGTGGCGCATGGGGAGCGTGGCTGCGACATGCGGGGGCATGGCCACAAGCCGGGATGCCCCTAAAACATTGCCGCCTGGGACAAACTGCCCTATCGTTCCCCCTTCCCTGTGTGACTGTGAAGGCATTATTTTGACTCAGGTCAATAAATGGGAGGTTTTTCTTTGGGGCCAGAATTTCTTCTGGTTGGTGTGACTAGGCCATCTTCTCAGATTGGCGCCTTGATTGTGAGCCTAAGCGATGCACACAATGTGAGAGCAAAGCTGACTTCTGGAACCTCACAGCACCCGAGGCAAACTTCCCCTTCTTCCTTCTCCCTTGTGTTTTGTGTACGTTTAAATGAGCTTTCAATGGCTTTGATAGCTAGGTATTAGCTAGGTATTCGGCTATGTAATTATACCGCAATTAAATTTAATAGCTTTGCTAACAGCTCAATAGTAGGAGAGTTTATCTAAGATGTGGGTTTTTGTGGGTGTTTTTTTTTTAGGCTATGGGCTTATTAACCTTTTAATATGCTGCCCATATATTTTTTGTTTTATATGCATTTCTGTTTTACACACAAAACCATAATCACCTAAAAAGAAGAGCCATTACTCACCATTATAAAATGCAAAATATGCATTTGTGCCTTACTTATAAGCATTTTTGACCAGCCTACTATCATTAAGGTTTAACAATTCTCTGGCTATTGTGTTTGGGGAACTTGGCTGTGGCAGGCTTGTTTGAGTTGTTCCCAGTTACCTAAGCTTTCCAGCTGTGCAATGGAAGCGACCGTGACCTGCCACACAACCCTGTAATGATCAAGGCAACTTGTCCTGTTGAGGAAGCCAGCCACAGTTCCCAGTCTTTAAACAGAGTCTATAGCAGCAGCTTTATTTTAAGGTTTACAGAAACCTAGCAGTCAGTTACCATTCTTGTTTCAGCAGTCCAGGTCAGCAGAAAATTCAGAGTGTCAGTTCAAGGGAATCTCTAGCAGCATAGTCAGCCCCCAAAGCAAGAATCAAGGTTTTCCAGGAAAATAAGCCACAGATCAAGAGAAGAACATGTTGCTTCCACCAGATATACCAGTTATCTGCAACAGATTTCTCCCTGCCCCGCCTCTGATATTTATTGGCCAGCAGCCTCCCCTAGCCATTTGCCTGATTAATGAGGCTTCCTTACATAAGTGCTCTCCCTTTCTTGTCTATATGCTGCAGTAAGTATTGTCCTGCATGTTTTGGCTGCTGGGGAAGATCCTGCCTGTGTTTGCACCTGGGACTGGGGCATGACACCACTAAAACGATTATACCAAAAAAGAAAAAGAAAAAAAAAGGACTGAAGTTGTCTCATCTCACAATGCAGTCAAAATCTAGCTTACTTGTCATTTAGTTGTTAAAAAAAAAAAGGAATTAATCAGAAGCAATGCCAGCATTGTCTAGGGACTTGAATGTTGGACCAGGATTCTGAGAGACCAGGTTTTGAATCCCCGCTCAACCACAGAAACCCATTGGGTGACCCCTTAGGCAAGGTATACTCTCTCAGCTTCAAAGGCAAACAATGACAACTAAACAAAACATGCCAAGAAAGCCCCAGAGTAGTTTCACCTTGGGGTTACCATAAGCCAGAAATGACTTGAAGGAACACAGCAACAACAATGATGCATCTAGGCTTGAATCCTATTGACTATCTCAACTAAAGTTGAATAAGTTGGATGTGCATAGGGATTGATTCACCATTTGGTAATTTATTTGGTGGGTCTCCTTTAGACCAGTTCTTCTTAAGCTACCAGAGGTAAGGGAAAGGCTGGATTTCCCCCCCTCCAAAATGCACGGGAGGGGTGTTATCGTTGTGCCCTTGACTACAACGACTTCTTTCTTTCCTGGAAACTCATGATGGACCAGCAGCCAACAGGTGGTCACTGAGCACTGCTCATGGACCATCATTTTGAATATTATGGACTGCCATTGTGGGCATGATTGCTCCAGATGGAACTACGAATAGGACTGGAGCTGTAATTAGTACCTCGGTTGGTGCATTTTTTTTTTTTTGCAATAAATAGCTTCTCTTTTTGGTTTCCTTAGGATCTGGAATAGAGATCACGATGATAAGACTATTTGCTTCTCTTCCTGAAATTAGCTTTTCCATCAAACGCCAGACCTGCCCACTGAGAAATGCCTCCGCTGCCAATCTGAGTCATGGAGTTATGGTACAGGGAGGTATTTGGACATCTTTCGTGAGTCAGGCATCACAAAGCTGAAAGAACTGACCGGCTTTTTGATGATCCTTCCTGAAATAACTAGCTGGCTTTATGTAATTCCCAAGTAAGAAAATGAATCATATTCCCCCTCCCTTCCTACTCTACTTAAGGGATTTGGACTTGAGCTGACAATATGTTCAAATCTGGCCAAAGCTTTTTCTGCTCAGATATGTTGCAATAACCCAACATTACCTTCCTAAAGAGTCCCCCCCCCCCCAAAATTCAAGATTTCCAGCTTGGTGGCACTGGAGGCAGAGGAAAAGATCAAACTTTTGTTCTGGTGGAAATTTCAGTGAGCTGTTCATTTAGGCAGAACCATATGGCTACAAGAGAAACATCTCTTTTTTTAAAAAAATTATTTTTATTAAAACATTTTTTTAAAAATATAAGACAATGTAATTGAAGAGGAACATCTCAAAATACTCAAAAGAAGGTTCCTTTATTAGTAGAAATATCTGATGTGTTTTGGCCTCTGTGTCCTTTTAAGGTTTTTGTCGGTGGGCTATACGAAGTCATAAAAAGGACAATTAACAAATATCTAATGGATGGAACACCATATGATAGGGCATATGTTGTTGTTGTGTGTCTTCAGGTCGTTTCTGATTTATGGTGACCCCAAGGCAACCCTATAATGGGGTTTTCTGGAGTTGAGAGTGTGTGACACACCCACACTATTGTATAGAGAGTGGCCCTTTTCACAAGGCATTTTCCATGCAAAAGAGGGCATGGAGCGTCGCATGATTGTGAGGAGCGATCTGCATGACGCACTCACAATTGTGCAACGCTCCAGGGGCTGGCAGGTACCGATTGTGCACCTTTTCATTTTCAGCTGGAAGCCAAAAATGGTGTATGATTGCGCATTGCTACCAGGCCCTGCGCGCACTTACCTGGCGTGCGGAGCCCCAGGAGCTGTGCGGGTTGCGCTTCCTGCCCCAGTGCAGCCTGGGAAACTCCCAGGCTGCGCTGTGGAAGGAAGAGGCGGGGCTCTTGCGTGAGCAGGCAGCTTGCGTGAGCCGAAGAACCTTGGATATGAGAGCCTCTCACTGGCGGCTGCTCGCGCGATCCCCGCACCCCAGCGCCAGAAGAAGGTAAGGTGCGGAAAGGGCCTAAGTCTATCATTGCTGCTATCCCTGGAGCTGCACGGTGATCAAGAACAGGGGTGTACGCAGTGACACAAATGGGAAGTGCTCCTGATGCAAAGGGCTGTCGTTTGCCAGAGTATTCACAAATGCTGGCCTTGGTTTCCTGTGTGGCTCCGGTCTAATTGGAATCACAAAGGAGTCTCATGACAGCATCGTTTCCCGGGCTCAAAAGAAAATCCATTCTTAGTACCATGGAGAAATGCATTTTTAGAAATGCAGAAAAAGGAGCAAATTAGAAGAGAAAGATAGGGGAGAGGATGCCAGGTACAAGCGGTGAAGCAAATAATAAGAGTTAGTTCAAGAGGCGAGCTAATAATATGTTTTGAATGGAAACTGGGACAAAAGAGGAGGAGAGCTTTTTGGCTTGCAAAAGAAAAACTGAAAAGCTTTTTATTCTCTGATTCTCAGTGTATAGATCATTAATAATTTTTAGCATTTATATGGCACCTTTTTTTCTTTCTCCCATTTTGCATGTTTGCAACAAGCAATTAGACGAAAGACCAAAAATTAATAGTAATAATTTTTTTTCCTACACCAGTTTAGTTAAATAAGTTGGTCTACAGCACTCTTTGTCTGAGCTGTTTGCTGAATTCTAGCTTTCTTGTTGTTGAAGAACCCATCCTTACGTTCAAAATCTGTTTTATCATCTAGTCACCAACTACAGTTAGAAGGTATGGTTTGTTATCTGAACTGTGGCTTCTTTAAACCATGGTTTGTTGCTATGTTAAGATCCAGAACTGTAGTTTTACCTTGGTTTGTTTCCCTAGGTGCCATCCTGAAAGAGGAATGGGCCAAAGAGGTAGGAGACACATACAGCAGGAAACATTTTGTGGTTTGGTTGGTTGTCTTTCATGAATAAAGCAATGAACATTTCCAGCACAAACCATGGTTTAGTGGGAAGGCCAAACACAGCCATAGATTGCAGTGGACATGGATGTGCACTGGGCAATTCCTTCATGGATGAGCCCTCTTCATGCGTTGTATAAAATGGTTAACTAAGCATGCAGGAAGGAAATTCTGCTAGCTGAGCACCATTGCTGTTGCTTTGATAATATGTAAACTGACAAGTTAAATGAATTTTGACAGGGATAAACGCAAACTGGTACATTTGGGCAGGAGAAATGGAATGTGCAAATATAGGATGGGCAACATCTGGCTTAAAAGCAGGACATGTGACAAGGATCTTGGGATCTTAGCAGACTGCAAACTAAGCATAAGTCAACAGTATATGATGTGACTGCAGAAAGCCAATGTAATTTTGGGCTGTATCAACAGGCACATAGTGTTCAGATCAAGGGAAGTAGTAATGCCACTCTATTCTGCTTTAGTCAGACTTTACCTGGAATCTGTCTCCAGTTCTGGGCACCACAGTTCAGGAAGGATATTGACAAGCTGGAAGGTGTCCAGAGGAGACTGACCAAAATGATAGAAGGCCTGGAAACCATGAAGCTCTATGAAGAACGGCTTAGAGAGTTGGGTATGTTTAGCCTGGAGAAGAGAAAATAGAGAGATGACACTTTAGCCATCTTCAAATACTTGCAGAGCATCACCTAGAAGAAGTGAGCTTGTTTTCTGCTGCTCCAGAGACTAGAGCAGTGGTTCTCAACCTGTGGGTCCCCAGATGTTTGTAGACTTCAGCTCCCAGAAGCCCCAGCCACTATGGTCAATGCTCAGGGCTTCTGGGAGCTGAAGTCCAAAAACATCCGGGGACCCACAGGTTGAGAACCACTGGACTAGAACATGAACCGATAGATCCAAATGATGAGAAAAGAGATTCCAACTAAACATTAGGAAGAACTTCTTTACTGCAAAAGTTATTTGACAATGGAATGTGCTTCCTCACAAAGTAGTTGAGTGAGCAGCAGGATGCCAACTGGAATATGACTCCCTTGGATGGCATTTCTGCATGTAAAAGCAAGCCATGTTGCGTTTGTTATTTCACTAATCCTTCAAAGAAATCAGCACAATTGATACCTTGCCTTACAATTAAAAGGAAGGAGGAGGGGAAACATGCCAACCTTGCTGTGGATAATAGAAAGTAACCCAAATTAACAGCATTCAAAATGTCAAGGTATCTGATGATTATATAAAAGCTGGGGTGGGGGAGAATATTAGAAATATACATACAAAATATAAGGTAAACCAACCAAATCCAAAGCAGCAAACAAGCAGGAGAACCTTAGTAATAGCATTAGAAAATGATGACTCACACATGAAAAACCTGTACTAACTTTCCTCATGCCATCCAAGTGTTTAGGACTGTAACTCCCAGAATGCCTGACCATTGGCCAGGCATAGCTGGAAGTTTAGGGAGCTTCAGCCTGTCTGGACTGGAAAGAGATAATGTCTTCTCCTGGGGCCAAAGACTTGATCAATAGAGTAATGGACAATAGTATTTCAGAAGACCTAAACCCGGGTGAGGAACCTCAAGTCTTAGAGCCAAATCTCTTCTCCTGGAGACCCATTCCAGATGGCCATACCCTTTTACCCATGACATCATCATCTGATGGTTTAGCAGATTTTGTACAGCATCCTCCCTCCCATTATTGAAGTTCTCAGTGCTTTTCCCAGGGTTTGGTGGTTGTTATTTGTAGTCAGGTTGACCCTGACTTATGGTGGCCCTGTGGATGAAAGATCTCCAGGTCATTCAACCACATTACTCAGGTCTTGCAGCTTCAGGGATGTATCTTCTTTGATTGCATCGATCCATCTGTAATGTGGTCTTCCTCTTTTTCTGCTGCCTTCCACCTTCCTAAGTATCATTGCCTTTTCTAGGGAGCCATGTCTTCTCATGATATGGCCAAAGTACAACAGCCTCAGTTTAGTCATCTTGGTTTCCCAGGGTTTAGTTTCTGGTAATATGATGCTTTATGCTCAAGTTTGGCTGGTATTTTCAGACCTACTCATTTTGCCTTTGGCCCCACCCACCACTGAGAATGTCACTAAAATTAAATTAGTCCCTGGGGCTGAAAGAGACCTGTCGCCTCTCATTTAATCTCAGATGATCAAGGCACCCCAGCAGTCATCACGATAACAGGCCATTTCCACACTGCACTGTTATAGTGCTATTATTCCACGTTCAACACTCTGTGGAATTCTGGGATCCTGAGGCCAAAGAGCTCTTTGGCTAAGAATTCTAAATGCCCACCCAAACTACATATCCCAGGATTCTATAGGATGCTGAAAATGGGGTAATAGCAATATGGCAGTGTAGTGCTGAAATGACCACTGTCTTATAGCAAGGTACTGTTTAATTCCCAGCTCTGGAGACGCCTGCATATAATGCATCGTTATTTTTTTTTTTTTAAAAGAATTTCCTGTTTCCTTGTTTGCTGCAAACATGTCCCTAACTTACTCTGAGACAAAGCAGCCCAGGAGAGTTTGAATGGGGTAGTGATGCAGAAAGATACTCCACAGAATGGACTGGCATCTGGAGGAATGATTTAATTGCGGAAGGCATGCTGAGAAATACAATTTCCATAAAAAGAATCTATAAAAAGAGTCTGGGGAAAAATATATCAGAACTAAACTGTTTGATCCTTCACAGCAAAGAGGTGGCAAGCCGAAGGAATTATTTAAGGGGATATAAACACGGCAGCTTCCCGAAAAAGAGATGGGCTCTGCAGAGAGTAAACTCAGCATGGGGTTCCTTCCGATGCTTGTCTACTCTGAAGTAGGGCTGGGAAAGAAATTCATTCCTATCACATATTTATGGGAAGCTATCAAATTTGCACTTCTCAAACCGGTACACAAACCAAAACAGAATTCTCCTTTGGTATTTACCATTCCCCCTTCCCCTTTCAATTTTATGATGTAGTTCTCCAGTCCAAAAAATTGCACTGTTTAGAGGAAAGGTAAGGCAAAAAGTCATTGGTGTTAACTTCTGTGAAGTCGATTTCAAGTTGGGGCAACCTAACAACCCCATTCAGACCTTGCAAGCTCAGGACTGTGGATTCCATCCTTCTGTAATATGTTCCTTCTCTCTTCCTCCAACCTTCTACCTTACCAAGCATTATTGGCTTCTTTAGTGAGTCATGTTGTCTCACGATAGGTCCGAAGTATGACAGCCTCAGCTGACGTTATGTTTCAGTACTCTGTTACTCTCAGGGAAACACACAGGTATTTTCCATGGTGTTTAATAAGGCACAGGATGCTTAAATCCAAGGTCATTATCAGAGGCCCTGTTACGTATCCCCCAATTTTGTGGGACTCGGTTGGTGGAAACACATGACATAGCTTTCTCTATAGTGGAAACCCGGCTGTGGATTTTTCTCGCAAGGGACATCGGTCTCCCTCCATCTTTTCCAATGGGAGGTGAAGACTATACTGTTTCTCATGGCCCTTAGCTCTTACAATTGGGTGGGAGGGAATCTATTCTAGCTCTTATTAAAAACTCCTTGCTTTTTTGTTTAAAAAATAGGAGTTTGGGCTGTTTTTAATTGGTTTTTAGTTATTTATTTAATGCTTTTAAAGTGTTTTTATCGGCTGTGCCTTGCCTCGGGGCCCTGGTGAATTGAGCAGTGATAAATAAAAGACACGAACCGACGAAGAAAGAAACAAATAATGTGTTTATATTGATTTTACTGTATGCTGCTTGAGATCTCATGATATTTGGTAAGACAGAAATATTCTAACGATGAGGAGGAAGAGGAGAAAGGGTAAATCCTACTGATTCAATGGGTCTGCTCTAGTTGGGAAGAGCCAGCATAATCTACTGGCTTGAGTATTGGACCAGGATTCCAGGAGACCGGTGGAAATCTACTGGGAAAGTATGACTAAGTCACACTCTCTCAACCTTAGACCAAGGCCATGGCAAACCACCTCTGAACAAATTTTGTCTAGAAACCTTCTTGATAGGTTCTTCTTAGGGTTGCCACCAACCAGAACTGACTCAGAGGAATACATGTACATGCATACACACAAACCATTTAGGGGTACCAATAGTGATTTAGGTCTAGTTTTTCCTCACATTGAACAGTTCAGGAAGCCCTGCAACCTATTGAAAAGGTGAGTTGCCAGTTCTGGGGGCTTCTGGGATGGATTGTTCACCTTTTGGCAGAGAAAGAGCAGTCTGGTGGAGTCTAGAGGGCCCATGGACCAAGATAAGGTGGGAAATACAACCAGCCTGATAACCTCACATTGTGTGCCCCGGGTCAACCAGAAAGAGAGAAGGGTCCCATTTACAATGCACAACGAGAGTGCCAATTTTTTTTCCGAGCAAAATACAAGATGTTGGTTATCACCTTGAAAGCCCTACATGGTTTGGGTCCAAGTTACCTGTGGGTCCACCTCTTCCCATACAATCTGCCCCGTATGCTCCAGTCCTCTGAGGGACATTTACTTCAACCAGCCAGGACTAGACTGGCAGTGGTCACCCAGATGGCCTTCTTGTCGGACGCCCCTAGCCTATGGAATGACCGGCTGGAAGAGATCCGACAGCCGGATCCAACTGTCTGAATTTTTAAAAAAAGTGCTAAGGACCTATCTCTTCCGGCAAGCCTACACAGTCAATTTTTTAAACAACTTTGGTGTATTTTATATGGTTTTATATGTTTTTTGTTGTATTTTAATCTACGTTGTACCCCAGCTCAAGCCTTGGGGACAGACAGGTAAAAAATTAAAAGTATGTATTTGTTATTGTTATCATATCTGCTTTCAACAGCCATGGCAACACCCCATGGAATTCTGTAGTTAAGGGGGACCTAGAGTTCTATGGCCGAGGATGCTAAATGCCCCCTTCCCTACACTTCCAATTCCGGGAATCCGTGGGACGTTGCCATGACACTCAATGCTGCACTATCCTTGTGCGGGGCGAGTGGGCTCCCGGAAAGACCTTTCCTTGCTCAGCTTTGCTGCGCGGCGTGGCGTCAGATAGCCGCCCTTCGCCATCACCAAGCGAGCTTCCCGCGTGCCGCAATACCTAGTCACAACGGAGCAATTAAAGGCAATTACGGTGCGCTTTATGGAACGGGACAAAATGGCTTGCAGCATTAAAGCCTTTGAAAATCTCCCATGAAAAGCCGTAATAATGTATTAATGTATTAATCCCCTTAATCCTGTCAAACTTCCAAAGTATTGCTGTTTTAAAGAAAAGAAAAGAGGGGGAAAAAGAGAGAGAACACAGGCTGACAGGAACTCTCAATACTAACCAAAGCAACGGCAAATCTAGCAATGACAGCTAGCTCTCTGTTTCGACACACACACACGCATGAATGAGATATTTGTCGGTGTTAGACCTTGATGTTTATCTCTGTTTTTCAGGGACACTCAGAAGAAGCAAAGGGAATAGAAGGAGGCCTTTTGGAGAGGCGCTAATGTCTTTTTTGAAAGCCTGACTCCGTTCCCCTTTTCTGCTGTTTGCTTTGCATTTGAAGTTGGTGTCATGTTGGTTTCTCATGCGTTAGAATCCTCCCCATCCTTGACTAAAATAGGGGAGAAAAGGGTTGCATATTTTATATGCGTGTGAAGATTGTCGTGCTGTGTACCCTCAAGTTGCTTCTGACTTAAGGCGAACCTATTGTGGGGTTTGTTCAGCGGGTTGGTTTTTGTTCTTTTTGTCTTCCTTTGAGGCTGAGAGAGTATGACCTGCCGAAGGCCACCCAGTGGGCTTCCATGGCTGTGGGGGGATTTGAACACAGGACTCTTGAAGTCCTAATCCAACATTCAAGCGATGTTATTTGTTTATTACATTTATATGCTGCCTTGTTCCCATAAAGCAGTGGTTCTCAACCTGTGGGTCCCCAGATGTTCGTGGACTTCAGCTCCCAGAAGCCCCAGCCACTATGGTCAATGCTCAGGGCTTCTGGGAGCTGAAGTCCATGAACATCTGGGGACCCACAGGTTGAGAACCACTGCCATAAAGGGACCCAAGGCAGCTTCCAAAAAAGTAAAACAAAACAAAAAACTTTAAAACAATTAAAAACATACCAAAAAACCCTATAAAATTTAAAAAATCTGGACGAATTAAAAAACTCCCAGCCTACTTACATATTAAAAGGCTGCTTAAATAAGAACGTTTTTGCCTGCTGGAGAAAGGAAGCAAGAAAGGGGCCAGCCTAGCCTCCTGTGGAAGGGGGTTCCAGCGGTTAGGAGCAGTCACTGAGAAGGCTCTGTCCCCTGTCCTCCACTGGTGAGCCTGAGACAAAGTTTTTCCCTTGGATCTTGGAGTTGCTTGCCTTTCTCCTCAGGCCTTGCCCTCACTTGATATTTTGGAGCAGGTTAGCAAACCTGGGTCGCTGCTGTATGTACCCAACATTGGGTGCCAGCAAGGTGAAGAAGCAGCCTCAAGAAGTACGCGTTGGAGGGACAGAAGCAAAAACTTTGGTTATTCTGTCTGAGATTCCCCCTGTGTTTCTCCATGTTGGAAGTCAGGAAAGTACATGCTGCAGAAATGAAGAAAGTTTTAATTTGCTGACTTTTTTCCCCCGAAAACAAAATTGTCAAGCCTTTTAGATTAGCGCTGACACTTCTTAAGTCCTCTGTGGTCTTTTATGCTGCCTTTGATCCAATATTATTTTAATGTCAGGTATGGTTTTGTTTTAAATAAAAGCTCACTAAGGCACTTTGGGACTTGGTAATGGAAGAGCTGGTTAAATAAAGACAGTTAAATAAATAAAAAGTCAGCTCAGCGTTAGCTTCATTTGTTTTTCCACTTCTTCCCTTAGCTGCCAATTTAGACATGTTATTTTTTTTTCCCTAGCAAGTTTCTGATGTCAGAATCAAAGATACAGACAAACTTGCTAAAAAACGAATCACTCCCCCTCCTCAGTCTCTGTTGATTCCCATGTCAGCATGGTTGTGAATCTACTCCGAGTTGCAATCCAAATTTTAAGGGATTCATCAAAGGATAGTTTAAAAAAAAGATGAGAGGGAGAAAGACCATCAACTCACCTGAAATGAGAAGGTAAAGACCAGGGCTGTTTGGGTTTACATCTTCACAAATGACCTTACATGTTTATGACATTGAATGGAGTAGTTTTGCAACGTCCACCTTCATTTAGGGTCTGCTATGACCTTGCAACATATGGGCATCCATTGCGCACTGGTGGAGGGACAGACGTCCAATTGCCTGAAGTGCAGCAAGATGCCCCCGATGCTTGTTCAGATACCAGCTAGGAAGCACAGGAGCGCAACAAGGATGTCCAATGGGCACCAGAACTGCCCAATGTGCATCAGAAGGTGATAGGTCATGGAATCGGAAGAGGTCGAAAGGGCCAGCCCCATTTTGCCATGCAGAAATACACTATCAAAGCATTCCCAACAGATGACCATCCAGCCTCTGCTCAAAAACATCCGAAGAAGGAGACTCCACAACACTCCCAGGCAGCATATTCCACTGTTGTGCTGCTCTTATCATCAGGAAGTTCTTCCTAATGTTGAGGTGGAATCTCTTTTCCTGTAGTTTGAAGCCGTTGCTTATAGCCTCTGGAGCAGCAGAAAACAGGTGTGCTCCATCTTTCATATGACATCCATTCAAATATTTAAATGTAGCTATCATGTCACCTCTTAACCTTCTCTTCTTCAGGCAAAACATCCCCATCTCCCTCGCTTCTTTTCACATGTCCTGTGCATCAAAAGTGGTAGATGTGCTTTAGAATCGCCTGATGCTCACTGGCACATGCTTACCAGTGCCTAGATGTGCATCTTTCCAACCCACTGAGAAGTTTTTGTTGCCATTCTGTGACGTAGCTGCAGATTTGTAACATTCCAAAACAGACTGCGATGTAGGATCATGGCCCTTTGTATTCATCAGGCCTCCAGTGTTCCAACTGATGGAGGCAGAAAGATGTCCAGGGCGTATGCCTTTTTTTTTTTTTTAAATTGTAAAATGTGTTGAATGTGTTTTTGTAATTGCTTCACATTAATGTTTTATTTGGATTGGTTGTTTAATGCCTCTTTAACTTCTGTACTACATGTTGTTTTAGCTAGTTTGTTTTAATCGACACTCTAAGTAGCTTTCACTCACATATCAGGAGAAAGGAGGAAGTACGAATGGATGGATAGACAGATAGGCCATTTTTGCACTCCACTGTTACAGTGCTATTATTATTCCACTTTCAACATCCTGTGGAATTCTGGGGTTTGTAGTTTCCTGAGGCCAAAGAGCTCTCTGGTTGAAAATCCGAAATGCACCTCCCTAAATTGCAAACCCCAGGATTCTATAGGATGTTGAAACTGGAATAATAGCACTATGACAGTGGAGTGCAGAAAGCCCCTTAGATAAGATAAGATAGATAAGATAAGATAAGATAAGATAAGATAAGATAAGATAAGATAAGATAAGATAAGATAAGATAGAAATATAATGCTAGAGGAAGATATTATGGATGCCATGGACAAATAAATGGGTATGTGAGTAAATCAAGAGTGAGTAAACCTTCATAGACAAAATACTTGAACTGGAGCTATCATAAGTTGGACCTGCAACCCACTGGAAAAAGACAAGACTGCAAAGTGGATGACAGTAGGAAAAAAAGGAAGATCACATTACAGATGGGTTTACTCAGTGATGGAAGCCATAGTTGTCCTGATTTTGCAAGACCAGAGAAACACTATTAATAGCTAGGCCCCTTGGAGGTCTTTTATTCATAAGTGAAGGCTGACTCAATGGTAAACAACAAGTACAACAACAACAGAAACTTGGATATCTCCTTTAGTACCTGGAGCTCAGGCTAAAATTTGGAGTAAATTCACTTTCCCTCTGGTGTTGCCCTCTCCTGTTCTACGCCACACAGGGTTGTTTAGTTCTAATATATATAAAAACATATGAAGATCTTATCTGGATCAGAACAAAGGCCTCTCTTGTTGTTGTGTGCCTCCAAGTCATTTCCAAGTTATGGTGACCCTAAGGTGACCCTATCATGGGGTCTTCTGGGGGCCGAGAGCGTGTGACCCACCCAAGGTCAACCAGTAGGTTTCCATGGCTGAATGGGGAATTGAAGCCTGGTCTCCAGGGTTGTAATCCAATGCTCAAAACGCTACACCACAATGAAAGCCACTCTAGTCCAGCATACTGTTTCTGCACTGGCTGAACAGATGTCCCAATGGGAAGCCCACTAAACCATGAGAGAGGAACTGCACTCTCTTCCTCGCATTCTTCAGGGGCTTGCTATATAAAGGCATCTTGCTAACAGTACCAGACTCTACGGCTGAAGTTCTGTTGGTGACTTTTGTGTTCCCCTATGGAACTGGTTGAACATGTTTGAATGGTGCAGAATGTCCACATCCCATCGAAGGCTGCAGAAGTGGAGTTCACCATGCAGTGCCTTTGTATGAATTGTGAATGGAGTTTACATCCAGCTGTCCATTGGGTTACCCACTTGGGTCTGCATTTAGTTGTACAACTTTGCCATTCGTTGCAAAAGTTGCATAGTACAATCCTATATGTGAAGATTGATGCTATACATCCTTGATGGAGGACCTAAGCCATTGTGGGTGGGCATCAAGACCCACCAACATGGATATAATCTTGGAATCCATGAACAAACAAACAAGGTTACTGATTGCTGTGACTTTTTTCAATTGGTGTATTAACGTTCACCTTTTTTTCCCCTCCTCTTTTTTTTAAGCAGGACAAATAGATCAGAACGTGGTGACTTTGAAAATCCCCCATGAAAGCGGTAATAATGCTTTAATGTATTAATCCCCCTTAATTCTGTCAGACATCCAAAGAATTTCTGTGGAGGCTGACAGGAAATCTCAGCCCTAGCAGCTGAAGCTTTCAAGGAGCAGGCACGTTTTCTTGCTTATTTTATTTTATTTTATTTTATTTTATTTTATTTTATTTTATTTTATTTTATTTGAGTTGTAATAATCTCCCCCCCATACCTGTATCTCAATATGCATATCATGGAGAAGGCAGTAATTAAAGATTGGGATGGGACTTTGGAAAACATTTTCACCTTAATTTTAGGAGAAAGTGTACAGGATTACCTGCAAAGAGTATAAGGGCTATCAGGATTAGGGCTGCCTGGAAGTCCTAGCAAAGCCAAAGTTCAGCTCGGGAAACTCGTTGGCTGTGTCTGGACTTGTAGCATAATCATGATTTTTCAGTCCTGCCTCAGTCCAGGCCTTTGTGTGTGTGTGTGTGTGTGTCTTTAAGTCTCCTGTCAACTCATGGTGACCTCATTTGAAAGGGTTCTCTTAGTCAAGGAATACTCATAGGTGATTTTGCCCAGTCCTTCCTCTGTATTCTAGCCTATAGCACCTGGAGTTCTCCCATCCAAGTACTAACCAGGGCTGACCCTGCTTAGCTTCCAAGTCCATGAGAACTGGTCCCTTTAGGTTATTCGAGAACCTTGCAAGAACCAAACTAACTTCTTCCCACCTCCTTCCAGGTCTGTGCGCATCCTTCTTTGTGCCGTAGTTTCTGTTTTCCTTTTGGATGAGGGTGGAGAACCATTGGCTCATGGACCATCTATGGTCTGAAATATTATTTTGCAGGCCCTAAGTCCTCCAAAGACCCCAAACTATGTCCAAAACCCTAAATGGCCTTTAATAGCCCAACCCATCACCAAAACATTGTGACTGGTCTTTAACGCCCCCCACTCCCATAAAGGTAGAACAAAACTGGGAGTTCCTGGAAGTCACTTCTGATTTGACTTCCAGTTTTGACCAGCTGGTGGGACCTCTGGAGGACCCAAATGGACCTCAGTGGCTGATGTTGTTGCTTCATCTCTGGCTGTGCGGACGTAGCAAGATGCTTTTACAACTTCCCCAAGCATGAAATGGTCTTGGTGACGACAGAGTTAATGGCCCTAAGTCAGTCCTGGTGGTGGAAATACTTTGCTATAACCTGTGGGTCCCCAGATGTTTGTGGACTTCAGCTCCCAGAAGCCCCAGCCACTATGGTCAATGCTCAGGGCTTCTGGGAGCTGAAGTCCAAAAACATCTGGGGACCCACAGGTTGAGAACCACATAGCCTATTTCCCCATGGAAACTGCTGTACTACATTGAGCCATGCAGGACTGCAGCCTGAATTTCCTATCTTCACCGCTCTCGGTGAAGCAGGCTGCTCTGACACCCATTCCCTATCACTTTGTGTTTTGCATATTAGCCGTTTCTTGATAGTTTTCCATCCGTTTGATTTCTCAAACCCAGGTCACTTTGTTCCTTTGCTTTGTCCTTTGGTGACTGTAGCTTCCCCTCACTCTATTTTCCTGATTCTCTTTTTCTGGCTTAGGTTGCTATGCCAAAAGAGAAGAAAAAGGAGACAACCCAAGAGGGGAGAGAGAGAAAAAAAACAAGCCCACTTTTTTTAAAAAATGTACATTTGGAAAAGATTTGCAAGATAGCAGAGCAACACCCTTCCATTTAGCCAAAGGACAATAAAAATCATTCTGCATTGTGCAACGGGACTTAGAGAGGATGTGACCTTAAACTTTTAATTTTTTTATTTTTGATTCCTGTTACATTTCCAACGTTAGCAGTCCTTTCGGAAGTCTCTGCCATGGAAACAAAAAAATCAATAATAATCTATGCACCCATGGCTCCCTATCAGCTTGCTTGGGACACAAGTTCTTTTTTTCCCCTTTTTTATATTAAGGGAACTGAAAATTGGAAAGTTGTTTTTGTCGCAGAGGAAGGAGAACCACTTCGAACGTTGCTTTCACACACATTGAGCAACACCTCTGCAGAGGTGCGGAGACTTGAAATTGCAACCTGATGGAGGTAGTTTTTTTTTTTTATTTCTTTACTCCTGGTTGGTTGGGTCTGGGAAACTCGTGACTCCCTTCCTACGGAGAGTTGGATGGCCTGCTCCTGACTTTCCTTCCATCAGTGGTGAAAAACTGCTTTGAAAAAACCCAACAGACCTTTGAAGTTTTTCAGGGTTTTTAAGAGGCTGCTGTGCTGCTTTAATTGCACTGTTATTTTAAACAGCTTTTTCTAATTTAAATTGTATATATTAATTGTTGTTTTTGAAAGGTTGTGGATAGTTTATTTTCATTTTAAAGTCCTCCCCGTATTTAACTGCTTGGGATGCCATTCCTTTTTCTTTTTTTAATTAAATATTTTACGACACACAACATATCTTATATTTTATATATAGTAAATATGCAATTTTATATACAATTAAAACCCATATTTTTCTCATACAATTTCATAGATATTTATCTTATTTGATTGTTCTTTATAAACATTATTTCACCCTAGCCGACGTAGATATTGCACAGCAATAGAACTGTAATCTGAATCTAGGAATTTATTTCTTTCTGGTTCAATTTCTTGCCATGTCAATATAGCAAATACTGAAATATCCACTCCCCCTATAATCTTAACTGTTTTGTGTTTTAATTTGTAGGCCTCCTTAGGTCCTGGATGTGGAGAAAAGGCAGGGTATAAATAAAAGTAACAATAATGAAAATGATATCATTATAATTGTATCATTCATTAAAGTGTTCATGTTGTTGTTGTGTGCCTTCAAGTCTTTTCTGACTTATGTTGATCCTCCGGTGAAACTATCGCGGGGTTATCTTGGCAATATTTGTTCAGAATTGGTTTACATTTGTCTTCCTCTGAGTCTGAGAGAGAGTGACTTGTCCAAGGTCACCCAGAGGGTTTCCATGGCCGCTGTTTCTCAATATTTACATTTTATTTATATCCTGCCCTATATATGGAAATGTCAGGCCGACTTGCAATAGAATCAATGTAAAGCAATAAATAACAAACGTTTTGAAAGAAATAAAATGATATTAAATAGTTTCTCGGTTACAAACCAGCCAATTTAAAGCTGGTTAAAACATTTTTAAATAGTGTAGCTGGGTAAAATCAGTGAAACCCAAAGGATTTTATAAAAAGCCAGGTTTTGATTTGGCACCGAAATGATCCACATTGGAGCTAATCAGGCTTCCATCATCATCATCATCATCAATCATCATCATCTAGCATCTTGTTCAATATTCATCGTCATCATCTGGCATCCTATTCAATAAGATGGACTTATGGTCTCAAAGTTATGTTACTTTCCCCGTCCCTCCTCCCTCCACACGCATACACTCTACCCCCAGCCTGAGACTTGATTATTACTTTTTCTTCCTTTCAGCCCTCATAAAGAGTAATCTCATTTCTGATGCATTTCCACTAAAGTCTCATTTCCATTTTGGTGTCCAGCAGAGAAAAACTGGGCTCTCGGGACCCCCGAGAAAAGCGAGAGGTATGACGTGCCTTTTCTGTATTCTGAGAGCAACTAATCAATTTCCAGCCAGAAACCTGCGCTAATATCCACGTTGACTGAAGTGCATGTATAATGAAGACAAATTCCTTGTTGGGTGAAGATCAATAATTCAAGGGGTGTGTGTGTTAAAGACAGGGGGAGAGGAGAGTAAGGGAAGGCTCTGTGTCCCAACAGAACTCTTCCCGCCTGCAGTCAACGTTAAAGAATGTCGTAGAACAGCACAAACTCACTTCCATCAAGAGTAATTTGTTTCTGAGATTTGGTAGCATTGCTCTGCAATGCAGGAAGCTCAGCAACCAACTTCCTGTCTGTTCTAGGACAGCAAGTGTCCACATGAGTACACCTGAGAAGTGGGGCAAAATGAGGCCATAGCCCCCCCAAAAGAAAGAAATTTTCCTCCATTCCCCAAATTTCTAGCATTGCTGTTAACTTGAGCATTCAGAAATACAGTTAAGGCAGGAAAAGAGTCAAAGAAAATGACCAAGGGAAGGCAAACACAGCAAACCGAGGAATTCCTGGTGTGAATGATTTCAATGTCTTCCTCTATGCAAGGTTAGAAATTTGGGAACTGAAAGAAAATTTCGTGGGGGCCAGAATTCGTATTTGAGGGGGCAACACTTTCCTTTTGTTCCCCCCAGCTACATCCCCAGTCCAGCTCAAGTTCAGCAGAACTGCCACGTTGTTCCAGGGATCAGACACAGAGAATCAGCAAGAACAGAAGCACGGTCAAGGCAATTCAGATAGGATGCTTGAGGGCAGTCTGAGAGTAACCAAAGTTCACTGCCGGTTGGAGGATACCAGAAGAGAATATTCCAGGGGCAAGCCAAAGCCCAAGAAGGAACAGAAACATAAAAAGATGCTGCGTGGATATTTTGGAGTGGCCATGTGCAACTAAAGAATAGCCTTGGCCACCCTAATTATCTCTGTGTGTTTCTCTTAAGGTGGGGCAAGGCTTTTCCTCCCCTTTTGCAGCTGTTCTTTTAATCTATGGGGCTCAGGGGAATGAAGCAATCCAGCATCTGACTCTTGGTCTTCAGGAGTTGTATGTGATGATCTGTGTTCTGCTTCCGGTAGTTCTAGGGCAGGACTGACAGCCTCCTTTCTCTCTGAGCCTCTTGTCTTGGTTCTCCCTCTTCCTCATCTGAGGAGACCTCCTGAAGCTACAGCATGACACTGTCCTTCCGTTTGGAAGGGCCCTAGAAGAGTGTTTATTCAGAGCTATTAAGTGTAGAAGCTTCAGACTGAGGTGCTGGTAAATTATATCCGTCATGCTTTTCCAGATGTAGGGTGCGTTGTGGATAGGCAGCTGGAAGACCTGCTGCATGTGCTTTGCTCAGTGTGCCCTGTGGCAAGGAGAACTCTGCAGATGCCACAACCCTGGGCAGTGATTTGTAGCACTTCAGAAACCCTATGATGCTGTTTGATAAAAAGGTATGTGTTTTTTTTTTTTGAGGGTCATGTTTGGTCATAACTGACACTAAACCTGACTCCCTGAAGTTCATAAGTCGATGTATAAACTAGACATGCCTTTCAACTCGACAATTCCTATCCCAGCATCCTGAATAAAACTAGGTTAACAGGCAAGCATCAACACTAGATGGAATGGGTCCCATCTTGGGAGAAAGACAGCATATAAATGCAACAAATAAATAAATATGAACAAATAAAACGTGGCTACTGCACTCTTGCCAGACTTTAGTGACTTGGAGGGAGAGGCACTGAAAGGGTTATGAGGTTTTTTTGTCCTAACTCTCTGATCCTGTTTCGCTGAGATGGGAGAATAGACGAGCGCATTGATTTGAATGCAGCACGCTCTGTGTTTTGCTTATGTCTGGAAAAAAATGATTACATATTCCACATATTTGTGCTCTTTACAACTTAGCCGCCCAAGCAAATCCTTCAGCCACCTGCTCTGGGGGAAATGGGGGCCTGGAAAAAAAAAATGACTGCAAGGATTTTTCTACAGGTAAAAGAAAAATGGGGCGAGAAAACCATTTTTGCCTTTATTGCTGGAAGGAGCATCTTAATGGAGGACTTGATGTCAGTGCAAAAAATAAAGAAGATGGGGGAATTTGGTCTCTGGGCCACCCCCAGCGTTTTCCTGCCTGAGGCAAGGGAAATGATTCTCCTTTCCTGGGGAGTCTATGCACTGGCAATCTTGTATTAGAGTTTTGGATTTGTGACCTACACTTAAAGATCCAGAACTGCTTCATGTTCAGTAACTCTATGATCGTGTCACCATTGCCATGATTGTAAATACATCCCCAGACCTTAACCTTAACTGCCAATAGCTGCATTGAGCAACAGAGATCTCAACTCCCGGCAATCAGGATGCGGCAGGATGATGTTTCCAGACCCCTCTCATGGGTTGCAGTGTGAATCCAAAAATTCTCCCTTTTGTCTAAAATTCCAGAAGGACACGGCACCTCAGTACCAAACAAGGACCAACAAGAGAGGCTGTGATATTCTGAATTAAATGCCTGGCCCCTGGTTGCTCTATTACATGTCACCTAAGGACAAATATAATAGAAAAATTTTAATCAAGTCACAAACCTTCACCCCATTTTCCTGTCTCGTTCCCATTTCAAATCATGCTCTTCTTTCAAAAATGTCAGAGGAACACTATGTCTTAGGCCCTTTCGGTAGTTCAATTTCCTAATTCATTGTAAATTACTCACCAGTTTATCAGCTGGAGTATTATGTCATACTGATCAGAGCATTATGTCCCTCTTTCCACTGCGATGTCCACACTTTCATGATGCCCAGTTTTATATTTACATATTTTTCTGCTCTATTATTCAGTTTATTTAATAGACATCCGCAGTCCCATAAATGCAAAAGACTACCAAAAAGCCTTGTAAACATATACAGGGAATCAAGTGGCTCTCTAACAGGTCTCAACTGCTACTGAGAGGCATAACTCTTGCAGTGTTAGAGTGTATGTGGGACTTCCCATAATTCATTGCAAGCCTCTGACTTCCATAATGGAGCTCCAATAGCCCCAGACAGTCCAGGCTTATATTAACTCATGGATTAGGCCAGCAATTGGCATGCTTGCATCCCTCAATATTTTTGAACCCATAGGATTCTTGCTAATTGATCATGCCAGTTGAAAGAAAGAGAAAGAGAAAGAATGGTGGTAGTGATATCTGGTGATTTCCATTTCTGGACAGATGAATCTGCTGTTGGTTTCATTCTGAACTTTGAAGGAACCTCTAGGGTTCTTGATCCCAGAACCAAGATCGGTCCAGAATACTTGCTAGCTCCTTTAAACTTCATACCTAAACCTAGAGTGGGTTTGTCATGCCAGCTATATAGCAGCCACTTAGCAGCACCCTTTTGGCTTTGGTTTTGCCTATCTTTGGCCTCAAGCCCTCATACGACCAACATCTGGGCCCTGACAGGTTTCTTATAAGGTCCTTAACAGAAAGAAGAAATGTTATTCACCTCTTGCCTAGCACATATTTTAGTTTTGGAATCAATTCCTGGAGTAGAAGATGGAATGTAGAAAAATGCATTAAAATCAAGGGAGATTGCTTCCCAAAATGTATACTTGTTAAAATTCTATATGAAAATGCATACATAGAACAAATGTGTGTAACAGTGCCCTGTTTTCTTTGCTGATGTTTGGTATGTTGTCAGAAACTGGGAAAGTGGCATATAAATAAACAATAACAAGCAGGACTCTTTGAAAAAACACACCTAACATGGAAACAAAAGTGGAGACTGGAAGAATGGGTAACGGAAGAGAGAAACCAAACCTGACGGATCTATCTACCAGATATTCTCAGGTAAGCAATTGTGCAACTGCAGGTTTAGAAATCAACTGACTGGCACCGGGGGATCTTTATGCACCCCTGTTAATGCTGTTTTCCTGCTCCACGGTTCTTCCAAGCATTTAATTTGTTCCTTTTAAATCACAACTAAATTTGCTCAAACGGTGATTCGGGTAGCATCAGATGGGAGACATTTCCTGAGCCTCAAGCCGTTGGAGTCTCCAAAAAGCAAACCGAAGCAAACGATGCCTGCCAAGTCATTCCAAAAGCATGCTGGGGAGAGCAGGAGAACATTAATTCTGTAATGCTCCTTGGTGTTGGAAAGGAAGCATGTAACATTTATGAATGAGGCTCCATCTCATTCCTCTTTAATACAACAGTCTTTCCCTCCCCCACCTCGTTTTACCGAGTGAAGCAAGAATGTGAGGCCAGCGTCCCATCTGCTCCCTTTGAACATTAAGCTGAGGCATGCAAAATGGGAGATCACTTGAAGCCCAGTAGATATGCCCAGCGACAAGGAAAAGAGTACATGTGCCACAAAATTCGAGCATTATTTTGCTGCTACATGTAAAACACCATCTGTGGGTATCAAGACCTTTTTGATGGGATGGTCTGTCGTGAACCTTGCAAATTGTCACCTGTAGTGCTGTAAAGTTCCATATTCATACCTTCCTTATGGTATTGTTGGAGAAGACACAGGTGTCCACGGACACATCTAAATTGCAATGCAGCATTAAGGGTTTCAATCTGTTGATTGATTTGGAACTGTTTGGCTAATTGAACCCCTGTGGGATGCATTCTCAATGATGTGCACATATACCATTTTGCATTACTGGTCTAGCTTGCAAAATGGGAACTGGCACATTTTCACCTGTAGAGGTGCCATCACAAATCAGAATGGAGACTGTAGTCAAGAAATCAGAAGACAAGGACTTTGGATGGGCAATGATGAAGGAACTAGAGAAGATCCTCAAGTTTCAAGATACAGCAAAGTTGGGATATTCCAGGACATTTTATTTCTGATTTCCTGGTGAAAGCTGGATAATGAAGGAAGCTGACAGGAAGAAAATCAACTCATTTGAAATGTGGTGTTGGAGGAGAAATCTGTGGATACCATGAACTGCCAAAAAGACACATAAAGGGGTTCAAGTGAATAACAAGCCTGAACACTCCCTAGAAGTAGAGATGACTAAGCTGTTGGGACATATGAGGAGAAGACATGACTTATTGTTGTGTGCCTTCAAGTTGTTTCTGACTTATGGGAGCCTTAAGGTGAACCTACCATGGAGTTTTCGGAGAGTGTATGATGCACCCAAGGTCACCTAGGGGTCTCCATGGCCGAGTGGGGAATTGAACCCTGGTCTTTAGTGTTGTAGTCCAAACCACTACACCACTTTAGGGTTGTAGTCCAAACCACTGGCTCTCCATGACTCACTAGAAAAGGCAAATTGTTGATGTTTATTGCCATCAGGTCAACTTCAACTTATGGCAATCCGAGGAAGGAGAGACCTCCATCCTGTTATCAACAGCCTTGTTCAGGTCTTCCAGGCTCTGGTCTTTGACTTCCTTGATGGAAGTCAAAGACTTCCTTGATGGAATCCACTCTTTTCCTGCTGTCTTCTCTTTTTCCTGCTACCGTCTCTCTCTTTTCCCGCTGTCTTCTGCCTTACCAAATACAATTGCTTTTTCTAATGACTCAAGGCAATAACGTTTGATAAGGTAGAAAGCAGTAGGAATAGAGTGGATTGGCTCCATCCAGGAAACTACAGCCCTGAGCTTGGAAGACCTGAGTAGGGTTGATGATAACAGAACAACTTGGAGATCTCTCATTCATAGGGTGGCTATGAGCTGAAGAGGACTTGATGACGACAGCTAATAGCAACAATGGGAAGAGATGTGACACCTCCTTTTCCACAATTATGGTGCCAACCATGTTCTGTGCAGTTAATATTTCTGTATAGAAAATGCTGTTTCCTGTGTAGAAAAATACTGTAGTTGGAGACTTACTCTGTGCAAAATTCACATATGGGATTTTAGGCTGAAAGCAGTATTTTTTTTCCATGCAGTAAACAATATTTCTGTACAGAAATCCTGTAGAAAGTACTGTTTCCTACAGAAGAAATGCTGTTTTCTGCACATACACAAAAAATACCCCACACAAATTTTATGTGGAATGAGCTTCAAACTGAAAAGATTCTCATCAACCCAGCTTTCTTCTCATCAGGGTTTCTCAGCTCTCAAGAGATATGTTTTTGACTGATTTTGAATATTCTACCACTACTGCATCTGAAGGCTGGCTGATGCTCAGGACTGGGGCTACAAAACTGGAGGATCATGGTGGAGATGGCTCCTTGCAACCTAGAACAAGTTTAAGTTCACTAGGAAGTCATTTTTCCCCTCTCTGCTGAATATAAACCAGGACAAACCAGAGCTTAGCTGCTGAACCTTTTTCCAGAGCTGGAGCTTTATCTGGTAATAAGAGAAATAGGCACTAAAGGGAAACATGCCTTTAAAGATATGCCACTGAGTACCTTTTGCATGCTGTTGAATAACTAATACTGTTCCCTGCAGCAAATTATGAGCTAAGTCCTTCTGAATCAGAGGATGAAACTCCCAGACAGCCTTGATCTGCATTTGATGCTCTTTGCAGAAGGCAGGCAGGCAGGAACTGTGTTTTCCCTCAAAATGCTGCATTGTGCAAATGTAAGACCGGCTTGCCGTATTTTAGTCTCTCCACCAGGTGGACTCTTTTCCGACCATGGAAGAGGATGGCAGCTGGTAATTGGCAGTAGAGGGCCTCTCCATTTGCCAGCAGGTGGGCCCATGCCAAACGAGCAGCTCATTAGCAATTTCAACAGCAGCAGGGAACTCATCGTTTCTCTGCTCCTCGCCTATGGAATGGGCTCACGGCTAAGGCTCTGTCCTAATAAAAGCAGCTGGAATTGCAGGATGTAGCCAAGATGGGCAAGCACATCTTGGCCTTTGCAGGGCAGTCTTGGCAGGGAGAAATACCTGTGCTGGCAGTTCGGCTGCTCTTGCACAATAAGGAGAGCGGAGGTTCTTGGGGCAGGATCCCTGAGAGGGAGAGGATTGGGACTTTGCACAGGGAACGGTGGATGTCTGCCAGGGATGGGCCAGCTGTAAGACAACATGGGGCAGACCCCTAGGCCAGAAAACTCGTGGCTACATCATTTGCTGCTGCTCTTCCTCCTCCTCCTCTTCTGTCTTCTTCTTTGTCTTCCTCCCCTCCTCTTCCTCCTTCTCTTCCTTCTTCCTCTCCTCCTCTTTCTTCTTTCTCCCTTCCTCTTTCTCCTCCCACTTCCTCCTGCTCTTTCTCCTTCCTCCTCCTTCTCCTGGTATCATTTGCATGCTAGACACATGCTTTACCAACCGAGCTGCAGCCCTTCTCCAAATTTATTTTGCAGAGTGGTAGTTAATAGGCCAGAATGGCCTACTGATAGGAGCTAATGGCTCACAGCTTTTCAACTTATGGTTTGCCACTTTCTGCCTTACACAATTTCAATTCAAAATGCATTCTTCACAATTCAACAGAGCTGTTGGGTTGCAGGTATGTCTGCCTTTGTTCGGTGTGGACATTCGATTTTGCAAAAAACTACATGGTGCCTTTCTGTTTCTTACACATACGGGTACAAAAGCCTGCAGGCGAGAGGGCTGCCTGAAAGACCCCTTGAGTAAGCCCCTCCTATCTCATTGGATCCTGGCAGGAAGGGGTGCCATTTAAATTCCTCACAATGCCCACCTTTCAAACGTTGTGATGATAAGAGCAGTTCAACAGTGCAATATGCTGCCTCGGAGTGCGGTACCATCTCCTTCTTTGGAGGTTTTCCATCCTGAGCAACCTGCCCGTACCCTTCTGCAGGATGAAGCTGTGAGTACCACATAACCTGGACTGTACTTCCTAAACAAGCTTGCTTCCTTTGGGAGTGGTGGAGAATCCTCTTACACTGCCAGTTCTGAACAGATTGATGGGAGAGGGCACCATCTTGTCCTTTACTTGAGGCAGCAAAATGCCCCAGACCAGCCCTGGAGGGAAACGATCCAAGTAGCAGGCTTGTGCCTGAATCCTTTGATGTTCAAAGGATGACACGAGAGGCAGTGGAGACTTGCAGCTGTGATATCAGTAGGATGGTGAATCCATGCTTGGTTTGACAATGACATTGAGAGGAACTATCCAAGCTGCTGAAACTCCATCTTCAAACTAGGTGTAGTACCTCAGACAGCTCCTTCAAAAATTCAACAGCTCCTTTTAGTGGGTCCAGCCCCTCAGATGCTGAGACTAATACCACCAACATCCACAGATAACAGGTACTGGCATTTCAGGTGGGATCTCCCTCAGAGGGGAGAAACTCTGCAAGCGTTCCTTCCCTTGGTAGCTCCCCATTTCTTATTTCTGAACATGCCTGTTAAAGGCGCTTATGGATCAGGCTGTGCTTGTGGCTTCTTTGTCCCTAATCCTTGCCTCATTAGTTGTACAGTAATCTCCTCAGGACAAGAGAATGTACTTATCTCTGTGTCTTTTGCAGCGTGGATGATTCCATCAGAGCTTAACCGATGCTCACAAAATGTTGGCAAACTGTAAACAGGATCAATTTGTTCTTTTACAAGACATGGCTGCGTTGGGCCCAGAGGGTAACAAGCTGAAAATTGCTCAACGGAATTCGGTTTTGCAAAAAAATAAAAAAAAATAAAACCAGAGGAGATGAAGGTGCTGTATATTTAAACCATGTTAGTCGCTTATATTTCCATAGTTACTAAAGGGCTAGGACCTACAACTCTAACTAGTCTTGCTGCCTGCTATGTGTAATTCTTATCATCTTCTTAGGCGTCTAGAGCCAGTGAAGAGATCAGAAAGAAATACTTTGCCTCAATGTGGCAGTGTTGGTAAAGGCTCAGAAATGGAGGTGGGTGTATTGCAGGGGTGTGAGGATGGTAGATTTGCATCTACTAGTTGAATTCTGCAGGCACAATCCCACAACAAGTTTGTATAGCACAAATGTATACATTTAAGGCTGCAATCCTTCATCACAGGGATAAATATCTGCATGCAGAGATACCCTATACCAGCACTAAACAACCTCCCATGCACAATAGTAACGTTGCGCAACACATGTCCACGTGCAATACACAATGCGCAATGTGCCATCCATCGTATGGAACCACAAGGCCTAATGAAACACCACAATGTGCAACATTGCTGTATATGCAACTCCACTTCCACAGCTGTCAGCAGAACCCATCTGCTACTTTATGGTGAATAGTTCACCCTGCATGCATAGGGAGACTGGTGTCTGCCTGTGTCACCAATGGGATGCCAGACTAAGTGTGCTGAATGACAGTGGTGAGCAACCACATCAAGACATCACAATGTGAAACTGCAGGTAAACCAAATGCTCATGTGCATGCATGTAGGCATGCACAACTCCTTTCTACAACCTTGAACTGGATGAGGGCATTCTGGCTTGGGCAAAAATGTCCAGCAGGAGAACTTGTGCATAAGTAAGACACCAACAGGGGTCAACTCTTAAGTGATTTAACATAGATCTGAAAATGTTCCAGATTTCTAATGGGTTAACAAGGGCAGCAACAAAATCATTGACTCCATCATCCTACATGGTACTGCTGAAATGAGTAAGGATTACACCCTGGGGAGAGGGAGGATTTACACCCAAGATCCTGTTGACCCACTGGTGTTCAGGGGATGATGGGTTATTCTTGTTTGGGTAACAGGTGTCTCAGGATATCAGGTTGTGATCTTTCAGCCAGAACATGTGAGAGGGCCCTCTTGGTAGTGGCTTCCAGGCTGTTGAATCCCTCCCTGCTGTCATCTTGTTGGCCACTAAAAGGCCTACTGGGTCTTCTCTAATTGATGATACTGATAGGATTTAGACCTTTCTTCTCCTCTTCATCCCTTCCAACTATTCCTTCTCACTCTTCCTCCTCCTTCTCTTTGTCCTCTTCTTCCAAACTTCTATTAATGTCTTCTCCATGCTGTTTCACAGTTTGGTGACAATGAGGCAGAATGAACCCCTTAAAGAGCATGAGGGGGACACTTACCTTAGCTGACCCCATGTCTAAATTCCTGCAGAGTTTTCATGGTAGAATTTCCCTTACTTTATTCTATTTCAGGTGTGCTACTTTCCTCCTTCCTTTAACAAGTGTTGATATGCAAGAGAGAATGCCAATTCCTGTTGCGATTATCCTTCTACTGGAGGAAGACAAGGACAGCTGTGCTCTGGTCTTTATGACAGAATGAAGATGCACGGAGATGTATTTCTTAATAGGGATAGAGGCAATCTTCCTGCTGCTGTGCTATGAACCAGTCTAATCTGCATGTCTGGAATTAATAAGGGAACCAAAGCACAGTTATCCTTTAATTCTTGCACTTCTCCAAATTTTACAAAGCAGTTTGCTGATCGTGTTTTTTTTTCAATTCAGGAAAAAATATGAACATTAAGGTGAAAATACTACATCAGGGAGGTGGTGTGTTTCTCAGCTCTTATGCTGGTGTTAGTTGGTGTCAAGTTGACTTTGACTTATGACCTATGGATGACTATGAATGACCTATGAATGACTTTTGACCTATGAATGAATATATTCAGGTCTTGCAAACTGAGAGTTGTGGCTTTCTTGATGGAGACAATCTACTCTTTCTCTGCCCCCTTCTCTTTCACTACTGCAGTCTCTTTTCTTGCTTCCTTCTACTTTACCAAACCCATTGCCTTTTCTACAAGTGTCTATCCACCTCTAGTGCAGTCTTCCTCTTTTCCTACTGCCTTCTGTCTTATCAAGCATTATTGTCTTTTATAATGAGTCACATTTTCTCATGTCTGACAGTCTAAGTTTAGTCATCTTGGTTTCTAGGCAGAGTTCAGCCTTGATTTTCTCCTGTCCTGTTTATTTGTCTTTTGGGCAGTCCATGAGAAGAACCACCTCATTCAGCACCACATTTCAAATGAATTAATTCTCTTCCTATAAGCTGTCCTAGCCATTCATAAATATTGGAAATATGATGGTATGGCCAATCCTTACTTTAGCATTTAATGATATATCTTGAGGCTTAAAGCACTTTTCTAGTTCCTTCCTAGCTACCTTTCCAAGTCCTAGTCTTTTTCTGATTTCTTGACTACCCTCTCCAACTTGCTAAACTGAATTCCAATGTAGTGCAACATATTGGGATCAAGGTTCAAGGTGCATGGCTGATTCCAGCTCTATGATTCTATGACTCTATAATTCTATGATTCTATACCTGTTGTGTCATTGCAATGTATAATGTGCAAAGGCAGTGCATAGAGATAATGTTCTTCCACACACTCCTCTTATGTGGCTCCTGAAACCAGCCTATCTCTGATTTCTCCCACAGACTCTTGATTTCCACCTTCACACAGTGAAGATGCAGTTGAGACATGGTGTTTAGAGAGATGACAGAGATGAGAGATTTCCTTCTGGGCCATCATCCCATTTCCCCTGTTGGCCAACCAGATGTTTCTGAGAAGCCCACAAGCAGAACCTGAAGGCAATGATGTTTCCCTGTGGTGTGGAGGCCCAAAGCAACTGGCTTGGAGAGACCTGAATCCAGAAGTGCCCTTTGTAACTTTCCTTCTTGAGCCATTGAACCACAAGAAGAAGGAGGTCACAGAAGACAAAGAGTGGGAGTCTCTGTGTGTGCATGCTTTTATTGTGAAGGACGTACAGCCTTGCTTACATCTTTGTGTAACCTCCCAGGGTACTTCAAGACCTTGATATGAAAGGACATCTACAATGGAGATGTCCTTCCTCTTTGTTTCTGCTTGATTTGCTTGCCCTACTTTCTAACTTAAAATCACTTGTGAAGTTCAGGCATTTTGAGAGAAAAAAAGGTGAGGGAGAGGAAGAGGAGGAAGAGGAAGGAGAAGGAAAGAGAGGGAGGAAGATACATTTCATTATCGTTTCTCAACTGTTCAATACTTCAGGAGTTCTTCTCCAGTTTTCATGGAGTTCTTCTCCAATTTTCTTCTCCATGGAAACAAGGAGTAATTTGATCAATTTTCTTCTTGCTGAAAGGAAGTGAAATATTTGCAGCCTGAGACTTGGGCCATTTCTGCACTCGACTTTTATAGCGTGATTATTTTATTCCGCTTTCAACATCCTGTGGAATTCTGGGGTTTGCAGTTTGCGAGGGGCCGGCTGGCTCCTCCCTAAACTGCAAACTCGGGGATTCCATAGGATGTTGAAAGTGGAATAATTGCGCTATAACAGTCTAGTGTGGAAGTGGCCTTGTTCTGCACAAAAATATTGTCTGGGCGTTATTGGCACAGAAAACCACATTTCCTGCACAGGAAGCTCTGTAGAAATTGCAGAAATTGGCTGCATATTTTGTGCAGAAGACACTGCAAAGAAAAAAAAATTCTGTGTAGAAACTTTTTTCTGTGCACAAAAATGCTGTTTTCTTCACAAACCAAACTTGTGTGAATTTTACATAAAATAAGTCTTGAACTGCAGAGCTTCTTGCCAGTCCAGAGTTCTTCTCATTGAGATTTTCCAATCCTTAAGAGATATATTTTTGACTGTTTTTTTTAATATTTTGGAATAGTTCTCTCGTCCTCAGGTTTCCCTGCCAAAGAGCTGAGATACCTGTTCCTTGGCCTGTCAGACAGATTTTGTACTTTCTTACTCAATTGGTAATCCAACGGAGATCCAGGACAGATGGAAATGGGGAGGAAGGTTAACTTCTTCTCTCGGTAAATAAAGCAGAGAGAGAATGCCTTCATCCGTCTCTACACCAAGACCCCCCTCCAAAGTGCTTCAAGGTTTCTTGGCCTACAGCGAAAATCAATCAACTGATTTGACAAAAAGCATATGATTTTGATCTGGATTTGACAAAAGTAATGTGGATTCCTGTCAGTCTGCCTTCTCTATCAGAAAGCATCTCGTGCTTGAGGGGAATTGAAGCGATCAACCCCCATGCCTGTGCCATTAGTATTCTCTTTATTGTTTGAGTAATCACATATGAACAGGAGAAGAGGTTAGTCAGATAAGCAGAAATTTAATGCAATAACTCTCCCCATTGTCTATCTCAGTAGCTGGTATTCAGTGCTGTTGTGAGGACTGGCCCTGCTATTAGGCAGAGAGGGGTGGATGGGAGTGGCTGGAGGGGAGAATTTTGTGCTAAGTGCACGCCATGTACTCCCAAAGTTATCCTGCTGCCTTCTGGTATGACGGAAGATCTTTTTCATTGCCAGAGCTGAAGAAAGATTCAGCTACTTGTCCAGTTTGCTTTTGCGTAGGGGTGACTGGGGATGCAATTTTGTTTCCTTCCTATATTTCTTACAGTATGCTGTGTGATGTTTTGGACTAGTCTTCGACCTAGTGTCTCTGAAGAAGGGTAGAATCGTAGAGCTGGGAGAGACCCCAAGGGCCATCCAGTCCAACCCCATTCTGCCATGCAGGAACACACAATCAAAGCATCATGTCCTTTTCCCCAGCAGCAAATGTCTTGAACAGCCCCTGTTTTCATCACAGGCAAAACGCCAACCTACCCCTACATCTAATACTCATCCTGAAAGTGTCAGACATGGTCATTGGCTCTTCTTTTCCCATATGAAACAAAACTTCTCTTCTTGATCATGGCCCTTGGACAAGAAAAAGCTGTGTTTTCCTTCCCCCGTCTGCTTCCATGAGATTTCCTGACGGCTTCTACATTTTCATTGCACAAAGCTAATTTGTTTCCGACTGTCCCTATCAGAGCAGAGCCCTCCCTCCAGCCTCGGTTCCTGCTGGGTTCTTTCATTTTGTGTGTTTAAAAATGGCACTTTTTTCTTCCCCTTGAGCTGTTGATGTGTCAGAGAGGAGTTTATTATCGCCTGCAGATGCGGCATCTGGAACAGCAGGCAGTGGTATATATATTTTTTGTAAATAAAGTGACACAGGTAGGACAAGACTTGTCCAAGGTGTTGAAAGGTGACTTACTTTCTTTCTTTCTTTCTTTCTTTCTTTCTTTCTTTCTTTCTTTCTTTCTTTCTTTCTTTCTTTCTTTCTTTCTTTCTTTCCTTCCTTCTTCCTTCCTTCCTTCCTTCCTTCCTTCCTTCCTTCCTTCTTTCTTTCCCTCCCTCCCTCCCAACTGGCCATAGTTTATTTTGCAATTTTGGGAGGCCTGAAGGGGGTATTATACAGCTTGGGAATATAAGACTGAAGGGGGAATAATACATCTTGGGAATACCAACGTCTGACTTGTGTTGTTAGTCCCAACTAGAGTAGGCCAACTGAATTGTTTGGATTTACCTGTGTGTTCAAGTATTGATTGAATGGGTCTACTTCAGCTGGGATGAACAGAGTGCCTTGGGCTTCTGTCCAGGTCCGGTGTCGTTCAATACTTTTATGAATGACTTAGATGATGGAATGGAAGGCATGCTTACAAATTTGCAGATAATGTCAAATGGAGGGGAGTGTTAGCTAATATCTCAGAGCAGTGGTTCTTAATCTGGGGGTCTGAAGATAGGACAATGTCAAACAATAGGACATGTTGCTTTCACCGCTGACACCAGTTGTCTGCAGCAGTTTTCTCCCCATTCTGTCCCCTGTATTTATGACTGACAACCTCCCCTGCTGTTTCCTTAATTAAGGCATCTTCTCTATATAAACACTCTGCGTCTTGTGGGTTCATCTACTCTGGGCTGCAGTAAGTATTGTCCTGTTCATATCTCTGTGTTTTGGCTGTTGGGGAGGGTCTTGTTTGTGTTTGCACCAGAGTCCTGCAATTGGGGAATGACAGCCTTGCTGGATCAGACCAAAATCCAATCCAGTCTAATATGTTGGTTATTGTAGTGACCAATCAGCTGACCGTATGGGAAACCCAAAACAGGGTGGGTCATATACATATTCATCAGCAACTTGTACTTAGAGGTTTTCTGCTGCAGATACTGGCATTTTCCTTCTGAATTGTATTAGCTATGGAGAAAATACAGGCAGAGATATGCTCAAGCAGACCAAAGGTCTCTCTTGTCTAGCATTCTGTTCTCAGAGAGGCCAACTACATATCAGTCTTCAACTACTACCTGCGTTATGGGGAAATTATAGGTTGAGTTGGCTTCTTTTCTGCATTCCCGTAGACTTGGTGTGCCTATGTTTAGGAGGGGGTGACACCTTGGTGCAAAGTGGTATAGTGGTTTGAGTATCAGGCTGTGGGAGACCAGGGTATCAATCCCCATTAGCCAAAGAAAGCTACTGGGTGACCTTAAGAAAGCCATGCTCTCTCAACCTTACAGGAGGGTCATGGAAATCTCACCCAGAAAACCTTAGGATAGAGTTATCCATAATTTGGAGTCAGCTTGAAGGCACATCACGACAATGAATTGTCTCTTCATTATGAGTGAGTGAGTTATTTAGGACCAACAAAGCTCCAGGGATATTTTCTGCTTTCTAAATGCTACTTTGTCCTCAAAATAATTGAAAAAGTTCTTCTCCAAAGAAGAAAGCAACCTTATTACTCTTTAAAAGAATAATGAAAGATCTGCTTATTACCTTCCCATTTCCTTTGCCTGGTTTTAACTTCCATCTATTAGTATTTTTTAAAAAGAAATATATATCTCCCTTTCTCTGCTAGATTAAAGAACTCTTCTGCACGCCATTCATCCTCCACATATAGGTACTTATGCAACTGCAATCAAGTCACCTTTTAACCTCCCTTTTGATAAGCTAGCTTTCATGCTGCTACGGCGCATATTATCTCTGAAATGAAACACGAAGAGCTTGCAAATATAGTTAAATACAGATTTGCTTTTCGAATATAAACAAATATTTGCCAACAAGTCTCCACTTCCCCTGTCTCAACCAGGCATTCATTTCGCTCTTGTTACAGTGGTGAATTAGGAGAACGGTAGCAAGACTCAAGGGCAGGAGTGTTGTTTTGTCAGCAAAGCAAACCACAGATCAAGAATTGTCTACCTTGGTTGTGACTGTAATGACACTAAATCAAGGGGAGCTAACCAGCCAACCAACCAAGAATTTATTTGGTGTTGTTGTTACATGCCTACAAGTTCAAGTTCACAAGGATGATCTAGTCCAACGTTCTACCATGCAGGAACAGACAACTGAAGCACTCCTGAGAAATGCCCATCCAACTTCTGTTTAAAGACTTCCAAAGAAGGAGACACCACCAACCTCCAAAACAGTTCATTACACTATTATATTAACAAAGTTCTTCCTAATGTTTAGATGGAATCTCTTGTAATTTGAACCCCTTAGTTCTTCTTCTAGTCTCTGGAGCAGCGAAAAAACATGGTTACTCCCTGCGTCACATTGCATGGTATATCTTGTCTGATTCTGAAATCTCTGGTGGGTTCCAGGCAGCTGAAATGAGCTCTTGGACCTAGCAAGGCCACCAGTTCAAATATATGTTCTCCCCAGTATGTACATTCTGTCCTTATCATTGGCAGATTGGTTCTGTCCTCAGTGACTAAATGTTTAATGAGACCTACAAAATCAATTGAGAGATATCCTCTCTCAAATTAACTCCTAGAGGAGGAAAAAACAACAGAACTCCATCTTTCTCCATCCATCCATCCATCCATCCATCCATCCATCCATCCATCCATCTATTTTATTGCGTGTTAGCGCTGGAAATAGCTGCATTTCCAGGCCTCCCCAACACTTCATTTTGTGCTAAACCTGATATGCCTGCCTGCTATAGAATAAATGTTATTGGTGGGAAAATGGACTCAGCAGATGGACAAAAGGAAAGTAAGCATCACAACCCTTTAGTGGAGGGAGTTGTGCCTTACTTGGACGAGGCCTTCTCGGATGAAGAAGGAGAAGGGGAGCACTAGGAGGATAAGCCCCAGCTGGCACCAGAAAAGGCTGGCAGCCCTGTTGTGACAGAAGTAGAGCCTGATCTATCTCAGGCAGCACCTTTGGATGTGAAAGAGGAAATGGAATCTCTGCACCCTGTCATGTGTCCACAGTTCAAATGCCAAGAACAGAAACACCAGGAAAGCTTTCCTCTATCTTAAGCAAACTACATCAAGTTGATGGGGCAGCTGTCCTAATTTACTTGCTGGCTGTATGTTAGCTCTGCCAAGGCCTTTTGTTTGGTGCTGGTGAGCCAGTGTGGTGTAGTGGTTTGGGTACTGAACCATGATGCTTGGAGACCAGGATTTAAATCCCCATTTGGCCATGGAAACCTACTGGGTGATCCTGGGCAGGTCACACTTCCTCAGCCTCAAAGGAGGGCAAGGGCAACCTCCACTCCTCCTCTTTTTTCTCCTCCTCCTTCTTCCTTGTGGTTTATTGTCAAGTCAATTTCAACGTATGATGGGAGACTTCCAAGATCGTGAGTCATGAAAACTCAGGCCCATGGCCTCCTTGATTGAACCAATTCACTTATAATGCTCTTTTCCTCTTCTTCTACTGCCTTCCACCTTACCAAGTCAGGTCTTCTCATGATACGCCCACAGTACGACAGCCTTAGCTCAGTCAACTTGGCTTCTAGAGAGGGTGCAGGGGTGATTTGCTTTAGGACCCATTTGTTTGTCTTGTTAGCTGTCCAGGGTATCCCTTCTCCAGCGTCACATTTCAAATAAGTTGCTTTTCTTCCTATCAGCTTTATCCTTTGCTCAGCTTGACAGCCATACATAGAAATTGAAAATACGATGGCCTGAATGATTCTGACTTTAGTAAGTAATGATGTATCTTTAGATTGTTTAGATGGCTCCCACTCACAACTGTTTTCTGAAGGGTTCCATATGACCTACATCACTGAATTTGCTAAGAATAATCCTCCTCACTAAAGCAAGTCTGAGGCAGATAGCAAGCCATTCGCAAACGTTTTACAAAGAGAAAAGGCTGGTAAGTTCATTATCTTGATTATTTATTATGACTCCCCCCTGCCCGCCCTTTATAATATTCTACTTGGTGGGAAGTCGCAAACAAATAACACACAAGTGTCACCAGGAGGCGTCTCCGATTTCCCCCCCTTCCACTTCCCAGGCCAACATTTCCTCCTGAGATTGTCAAAACACAAAATATCTTATTGCATTTCATATTAATAGCAGCATGGTGTTGGGCTATTGAAAATCCATACGGCTGTAATATTTACAGTGATGACACTGTAATGTGTCAAGAAGGCAACCCTGCTGTTGTGAGTTTCCAGCCAGAGGTTTTGGGTAGAAGGGAAGCATGATTACAGACTGAGAAAGGAGGGCACTGTTGGAAAAAAAATAAAAATAAAACAGAACTTGAGACAGATGGCTGTGAGTTGTAAATTTATTAGTCATTCATTTGTCTGTTTAGATCTGTGACCTGCTTCATCCTACTAGAGAATTAGGACAGGGAATACCTACTGTGCCTGTTCATTCTGTCGTCTTTGTTACTCTCCCCCAACATTTCCCAAGTGTTTTTGCACACAAAATGGGGACGGGAAAATTGTGGCCTATATGCCCCACGAGTTGTTCTTGTGTGCCTTCAAGTCATTTCTCACTTATGGTGACCCCCAAGGCAAAACTATCGTGCATTTTTCTGGGGCTGAGAGTGTGTGATGAGCCCAAAACCGATAAATTTGGAGACCAAAGGTAAATTTCATTGGGAAGGCATGATTCTTATTCAGAGGCAATGCCCTTGTTTTCCCCCTCCCCATCGAGACACCTCTGGCTTATGGAATCAGTCAGTGATCCCGAATAAGAACCCATGGCATGAAGTGGGGCTGCAAGCAATGGTTTGAACCAACTATAGCTTGGGGTTATCTCTGAAATAACAAACTGCACTTGCTTTCAGAGGTCACTACACCATGGAAATAGCAGTCAACCTATGAAGTTGTTGTTGTTGTGTGCCTTCAAGCCATTTCTGACTTAAGGTGACCCTAAGGTGAACCTATCACAGGGTGTTCTGGGGCTGAGAGTATGTGACATGCACAAGGTCAGCCAGTGGGTTTCTACGGCCAAGCAGGGAATTGAACTCTGGTCTCCAGGGCTGTAGTCCAACTCTCAAACCACTACACCATGTTGGTTTAATTTAGTTGTTATGAATTCACTAGGGCTTAACCTCTGAGTGAATACACAGGCTCATTAAAACCAAATGCAGAAGTTCTTCTTTGTATTTTGGCTATGATACAGCCAGATTAGGTTAGGTCAAGAAAGAAGACCTTCTTGGTAGTTGCCCCAATATTGTAGAAGATGATACCATCAGCTACCAGTCAACAGAGAGTTTCCAGGAAAGAAAGAAAGAGTTGTTGCCAATGGCCACAACTAGAATTGCCAGTCTCCTATGCCACATAGCTTGAGAAGTACCACTTTAGACTGTGTATCAGTTTGCATGAGGCTTTCAGAGAAATGGAGGCAAGCCCCTTACTCAAACTCTTCCAAGAGTTACTGGAACTACAAAAGTTTCTACTGAATATAGCCATCTGATTTTGGGGCTGGTGGGAGGGAGGGAGGAAGGAAAAGAAGAAGTGTGTAGTAACGAGATTGCTTCTTCCTCTGGGGCGCGGTGGCCTTTTCCAGAGGACAGTTTAATCTTTTTAGAGACAGATGAATATGAGACTCAATAATCCGGTAATGCCAACGGAAGGCGAGGGGAGATGGGGAGAATTTCAATAGAGGACAGAAAGTAGGAGTGGAATCCCAAGGTGCAGCAGTATCTGTTTGCTTGTAATAATTCCAGAATTTCATGCTGAGATATTCAGGCAAGGTAGTTACCAGTGCTGACCGCACTTCCCTCGCTTGACCTAGATTTCTCTGTGCAGTCCTTTCGGCCCAAGACTTGAAGAAAGTGCTGGACTCTCAGTCTGCATGCACACAAGTGCAGGATATGGGACCCCCTCCATGCCTTTCCTGCCCCATCTCTGACTGTGATGAATACTCTGAGAATATACAAAGGAACAAGTCCTCCCACTCACTGTATCCATTGCAGGCAGTTCTATTGCCCCATGTGAACAAACCAGTCTGAGCAGCCCTGATGCCCATTCAAGGCAAGTCTTTTGTGAAACAAATGGATCCTAGTTGCCAGAACAAGACCAAGAAATTTCACGACTAGGGGGAGAATTCATGGCAATGTTTCTGTGAAAATCCATTTTCCAGGAGACTTATGGCTAAATTCAGAGGGATGTTTGGGGACGAGGAAGGATGCGGAAAGTGGCAGAGGATATCCTCATCATCGCTGATTAAAAAGTCCTGGCACTTTGATCCTGTGAGCCCAGATTCTACTACACCACTTCTTTCTTTCTTTTTTATTTTTTTGAGAAGGTAATGGATGATTGCTGATCCAGCCGATCATTGTGAATGAGTTCAGACCAGACCAGTAGTGTTCTACCAAGAGTAAACATTTCTTCTTTTTCCATTAGTCCAACAGAAGTGACATTTGCGCTGCTAAATTGTCCACAGTAGCATGGAAAGAGTATTTGCGAAAATATTTGGAAAATGGTAGTTAAAAAGAAGCTTTTCGTATATTGAGAAACCCTGACAAGATGCATCTAGGGCCTTTTCTGCATTTTGTTTTTACAACGAGGCAGCATGTCCTCCAGCGAGGATGTTTGCACTTGGGTCTGGACTACTTTCTGTAGTTTCGGACTTCAGCCCGCCCCGGAACGACCAGAACTGGTGGTTTGCCGTGCTATTGGAAGACCGCTTAAAACAGGTCTTTCAATAGCCTGGTGCGCCCTACTCCATTGCTGCGCTCCTGTGTAGATCTGCAGGCTCGCACCAGCGCGAGGCTGCAGATCTTCTGGGGGCGGGCTTCCGGCTGGCGAGCTTCTCCGGTTGGTGGAGAGGCTCCACCAACCAGAAACCGGCATTTTCGTCCCCAGAGCAGTGTGTAGCACGGCCACACACTGCTCTGGATCAGCGTGGATCGTCGGAGGGAGCACGCCAGTCCGGTGAGCAACAGAATGCCCCGTTTTCTTCCCAAAGTGTGAAAAAGCCCTAGGACTGATGAGACTGTTCCAGTTTAGGACTTACTCTGCACAAAATTCACCTGTGGTAGTTTTGTGTAGAAAAGAGAGTTTTCTTTGTAGGAGTTGGCATTTTTGGTGCAGAAAGCAATGTTTCTATGGAGAAACATTACTTTCTGCACAGAAGAAGCTGTTTCCTGTTGAGAAAATGCCATAATTAGGAACTTATTCAGCACAAAATTTGCATGTGTGTGGAGAGAAGGAGGAGCTTTGAACATGTTCCGCTCTGTCCATATTCTCCTTGAACTGTGGTGCCCAGAACTGGACATGGCACTCCAAGTGGGGACTGAATACCTCCTTATGCAAGTATGTAAAAGAAAAATACCCAAATTTCAGGTTAACCATTGAGTTATGCCAGTGTAACACACAATATGGCTCAAACTGTAACCCATTGACTTATGCCAGTATAACACCCCAATACGACTCCAACTATAAAACCCCGAATGACACCCATATTCCATTCTACATAGAATTCCATGGCCACACCACAAGTAACCTTGGTATCCAGTAATTTTTTTAAAAAAGGTATCTAATCACTCTGGCATAGAAAATTCAATCAGTGCAAAATACCGCTTAGATGCATCGCAACCTATAACCCCTGTAGTGTAGCTGGACTTCTCTTGCTGTTTTCATTCCAGTAGAAATATCAGGTTAGGCATTTTTTCCCCCTGTGATTAAGTCCAGCAATCATCCCTTGCTCTTATACATCCGTGTGCGCGAGCATTAAAAATATAGAATATGAACCCTGACTGATTAACAAAATGCACTTTGCCCTCAGGTTAATAGCAGATTTCGCAGCCTTGCTATGGAGTAATTATTACTTAAGGAGTCCTCCTGGCAGCGTGTGTGTGAGTGTGTGTTGTGTATGTGTAACTTTCCAGCCAGCTGGGATCCATTTGAATTAAAGCCAAGATAGAATTTTTTTTTAATGTGGATTTCAATATTTAAAATTCTGATTCCCCCACCTACATGTGATTGCCAGAACTGACAATGTGAAGGAGAAGTCTCTCTGCTTTGACCCCAAATTCATGATGGCCCCAATAATATGGATACTGGAGCCAATCCAATGCAGCTCCCATGACTGAACTTTAAAGGGGTTCAGGCTCATGGATGGACTTTGGAAAACAAGCCAGGTGACTGGGACACAGCATGATGATGTTTTCAGAAACCTCCTTCAAGCCTATCTTCAGCAAGCATGAAATATGGGACTAGTTACTATGAGTGATACAGCAGAAAACTGTAGGAGAGGATCCTCATGAATCTAGAATTTCTCCTTACCTTCAAAGACCAGAAACACCATGTACAGCAATACAACAACCAGGCTCTTTGTGGAATTTAACTTTCAGGAGGTTTAGCCAGTCATCAACCATCTGGATAGACGATGGGGCTCCGTCATCCTGAAAAAGAGGAAATCGATAGCTTACCCCCTCCTATCACACTACTACGACAGCTGCTGCATATAGCAAGCAAACAAAAATAAGTTACAATGATATTTTCAATTCAGAAATCATGTAGCCACCAAAGAATGTGTGACTCCTGGACTGCCCCAAACAAAGCCACCATCTAGAAAATCATCCTCTGTAAGCTGGCCTTCCCCAACCGTTTGTCTAATTAATGAGCCCTTACTGTATAAATGCTCCAAGACTCCTGGACTCTCCCGTTGCACCTACACTGACTACCATAAGTATTGTCCCTTTCATGTCTCTGTGCTGTGGCTGCTGGAAGGGTCTTGTCTGGGTCCTGGACAGGGGCATGACTGGTGCCTTCAGGTCGCCTGGATCTAAGCCTCATATGGCTTCATAGGTCATAACCGGCACTTCGAATTGTGCCTGCAAACGTACGGGTAGCTGGCACATCTGTCCCTCAAGTGGGCGACAAGTTCCCTGGTGCAAATTGTTTTTAACTACAGGGATCTCTCTTTGCTCTTAAGGGTCTTGAATCCCTTGGCACAGTTTTGAGTGCTGCTGTGTGAGCTTGGTTAAATTACTGCATCTTTAATGGACTTATTTTGTGTTGATTTGTATCGCATTTTGGAAACTGCCGTGGGCATTTAAAAAAAAACGCACACACAGAAAAACAAAATTGATGTGTACATTAAAAACATAACAAATCATTCCAATATCCAAAGTAGCACGAGAAAGCAAGGAGTTATATCGTACTGAGATGCTCTACTTAGTTGGGATCTAAAAATCTCTCCCTTGCATTTTCATTGCTTTTCTCTAAATCCTACCATTCCCATCTTTTGTTTTGTATCGTGTTGCAAGACTTTGTTTCTTCTTCTTGTGCATGGAGATTTGAACCTGTTTTTCATGTAGTTCCCTCAAATATATGCTTTTATTTTTGTGTTTTGCCTAATGTCCTTGTCCCTTCTCCCATTGAGTAAAACACATTCCTGCGTGCTTCTTTTCCCAATGGTGCACATTTTGACCTGTTTTAGTTACATCTTATTTCTCAGCCCCTTACCAGTACACCTTGCAAAATTCATTCAGAAATGGAGAAAATCTGGACCTGAAGGCTACATGGGACCCCTGAAATCTGCTTGCGGGGCCCTGGAAGGACCTCATCAGTACTCCCCCCAGCCCTCTAACTCCAGCCCCCTTAAAATCAGCATGATTTCTGCAGGCAGATAATACTCCAAATGGATGAAAGCAGATGAGTACACCCCCCACAACCCCCCAAATGTCTTACTACTTCAAATCCCTCCTACACACAACATCCTACAGCTCTCCACTACTCTAAATGCTTCAATTTTTCCTTGGTCAATCCCTCTCCAAAATCATGACAGGAAGTGATGTAATCATGGCAATGCCAGTCACCATTTTGAGATGGACTACAGAGGAATATGGAGGATATCTGTGCTCATGGTGGAGAAGTGAAACTTTGTGGGAGGTTGGGGAAGAAAAATTGGCCTTTCTTCTCCATAATCTAGATTATCTCCACCTTAATTTACATAGATTGAACATCAGCAGGAGAACACAAGTCGTCTACCATAAGAGAAATTATCCAATAGCAATAGCAATAGTATATACATTTCTATACTGCTTCTATACTGCTTATCAGCTAAGGGCTCTCTAAGCGGTTTACAATGTGTTAACTGATTGCCTCCAACAAGCTGGGCACTCATTTTACTGACCTACGGAAGGATGGAAGGCTAGATTATCTCCACCATAATCTAGAATGAACATCAACAGGAGCACGCAATTCCCACCATCATCTAGATTGTCCTCCATAATCTAGAATGAACATCAACAGGAGAACACACTTTCCACCCCTGTTAAAAGACATGAGGACATCTTGTAGGTTTACACCAGAAGTTAGCATCATGAGGATCTCTAGATGTTGTCAAACTAAAAATCCCTACATTTCTTGTTGTTGGCTGAGCTAGCTAGTGTGGCTAGGATCTGCAATCTAACAACAGCTGGAGGCCTCTTGATTCAAACCTTTATCCTAAATCCAATTGGTAGTCAGCCAGAGTTGATCCATCAACTCTGTGGGATTTGTTTAAGAGTTGACTTATTCATTTAATGAACCCATGGGTCTACTCTAGTTAGGACTACTGACCACATGTTGGCCACTGATTTTCTTCCCCCAAGGTGGATCCATCTGGCAGGGATGAGATGAATTTTAGCTACTAATGTGTACCTAAAAATAGGGCAGCGGGGGGGAGAGAAAGAGAGAACTGGTCCCCATAACATTTATCATCATTTCTGCCTCTGGGCTAATGAGTGCCTAAAGTGATTTTCTATTGCTTGTAATTCACCCAAAATTGTTCTAAATGATAGGAGTGGACAAATTGACAGGTTAATATCACCTCTTGCTTCCTGGCTTGTTGAAAGGGAGGGGGCGAGCAATTGTGGCTCCTGTGGCCAGCTGAGGGCCTTCAGAATTCAGATAGCATTATCTCTCTATTAAATCAGCCCTTGGAAAAGTTGAAAACAAAAGAGGCAAGGGCAGAAAAGAGGTGAGGGAAGCAATCACCCGATGAGGTGCTTGAAATCTAAAATAGGTCAGGGCTTAATGGCAGCTTGCCTATGGCGAAATGACCTCTCCCTGCCCAAGGTGGGATGTGGAACTTGAAGCAGCTGCATGCCGGGCAGAAATTCAAAAGGTGAAGGTTCCCCATCATGGCAGCTGAGTGCTTCTGTTGCACTTAATGACACACGGTGAGCCACTTTGAATACAAATTAGGTCAGGGGGCAGATAAATGAAAATCGAATCAAACTGTGTGTATAGACAATTTATGCAACCAAAATGACCAAGTGTGGGGAATGTGTTGGCAAGTCAGGGTAGACCTGCTGAAATCAATGGTGGATACCTAACAGGTGAATGACAAGTCTCATTCATTTTGGTGGCCTTACTCTAGTTGGAGACCCAGCATGATGTAGTGTTTTGAGTGTTGGACAACAATCCTGCTGGGACATGGAAACCTACCAGGTGACCTTGGACACATCACACACTCTCAGCCCCAGAAAACCTGTGATAGGGTCACCTTAGGATCACCATAAGTCGGAAACAACTTGAAGGCACACAACAACAACACCTCTAGTTGGAGTACACCTGGGATTCTTTTCTGAGACCTGCCTCCCAGATGTCCTTCAACTCTAAGTCCCATTAGCTTTTGACACATTGGCTAATAGTGAAGCATGATGAGAACAGAAGTGCCTTAATATCTGGACCACCAAAAGTGAGCCAAAAATTCACTGAAAGGGCAGTGTTGTGCAATTTCACATAACTTGCGATGTAAAAACTACGTTCTGTCTGCTCAGTGGAGGATCTTGTCCTCTGGCCCAGATGTTCAGTGCCCTCACTGTTGATAATTGCCTAGGACAACCAAAGCCAGGACAAAGAGGCGTGGTAGCTCCCCATAGTGTGTCCCCCCTCCCAACTGAGGCTGATTCGCTTTGCAGACTCGTCCCTTAACCCAGAAATGAGACATTAATTCACCAAAGTTTCAATAATTCTTACTGTATCTCCAAGGAGATGTGCACCATATGGAGTTAATTAGTAGCACAACAAAACAATCAATTAGTCCCTTAATTAGTTTTTTTCCCGAGGAAATGATAACAAACGCAAACAATGCAGTCAAACAAATGTCCAATCCGCATTGATGGTTTAGTGGCCCCATGAAAGAGGCGTCACGCTGAGTCCTCTTAGCAGGCTTCGATTTATTCCAGACACATTGAGAGTAAACTTCAGCTTCTGTCCAGCCTCTCCCTTTAATCCCAAAGATCAATTATTTACCATATCTAAAGACAATGGAAGGGAAGATAGTGGGGGGAACTTCTCATGAAAGAAAGGGAGGAAAAGAGAGGAGGGCAGCAAATCCCTTCAGCAAGAAGGTCACGGGAAGCCAAGTTGCTACAGAGCAGCAGTTTGTGAGAATGAAAACAAACAAGCAGTAGTAGAATTGATAAAGTTTTCTATACATTATCACAGTGCTTGAGGATCACGTACAATAGCTGGACCTTTATTACTCACACAGATTAAGAAGATCAATAGCAGTTGTCTCGTCCATTAACTTAAGAGCTAACAGCTTGGTGCAAAGAATGGAACTAGCCCAACAGACAGCATAGATGGAGGTTTGCTTGGGAGATGTTGCCACATCAGTGGTATGCAATCAGTGGTAATATGAAGACACACAAGAACCTCAGTCCTGTTGATGATCCCAGTTCTAGTAGAACTATTGAAGCCTATTGGGTTTACCTATGTGTTGACTTACCAAATGATTCAGTAGGTCTGTTCTTGTTCAATAAGGTTCAGGTCATTGTGTGTTTGCATGGCACACTTATACGAATTACATACCACTTTCATTGTCAGGGCTACATCTTCTGGAATTCTGGGATTTGTAATTTAGTGAGGAACCTAAATTACAAGAGGGTAGATTTGAATGGTCGCTGCTGGCTTTGATGTCAGTGGGGCAGTAAACCCACTGTGGGTTTTAGTCTGGAATTTATTGGAGTTGCCCAAGATTCGGAATACAACTCCTCAAAGCATTTGTTAATTTATTCCATTTAATTATCTCTTCCCTAACTCTGGGATGCAGGACCTTGTACAGCTTCTTCACAATTCAGACCAAAACCTGGAGCAGATTCAATGACCCGCTGGCATGGAAGCTACTTGCTGCACTTGAAAGCAGGACCTTTTGAAAGAACAGGATTCAGATGGCAAAGGGAAATGATTTCACCTAATTATTATTATTATTTTTAAAGGCTGTACAAGCTGTTTGGCAGGGGTATAGGCTGCCTTGGAGACCGGTGGACCTCTTTGGAGATCTTTAAAGGGAAGTTGGATGAGCATTTTCCAAGAGTGCTTTAGTTCTCTATTCCTGTATGGCAAGGGGTTGGACGAGCTGGCCCCTTCCAGCTCTTAAGATTTGAAGAAATCTCCTCAAACCCTAAAGCAAAACTATCATTTTTCCTTTTTTTTTTGTGGGATTGAGAGTATGTGATGCACGCAAGGTCACCCAGTGAGTTTCTATGGCTCAATAGAGAATCAAACCCTGGTCTCCAGGGACACAGTCTGATGCTCAGATCCCTACACCATGCTGAAATCTTCTGTTTTGTGGCCTTCCCTTTCTCCAGATGAAATCAAATGGTAGCAATTCTTGTCCAATGAAGCTCGTTCCCTGGAGGGCTCCCTTTGTGCAGAAGGACAGCTTTTCACGGGCTGGGGGAAGGAGGGTAGCCGAAGCGTCCCCGTGCCAACTTTATGCAATGTCAAAAAATAAATGTGTGAATTGTGCCTGAAAGCCATGTTCAGTCTTGGGAGTGCTCTCTCTAAAAGGCAGCTTCTTGCCGACAGCCTTCTGGTTAGAATGCAAATATATGAGCTTCGGCGAAGTGACCTACGCTAAGTGGTTTAATGCAAGAGGCTGCGAGCAGCTCATGAATTCTGTATTAAGGCACCGGAGTTCCATGATGTTGCAAGCAACTTCCTAATCTTGAAACCGCCCCGTATTTATCACCGTCTCTCAAGGCACAGAGTATCAATATTTTTCAAATGTGGGGGTGCACGGGAGGCGAGAAGGAGGAAAGGAAATTAACCGTTCGCTTTCTCCAGCGATCTTTTGTATTTGTCCCTTCTGCCGTTTGAAACAGCCTCGGTCATCTTCATACGCGCATATATGCATTAATACATGGAGGAGAGTGAACTGGTGGTAATTTATAGCAAATTTATTGTATTTTTTCCCCTTCATTGGCAAGGCATAAAAGGGAACATAAAAAGAACTCTCAGCACTTTATAGATCTTTCCCAACTCGGCAGGATCTTTATTATTTTTTTTTTTTAAAGGTATGTAGCAAAATTATTTTGCCAGCCACTCAATAGCTGTTCATTTTAGGCCAAGCTGTATGTTACACCAGAGTGCCTTGGTTGGAGTGTGCAGCATTCTTTGTTTTGCCTGTAAAAGCAACTACCTCGAATCCATTTTAATTCACAAGCCAGCTTGTGGGGCCCTCCTTGCTAGCTTTTCATGGGCAGGTAAAGACCTTTTAAGTTTTGCCAGGCCTTTGAGAGTTGGCTGCCCCTGGGCAAAGGACCTTTTATTTGCTGTGCTGTTAAATTTCCTGTTCTTTTTTTTGAATTACTTGTCTTGAACTACTTTTTGATTTTATTGTGAGCTTAATTCTATATTTAACTTTTAATGTTAAAGCTGTGTCTGTTTTAACTTTTGTTAAGGTGTCTTGATTCCCAATAAAGGCTCCCTCCACTTATCTGAAAGGTTAGGGACTGGAGCTCTGTTAGAAAATGGAATTGGTTGAAAAGCAGAACCCATGTACTGTATGGCAGGGAGCAAAAAGGACTAGTGGAGGCTCATTTGGGAACAACTGCACACATGCCACTTGCAAAGTCTCTCAGCTGGCTTGGTGCTTTTCCCCTTGCCTCTCAGCTCACTTATTAAGTAGCATGTACATGCTAGCAGTCCCAAGCCAGCCTCCACAGGCTCTATTCTGGAAACAGAGAGCCAGCATGGCTAATTTAGTTAAATTTATTTAAGTTAAATCTATTAATGTAAATAATAAATGCAAATTTAGCATTAGGCTACAACTCTGGAGACCAGGATTTGTTTCGCTGCTTGGCCATGGAAACCCACTGGGTGACCTTGGGTGCATCACACACTCTCAGCCCCCCAAAAAACCCATGATAGATTCACCATGGGGTCACCATAAATTGGAAATGACTTGAAGGCACACAACAACAATGTTGAAAACAAAGAGAAAGAAAAGGTGCTGTTCATAAATTTAAAAAAAGCCGACTGAATGTCTAAATAGAAGTCCATTTGCGAGTTGTGACAATATACCACTCTTTCAAATGTTGCAAGGTTCCTTAGGTCTTCTGTGCATTGAATCATGGGATGGAGCAGCATTAATCTTCCAGTACTGGATATTCAGTCTTTTGACAGTCAAGAGGGTGCAAAAAATCAATTTCCGTTGACTGTGCATTAACTTCCAAGACACAGGAAAATAAATTTAGGAAAGTATGTACATTGCTAAATATCAAAGAGCTTTCTAATACCAAATTCATATGTGTAATGAATTCTAACAAAAATGAGGCTACTATGGGACACATACACAAAAATCCCTTAATTGTCCTTGCTTCGGTAGCATAGCGTGAAAAAGCGGAGTGCAGAAGGTCAACGTGCTGAAAGCTGAGACAGCAGGGGGAGAAGGAGGAAACGTCAGTCTTGGCTTTTATTGTTTTTATGATGCTACTTAGAACCAGTGTCAATTTTAGATGTAAACAATCAGAAGGCGGTCCCGTATGTGGCAATGACATTACAGAAAAGTGGCGCTCACCAGTGGGTTGCATTTCTGGCTGGTATTTAACTCACTGATGGGTTTGAAGGCCTCCTGATTCATTTTATGACCCAGTTCTCGAGGAACACCTTTGGTGAGGATCCAGTTGTTGTTTCTCTTTTGTTTTTTCCCCTCTGTCCCTCTGCTGCTAGGGGTTGCTCTAGATGTTATACCTCCATCCACCTTGATGCTGCACACCTACTGATGTTGCAATTTCTTGAGATGCTGTACGTAGTGGAGCAAGCACGTTGGCTGTTTCTGCAATCCCAGTGAATCAAGGGGCACGTTGAAAGCACTGACTGAAAGTTCCACAGTATCCAAGAATGGGCAACTGTATGGCTAGAATCTCTGTTGGTTAACCTCAACTAGAACAGATCTATTCATAGTCTTGAAACATTGAAATCCACAATATGGTATAACATTCCATGAGGCAGTGCAAGTGTGAGAAAAACCCATGGTGTGAGTGAAACACTTGCATTTCTTAAGTTAAACCCTGGCTTATTTTTCCACTACAGGTGCTGAAGTAGAATGATAAAGCTAGGAAGATTGCAATGTCCTCCATTATGAGTACTAGTGTGGCTTGTTCCTGAGCATGTTTTATCTGTAGCTCTTTGAGCATGGAATAGCATTTTCAGATCTACCATATCTCTTGGTTACATAGTTCATTCCTGTCCCCTCTTTATTCCAGTTCCTTCTGAAAAACTTTGGTTTGACTCCAATGTAAGAGGCCGATGTTGTGCTTCCAGGGACGGCAAGAAAGAACCAGTTAGTGGAGTGTGGCTTTCCTTTGCCTCCTGGTGCTTCAGGTGCTTCATCCACAAGTAAAGTGAACTGAGCCCAAACTTTTGTGTGCTATTGTTCTCAGAGCTTCTTGATCTCTTCTTTTTCTCTAGGGACTTTGGGCCCCAGTGACGGCAATCCTCCCCATTCAGGAAGATTGATTTCTTGTCACATAAGTTCAGCGGTTAAGAAAAAAGGTGCCTGTCCCGTTTTCCACACCTGTCACATTGACTTCTATAATGAACCCGTTACACAGACCTCAGAAATGGATGGAAACCTTTTCTGACAGCCCTTGTCAAATGAAGAGGCAGGGAGCTGGGGGGAACAGTGTATTCAAGGCAGTGAACCTTCAGCACTTTTGTGGGCAATGACAAGGAACTCAGGCTCAATCTTCACACCAGGGCAGGAGAGAAGGGAAGCGATGGGGGAAAAAATTGTGCTTATTTATTTGTATGGGGAGTTTTTTTTGGCATGCGAAGCATATGTGTTTGCAAAGATAGAGAAGTGTAGCCTCATTTGATTGATGGCCTATTGGGACAATTTGCATCCCACCTTTCCCTTTGAATAAAATCACACAAGGAACCTTGTGCCATATTACTAAAAGGAAAATAAATTTTGCTGCTAGTCCCAAAAGCTAGTGTTCCCATGTCAGTTGGGCCAGCGAATCCACTCCATATTTTAATACAGGCTTTAAAGGAGTTATCCAGGGTGCTGAACCCTCTGCCCAAAATAGGTTCTGCACCTAGGAGAGCTCCTTTAAAGCTATTCTGCAACCCAGAGAAGAGTCAGTGCTCCATTGACAAGGGAACCGTTAGCTATTCCTGAGTTGCAGCAACAGCATGTCCGTTGGGTCAACATTCAAAAATTAATTCAATAGGTCTCCCCTACTGGGATAGGATTTTATCTGGTCATTAAAAAAAACAACAAAACAGGTTTGGGATAATATGGAATTTTTGCTTGGATTTGGAGGATGGAATGGGATAGAAGATCAGAAGCACTGTGCACATTCCTAGAATGTGTACCACCCTTCTATTCTGGCCACACGCAGTCTAAACTGATTTTGTAGGTAAGTAGAGTCAGGCATGGTTAGTACTTAGATGGAGATGAGCAAGGAAGACCAGAGTTCTCCAAATAGGTCTGGGAAAACATCCTTCCTGATCTCCCGGGTTGCTGGTCCTTCCAAGCAGAATTGACAATATTGAGTTAGAAGAGCCAATAGACTGACTTTGTATTAAGAAGATCTCAATGTTCTTTAGGTGATGTAGACTTGTTTTCCTTTGCTGCAGTGAGCAGAACTGGAATTAATTGGTCAAAACTACAGAGAAGCCAATTTTGGCTAAACTTTAGGGAAAACTTCCTAATGGCAATAGCTTAGAGCAGTGGTTCTCAACCTGTGGGCCCCCAGATGTTCCTGGACTTCAGCTCCCAGCATCCCCAGCCTTTATGGTCAATGCTCAGGGCTTCTGGGAACTGAAGTCCAAAAACATCTGGGGACCCACAGGTTGAGAACCACTGGCTTAGAGCCTGACACTGAACAGGGTAACTTGGGCTGGCAGGATCTGTCCTTTACTGGTGATATTGAAGCAGAGTATGGAGTTAATGAGGATGAAGAAGATGGATCCAACCTCCCATATAAGCCTGATACCTAAAACCATGAAGAGGCTGAATTCAACGCCATGGATAGTGTCATGAGTCACTGTCTGGAATCTGACACAGCCGAGTTAGATTGCAAAGATTTTCTGGCTCCAGATAACTCCCTCCCTAAATCCAAGAACATGGTGGCTGAAGCAACTGAGGTGCTTCCTCCTTGGCAGGACTTGCCAGACACTGAAGAGACCTTTCCTCTGCCCTTTCAGTTCCAGTGAAAACAGAAGGAGAAATTCCATAGGAACTTGCTGTTATATAGAAGACACTGAATAATCAAGTATCTGACATCCAGTGACAGCCACCTACAAATCTCCCAGCAGTTGCTGGGAATCCTTGTTGTTCTAAACCGCTTGTAGTGTTCCTCTGCTTCTCAGAACTCTTGGCTCCTGGATTGGCTACATTTAATGACTCCTTGTATCATCCCTTTTTCGCTTTGGATACCTGGACTTTGTGGAGTGACCTCTGGACTGGCTGAGGCCTTGTTCCTTTTCTCCCTTTCATCTTCATGGTTTACCTGAGCTTGAGCTGGACTGAGTAGACTTCCCTGAAGCTTCTTTCTTTCAGTGATTCTGTGTCTCTGAACTTGTCACCTGCAGGGCATAGGACAGATAGTTCTTTTCAAGTTCAGACTAGAAACCAGAGTAGTTGCACTGTCCCACTGCTATGGAAGTCACCAGTGGTCAACTGGCTGCATTTGAACAGAGATAAATGATGCAGCAACAAGTACCCTGGGCTCTTAGTTGATAGGAAAGGTTACTGCAACTTGGACATAAAAGCCAAAGAGCTTCTCAGCAGTCTTTTTAAAGAGCCTTGAAGAGAAACATATTTATTCCCCCTCTCCAGAGGGGGTGGGGGGAAGAAGCAAACAAAACCCTCAAGCATTTTTAAGAGTAAAGCATTTGTTTGGGTAAAATTGTGAATATCGTCCAACGGAGCATTTGGGAATAGCGGTAGGATTAGCTTACACCTGGTGTCGATTACGATACCCCTTTTTGAAATAAATCAAATATCTGTTCCGTCTCTCACTTCCCCTTTGCTTTCATGTCTGGCTCTGCCAACACTGGCACTGTAAAATTTAAAGAGCTTTGGAATGGGCAATAAAGAGACATTACCCCACAATTGCACTGTTGTTTTTCATTTTGCAGGGGAGGCCGGTGGAATAAGTGAGTCTGATAGGGGCTGACCTTGGCGCTGACGTTAATAGGGCAGGAGGTGATCATGAAATATGCCCAGACTGCTGTAAGACAATTGAAAAGGCTTGTGGCTGGTTCTTTACGCCCTCTGTCTCCAAGGATGCTAGCTAGCATGCATCTGCACTCAATAGTGGTAGCAGGTTGATCCCACTTTAGCTGCTGTGGGAACCTTGAGACTTGTAGTTTTGTGAGATAGCTAGACTTGTGTCTGCTAGGGGGTTCCCATCCATTCCCTTGAACTGTAGCACCAGAGCTTACAAGTGGAGAATCCCTAAATCCTTCATTGCACTGAAAGTCCTGGGGTTCCATAGTATGGAGCCATGATAATTAAAGTGATATCAAGGACGTTAACTCTTGGATAATTCCCCCCCCCCCCGCCAAAGGAAACAATGGTTATTTGCAGTTTGGGGATTTTTCTCTGCAAAGTTCACACATGGTATTTTTGTGCAGAAAAAGCTGTTTCCTGTGCCAAGGCAACCACATCCAAATTTTGTATAGAATAAGTTCAGAGCTGCAACCATTCTCATCAGTCCAGGATTTTTCTCATTTGGCTTTCTTTACATTCAGGAAACTTTTTTAAAAAATAATTTTTTCAAATATTTTGAAAATTGTGAATATTATTTCCATCCCTTGTTCAGATCTCTAGCTGGTGAAACCTAGTAGGTTGTGAAACTGAGGCCATTTCCGCACTACACTGTCACAGTGCTATTATCCCACTTTCACCATCCTAAGGAATCCTGGGGTTTGCAGTTTAGGTTGGGACCTTTAGAATCCTCAGCCAGAGAGCTCTTTGGCCTTTGCTGCAAATTTCCTCCCCCAGAGAATAATCAGCAAGAGAGCAGCCCTGTGTCTAGGATCCTGGAAGCCATTTGTGCGCTGTATTATCTGAGATGCTTCTTTGACTCACGATGCCATGAATGTCCTCAGACTCTTCTCTGTTTCTGCAGGAGACATGAGGAATGGCACCCTGTCAACCCATCTCATGCCATTCTGAGCTCTCATTGCGTTTCTCCACTGATGCATTTCCTTCAGCACTGCTCCATCCATCAGACAAAACATTTTGAGACAAGGGAACAAAACCTACAAAGCAAGACTTGCGCTAGACTGCAGCTGGGTGTGTTCCTTCAAGTACAGAAGATCATCCTCCATTTTAAGACCTGAAATATGTTTCTGCTTTAAAATGCACACAGTGTTACAGCTAGAAAAACCCTCACTGTTCTGAGGTGAGGAATGCGAGCTGCCCAGCAGCAATGAGGAGATAATTTTTCTGAAGCTGTTCTATACTATAGCACAAGCAGCCTACCTCCAGCTGTTTAGATGTTTTGAATGACAACTGACACAAATCCCAATTGTCATGGTAGCAGATTGTCGTCCAAAACATTTGGTGGGGAGGTTGCCTACCTTCCACTAACAGATTGTGTGTGTTGTGTGCCTTCCAGTCATTTCCTACCGATGGTGACTCTAAGAGGAACCTATCACAGGGTTTTCTGGGGCTGAGAGTGTGTGATGTACCCAAGGTCAACCGGTGGATTTTCATGGCTGAGCAGGGAATCGGCTCCTGGTCTCCAGGGTTGTAGTCCAACGTTCAAACCACTATACCATGGTGGGTGCAAATAGTTGCTTTAAAAATTCCACCCTGCTGTTAGGTGGGTAGAGACTGGAGACCTGTTGGTGACTGATGCACGTGTACATATCCCTGTGGAAGCAGCTGGAAACTTTTCTCTGATGCAAAATGGCCATATTCAGCTCAAGGTTGTGGCAATGGTGTGCATGCATTGCCCACTGAACATGGATGCACATTACATATTCAGCCGTCAGCCACATATTTCGTATCTTGATTCAGTAGCATAACTTTGCCATCCAACACAAGAGTTGTATAGCACAATTAATACGTAACCCTGTGTGTGGAGGTTTACCCCATGCAACTCCATTGTGGGATCGTGGACCAAGAAAGAGGGAACTATTCCACTGATTTTCTCCAGTGAGATGAAGTCTCTAGAAATTCCTTAGGGCAGGGACTCACTAGCTGTCGGAAACAAAGCCTCTTCCATCTTTTGCAGTAAATGGCAACCACAGCAGAAAATATTGATCTATTTGGACTCAATAGTTTCCTTTGTTTTGTACAAATTTTGCACAGTGTAACTCCTGATCTGCAAAGATTCTCATCAGTCAGAGATTCTTTTGAATGGAGTTTCTCAGTACTTGAAAAACACGTTCTTCAACATTTTTTAACACTTTGAATGTTGTTTTCCATCTGTACAGACAAGCAAACTAAACTGAAATTCTCCATTCCTACAACACAGCCTTGTGGAAGCTGTTCCAGGTTCTGAAATACTGTCTTCAGATGCTCCACTGACTGCTGCTCATAGCCATGTAGGCTATCTATCTATTTCAGTGGTTCTCAACCTGTGGGTCCCCAGATGTTCTTGGACTTCAGCTCCCAGAAGCCCCAGCCACTATGGTCAATGCTCAGGGCTTCTGGGAGCTGAAGTCCACAAACATCTGGGGACCCACAGGTTGAGAACCACTATGATCTATTATCTATCTATCTATCTATCTATCTATCTATCTATCTATCTATCTATCTATCTATTGCCTGTCATGCAGCACCTGGAACCATGGTACCTGACGGCTGAGCCATCAAAAGGGTGGCGAATCCACTGAAGGTTTTAGTATGAGTGTTAAAAGAGGTATCCAAGGTCAGCACCTGGGATAGTTCCTTTCAAGTTCAGACCAAAACCCATGGTGGATTCACTGCCAAGTGAATATGGAAATCACTATCTCCCACTGATATAAAAATGAATGGTTGGAGAATTTAGACTAAATCCTATGGTTATTCCCCCTAGAAAATGCCCATTGAATCATTTGTCACTTGGTAAATCAACTTTTTGAGAGCCAGGATGGTGTAGTGACTCTGAAGACCAATGTTTTAACAGTTGCTCAGCCATGGAAACCCTCTGTGTGACCTTGGGCAAGTTATGCTAACTCAGCCTCAGAGTATGGCAAAGGCAACCCTCCCTTCTAGACAAATCTTGCCAAGAAAACCTTGTGATAGGTTCACCTTTGGGTCAGAGGGACTTGAAGACACACAACAACAACAGCAGCAACAAACCAAATTTTGTGCAGGTTCCATTGATTTAACAGATCTACTCTAACTGGGAGTAGAACAGCCTGTAAATTTACAGTGGGATATGAACCTCCTTCATATTCTGAGCATGTTGTTGCAGCCAATATGCGAGAAAGAGACCGGCTGGAAGAGGGAAAGAGATAGGGGAAGAAGAGAATGTATGCAAATGTATTTGATGATAATACCCCAGGCCTTCTCTCCTTTCAAGACTACTTCCAACCACGGAAAACTCAACAGGACATATTCCAAGAAACAGATGCCTGCATAATTTTTCTCCAGATTTAAAGCCCATAAGGTAAACCTGGAAATGTGACTAAGTGCTTGGCTTGCCAATTGCTTTATTTCTACTAGATTCTGAAGGCTTTAATTTCCCATCACTCCAATCCATATTCAAGAGGATAAAACATCTGGAAGCATACATTTCCACTGGGTCAGAGAAACTAAGAAACAGCCTGGGCAGCTTTCTGTACAGATTACAGTTCTGAGTCTGAGTTACGGAGGGAGAAAGAAAGGGAATCTAGCTATGATTGTGTGTTGTGATTCAAGTCTTTTGTTGACTTATGATCATCTATCACAAGGCTTGTGACTTATGGTGACCCCATGAATTTCACAATGTTTTCGTAGGCAAAGAATACTCAAAGGTAGTTTCACCAGTTCCTTCCTCTGAGATATAGCTTCCAGCATCTGGTATTCATTGGTGGTTTCCCATCCAAGTACTAACCAAGGCTGATCCTGCTTAGCTTCTAAGATAAGAGAGGATTTGGTGCCTTCAGGATATCTAGTCAGCTAGATGTGATTAGGATAGAAAAAAGCAATGAACACCCACCCACATCCCTATTGGTACCAGAATGGAGGTATGGAAGATTCCCAGTGCCTTACTTCCAGTTTGGGAACATGACCAAGCAGTGAAGAATGCCTAAATCCCACAGGCATTTGAAACTGAAGCAGTTCTGTTCACTAGGATCAGTTTATACATTCAGCTCCAAAACATTAAGGGCAAGAGGGCTATGAGGTTGTATGAACCAACCCTTAATGACATAAGAACACTAGAATTCCAAATGTTTACTCAAATATAACTTTCTGCATCTGGAGACTTCACCTTCGAATCTCCTCTTTTCCTTACTTTTTTTTATAACCTCGCTATATTTATTTATTTATTAAAAAAAATACCATGACAAGAGCAAGTTTTGTTTTACCTGGTGAACAGCCTCAGGCTATGAGCAAAGAAGCTGGGATTTCACAGAGATTAAAAAAAAAGCTAAACAGATGAAAATAGGTGGAAAAAAAATATGCCAGTGACAAGGTTTCTGGCTGGTAGCACAAACAAAAGTCCCAGGTCAGTGTTCTCTGGCTAGTTGCAGAGAACAGAAAATGTTCTCGTGACAGCCACAGGCAATATGCAATGGGAGCAAAATCGTACTATCGGAGTTGCGCCTTCTCATGCTGCGTTGCCGCTCATGTCTTCTCCCATGCCACGATGGGGATGAGCTGCAGGCAGCTGTCAAGAGGGCAGCAAAGGGCTTTGCCAGAAAAGTCAAAGCTGAGCAATGTCCAGAAACTTGCCAAAAGAATACCATAGTGTTGAAGTGAGTCTTTATCTCAGACAGGAAGTAGCTTGTACCCCTTCCTGTCCAGAAAGGCCCAACACGTTGCAAACAGACTTGTACTCTGGGGTTGAAATTGAGACCCTCACCATACATGTTTCAATGGTCAGATGATCATATTGTTTTAGCTATGCATTAACATATATTTCAGCCAAAATTCTAGACCAATTACTTAGTTAAGTATACTTAACTAAGTAGTGGCTTCTGGTCCAACCACCCCAGTCCTGAACTAAAGGGGAGCAGCTGCTGTGAGCAGCAGAGGTCTGTTCTCCTGCTGGTTGGGACACAGTAGACTGACATTTGCACCCCTTTCCTTCCAGGGATCTCTGGTGTGACAATCAGAAGCAGGATGTCTGTCTCATTTCCTGCTTGAACCAGAGATTGCTGGTGGGAGTGGGATGGGGACATCAGTTTACTGTATGCTGATTAACAGGAGAGCAGAGCCCCGCAGCCCACAGTGGCTGCTCCCTTGTGAGTTAGGGTTGGGGGACCTTTACAATCCCTATGTCTTCCCTACACTATTGCTATGATTGCGTATAATAGGGATTGTGAATATGAATCAGTTATGGACATACAACTCTAAGGCCATTTCTGCGGAATCCTGGGGTTTGCCATTTAGGAAGGGGCATTTAGAAATCCCAGCCAGAAAGCACTTTGGCCTCAGGCACCGTTGTGGTGAGACAACCTCCAGGAATGGGAGCTGCACCGTCTCCTGGTGTTCCATTTCTTCTTTGAAGGTCTCTAGGAGGATAGCTGACAGACAACATGGTCCAGTAGTCTGAGTGTTGGATGAGGACTCCGGGAGCCCAGTGATTTGAATCTCTGGTCCACTGTGGAAACCCACCAGGTGATGTTGGGCAGGTCCCACTCTCTTAGCTTCAGAAGAAGACAATGAAGAACTCTTGCCAAGAAAACCCAGTAGAGGGTTGGAGTCAACTTGAAAGCAATAACAATGACCACAAGAAGGAAGACAGCTACTTCATTTTGTTTAGGCTCCAAGACTTCTTCTCCCTCCATACCTTTGGAGACCACCTCTCATCGGATGGAATGTGAGGTGAGGTCCAGAGTCTTCGCCCCTGACAACAATGTCCTGAGAGATGTGTTGCCACAGTTAACAGCTCTCTCTGTCTCTTATGGCTGCTGTGTTGCTGAATTATTTAAGTCCCGGCGGTAGCCAATTATGCAAATCCGATTATCTGTTCAGGGAAGCTTAGCTGGAACAGCTTGTAGTTGTAATGCTTCATATTCCCCACCATACCCACCACCCCACCCCAGCCAAGCCCAACAAATTACAGTTGAAAGGGACTTGTTCAGATCGCGAATACACCCATGTCAGTTAACATGTCAGCTAGCAAGCCTTGGGATCATTTAACAATCGTTCTTTCATCTGCATTGTGTCTCAGAACAAACGTGTCACACCTTCAGGTTGAGGGCAGGCAGGGATCTTGGAAGGCCTAGGGGAAAGCTGGTGAGGGGAGATAGACTGGAAGGGGAAATAAGAGGGTACCCCAGGGGGTGCATAATTTTCAGCCTGTCTCAATTTACCAAGCTTGTGTTGAGTTTGTCCTGAATGCAGAGGCTGAGATCCTGCACTGGGCATAATTTTATGCTCAGGGAGTCAGAGGGAAGACTATGACATTGTACAAGCAAATATGAAAGCCATTTCCGACATATGGCAACACTAAAGTGAATCTTAGGGTTGCCATAAGTCAGAAATGATATAAAAGCACATAAGAATCAATAGGAATCAGACAAAAATCTTAACAGATACAGAAGTAAAGCTTGTCCCAGCTAGCCTTCTCTCTGATGAGATAGATTTCTGTGTGAAAGGTCTATATCATTTTCTGCATGGATGAGAATTCAGTTTTTTCAAATCCAACCTAAAGTCTGAAGTGGTACAACCTGGACCCAGGTTGACCTTCTAAGTGTGAACCAAGCCTGGAAGAGTCCATTATACAACAAATATGACCAGGGGAAATGGTTTTTCTAACCTTGCGCAATCTCATTAAGAAAACCCTGTGATAGGTTTTCCTCTGGGTCGTTGTAGGTTGGAAGTGACTTGAAGGCTCACAAAAGCAGCACCAGAAATTATTTTTAAGGGTTTTGAGAGAAGCAGCTGATCACAGGTCAACAGCTCTCCGGTTTTCTGTCCAAGTCCATGGCCTGCTTCATTCTTATATGAGCAGTGGTTATGAGCATCACGTGTTGCATCCAAATCCATAGCAAGGACCTAGCTAACCTTGAGAAGAATGACTGGTGTGGGACCCCAGCTGAACTGTGGGTCATAGAATTGTGGAGCTGGAAGGGGACACATAGAGCACAGTCCAACCCCCCGCTCAGTGCAAGAAGCCCTGCTATAGCATCTGCCCAACCTCTTTTAAAAGACGTCCAAAGAAAAATGACCATTTTGATGCCCCTAAGGACCCCAAAGCCAGAGTTAGCCCTGGCTTTCTTTCTTGAGGGCCATAGCTCTCCTGTGATCTTCTTCTCCCATGTTTAAAGCTAACAGATCTAGCCATCTATATAAGCAAGAGAAGCAAGACAGCGCTTGGCAAATTCTCCTGCAGTGCCACTGAGAGCATAAAAAGCATTCCTCTCAAGTGCCCTTTGAAGCTAGATTTCTTTCCTTCCTAACTAGCCTGGCACATCCCATTGAGAACAGGGAGACTGCAAATATGTGGGCATTGATGGCGCTTCTAATTGCTCTCCTCATTCTCTCTGATTTGTCTAACAGGAGGGACCGTCTAGGGTTTCACTCTCTGCGAAACAAGCCAAGTTGCTTGAGATTTCCTGCTTTGTGTGTCTGCTGTTATCTCTTCCCCCTTGTTACATGTTTAATTGATCTCTTCTTCCTCCCACTTCCATCAGCTCAAATGACTGCTCTTAGGAACTAGTCAGCAATCAGGCGAGTCTGTTCTTTCATGTGCCAACCCTCCCGGGAACTGTAGGAAACACTGAATGCTCATTGCAGGAGATAGAAGGAAAGGTCTATTCTGGCTCAGCAAATAGTAGCAAATGTCCAGCTTGAAGGTATGCGAACAGAAAACACGCGAGAAGCTGTTCTGTCCTGAAGTTGGGGCAAGGAAGTTCCTAAGGTCCAAAGGACACTTTCTCATCCCAGGACCTGCCAGGGATCCCAACACCTGGCCCATTGAGAAAAACCTGCAATCTTGAAAGTGGCTGCGGGACCATCTCTGATGTTCTGAACGTGGATTCTAAAAACTTTCTAAAAAGGTGTGCACATGACTGGGGTGGAATTCTTCACTAAGGTCAGTTCTGCCCTACAGTGTTATAGTGCTATTATTCCACTTTCGACATCCTGCAGAATTCTGGGGTTTGTAGTTTACTGTGGCCAAAGAGCTCTTTGGCTGACAATCCTAAATGCCCCTCTCTAAACTGCAAACCCCAGGATTCCATAGGATGTTGAAAGTGGAATAATAGCACTATAACAGTGTAGTGTGGAAATGGCCTAAGTTAACCAGAGACATAGCCAGAATAGCCATATAGTGTGGAATGCCGGAAAGGAGGATCCCATTGATTCATATACCACTGTTCCAACTCAGCCTCCTAGGAACAGAGCAAAAGCAAGCTTCAACAGACCTTGAAGAGGCAAGCAATCCAAACCCTGTGCCTGAATGTGTTATCGTGTCAGGTCTGCGTTTGCCTCCATTCCCCGTCTTTACATTTCTAGTGCTTTCCATCAGATTTATAATGAACTTCATGAAGTTTTGGAAGTCTTGTTTTTTTTTTTTTAAATGAGCCAAATAAAATTCTTACCTGTTTTTGCCAAAGAAATGGGATAAAGTCCTTTCAGCCTTAAAATCTTCTTTCTTCCTCTCAGTCTTCTTCTTCTATATCCCCTGTAGAAAGAAGAGATGAAACATTGGTGCCCGTTAGCCCAAAGACTCTTGGAATTTGTCCATGTCTTGCTGGATCAGTTTCCAAATGAATCTCTCTACTGTCTCACTGAGGTTTCTCAGAGGAAGTCGTTTGAACTGTATTCATCTTCCTACCTGCTGTAGGCTTTGGCTAAGAAGTCTTTTTATAAAACCTGAGGCTCAAGTAGAATATGTTTTCTTCCTTCTGCACCCCAGAAGAGGCCTGTTTTTACTGTGAAAAAGCCAATCTACCCATATGGAAGAGGTTGCCTGAGGCTTGTAAGTAAACACCGATGAAAAGAAGGAAAGATCCCCCTTGCATTTAGCAGAGGAGGGCTTGTATTTATTCCTTAACGTTCTGGCCAAGAATCACGATGACTCTGTGGCATCCTTTCCCAACTGGGGCAAGTTGTTGGACTGTCATTCTCATTATCCACAGCCAGTATGGCCAGCACTCACAGGGTCATAGGATTTATAGCACAACTACCTTCTGCAAGAAAATAACTGAGGAAGGGCCAAGGCCATTTCTGCACTAGACTGTTATAATGCTATTATTCCGCTTTCAATATCTTACAGAGTCCCCAAAGGCCCCTCCCTAAACTGCAAACCCCAGGATTCCGTAGTATGTGGAAAGTGGAATAATAGCACTATAACAGTCTAGTGTGGAAATTGCCTAAGTCCACATCTAGATTACTCTACCAGGCATTTTGCTGGGATTCCAGGGGAGGGAAAAAGATACAAGTTTTGATTGTTTGGAATGAGTGTCAAAGCATCACTGCATTGCGGGTACAGTGGTGGCTCTAGATAGATTTGAGAGGCATTGAACCTACTCTGCTTTTATACCATTTTTTAAAGAAAAATAGAGTGGTCCAAGCTGCCCTGAAATAGGGTCAGCACCTTGGATAGCAATAGCAATAGCAATAGCAATAGCAATAGCAGTTATTTCTATACCGCCTATCAACTAGCGTTATCTAAGCGGTTTACAATGTATTTTTAGCTAATTACCCCCAACAAGCTGGGTACTCATTTTACCGATCTGCGAGAGGATGGAAGGCTGAGTCAACCTTGGAGCCTGGCAGGATCGAACTCACAACCTTGTGGTTGCAGTACTGGCATTTAACCACTGCGCCACCAGGGCTCAGATAGCCCCTTTAAAGTTCAAAGGAGAGCCCTGTTTTGATTTAACACCACCGTGGCACTCCAACTGTGGAATGCTTGACTCTTAGGGACTTTCTGCACTACACTGTTATACTGGTATTATTCTGCTTTCAACATCCTGTGGAATTCTGGGATTTGTAGTTTCCCTGAGGCCAAAGCGCTCCCCGGCTGAGCATTCTAAATGCCCTTCCTGAAACTGTAAACCCCAGGATTTCCTAGGAGGTTGAAAGTGGAATAAAAGTGCTATAACAGAGTTGTGCGGTAAGGTCCCAAGTCAGGTTGGATTTTCCTTCATGCCTTCCTATGCTAAAACAGACTAAGGCAGCCCTCTCCTTTCGGGCTTCTTTTTGCAAAGGTTACAGGACTGAGGTTTTGGAGAAATGAGCTCAAGAGAAAAGGGGTGTGTGTGGAGGGGAAGCAGCCTCACCAGTTAGCAGGTCTCGGAGTGACCGTCAGCCCCACGGACTCTGCTCCTTCCTTGTCCCTCAGCCTTGTCCCCATTTTATCTGAACAGATTTCATTTGAAATAGTAATAACACTAATGAAAATTTAATAATAATAATAATAATAATAATAATAATAATAATAATAATAATATTGAACAGATCCAAAAACATCACAACTCACATAAGAACGGACAGTTAAATACTCGTAAAAAACCCTGGCTTCGCTAGTAATTGTAGAGACAATCCACACTCACAGACCCTCACCCAAAATAGAAGCAGAACAATGATTCACGTGTGTGTGCACATGCATAAAAAAATATTCAGTTTCAAAAGGGCCACATTCATATTGCCTCAAAAGCCACACGGAGGCCAGTTTTGATTGTAGACCGTTAGTACTGGCTGCAGCCGTGTTTTCGAAGCTGAATATCTGCAAGTTATCCCCCTGGAAGGGGTCCTGCAGGAGAGGGAAGGGGAGGCCTGCCGCGGAAACGCCTTCCTCCCAGCTTCTGAGTTGGGTCTGGATTTTCATGCAGGCGCAACCAGAGGAAGACAGGCCTCTTCTTTTTGCAAGGGGACAGGATCGGGATGTTCAAGAACTGTGCTCAAAAAGGAGGGGGGAGAAAAGCGAAGCTGCCCCACCCCTTGGCAGGGGGAGGCCCCACAGACTCGGCCCCTTCCTCGCCCCTCAGCCCTGGGCCCGTTTTATCCGGACAAACCGGAGCAACTCCAGCCGCCCCTCGGGCAAAGGTGGGGGAAACAGGTTGCCTGAGGGACCCTGCAGTTGCAAACCTTCCAGCCCCTCCTCATGTAGCAGCCTTGGGGGCTGGTCCTTCTACCATACCTTTAAAAAGCTGGGGTTTTTAAAAAGGTGAGACCAGCACTAGAAGGCCCCCCAGGCCAGGAGCGAGAAAGAGACCTGCTTTTCCCTCCCTCCTGTGGCGTGTGAGGAAAAAGCTCCAGGTGGCACGAGGAGGGGCCAGGGCGCCAGGCGGGGCTTCTCCCGTCCCTCTCCCCCAAGGACCAGAGAAGGTGCACCCGGGGCCCTTCCGGCCTCTTCCCTGGGGCCCCTCGCTGCCCGGAGGCCTCCCCTCCCCTCAGCCACAGCTCCCACCAGTTGCTTTTCCCAGAATCCTCCAGCCACTAGAACCAGCGTGCGTGCCAGCTGCTCGATTTGGGCAACGGCAGCTTTGGGGAAAAAGGGCTTTGCACAAATTTCCTCGGACATTACGGCCATTTCTGCACTACACGGCTCTAGTGCAATTATTCCACTTTCAATATCCTGTGGAATTCTGGGGTTCGCAGTTTCCTGAGGCCAAAGAGCTCTGTGGATGAGAATCCTAAAGGACCTTCCTTAAGCTGCAAATCCAGGATTGATGATGATGATGATGATAATAATAATAATAATAATAATAATAATAATAATAATAATAATAATAAAATATTTATTTATATCCCGCCTCTCCCAATGGATCGAGGCAGTACTACAACAGTATATAAATACATTAAAAGCAATTAAAACATAACCCATCCTCCCCATCCACCAACCCATCTAAACCCCCTAAAACACATTATTAAAAATAAGAAGACCGTTGGTGGGGCACTAGTCTGGGAAGGATTCCACTGGAGGTTGAAAGCGGAATAATAGTACTCTAACAGGGTGGTGCGGAAATGGCCTAAGGCAGCCCCATCCTCCCTAACTAGCATAACCAGTTGTGGTGGACGGTGAGATTTGTAGTCCAACATCTGGAGGGTGGCATATTTCCTATTCTTCTTACAAAGGTCCATCTGTGTCTCTGTAGTTCATTGAGAATGACCCAACGAGAAGTGTGGATTAGGGACCAGGAAAAAAAAAATCCTAAACTTTTGCAGCCTTTTCATAGAGAGATCAATCCGTTATTAAAACTAGGAAATCTCTTTCAATTCTGATGGATGTCCCCCCCACAAAGCAGCCACCAAACCTACAAAAGGAAATGGTTTTTTCCCCTTTCATCCAATGTAGTTTAAATAAATAGGGAGCGCTAATAAAATTGCCTGGGACTTATTTTTTTAAGGAGTGCATTCTCTCTCTCTCGCTCCCTCTCATTCCACTAAGCTCATATTTCACAGACGTCATTATAATGCTGATCCCGGCAATATAAACCTAAGCTAATAGACAAGAAATTGTATAATAGCAGGGGAAACAAAAAGGAACCAATCATTATAGCAAAAGGTTGTCAGCCAAGCCAGGGGTAAAATAAAAGGTTTGGGCGTCTGGCATATTCTCAAGAGGTGACGGTGGTTTTCCACTAATGTTACTCTGGGTGAAAAAGGAACAGTGTGTTTTTAATTTTTTCTCCCTATAAACATCCAAATAGTATAAATGGATGACTAAATAACCGAGAATACCGCTGTGTTCTTCTTCGGGGGGAGGGGGGATAATCTCATAAAAAATAAAATGGAAAGGAACGTCTTTTTGTTTCCAAGAGCTGGAACAGTGTCCGCGATGCTGAACTCCAAGATCACACGAAACCAGGGCATGATTTCGAATCCAAACCACAGTTTGCGCTTGCAGAACAAACCATTGTTTGAAGCTAGCAATGTCAATCTTATTTCTCTTTTTGTTCTTTCCTTATTTCTTTATCGTATGCACGAGCAAAGGACTGCAGCAGTTTTTGCTGAGAGTTTGGCCACAGTTTTCATTTTCACATTGTGGGGAAAAATTCTTTTGCAGAAACTCCCCTCCCCCTTTTTTTTGGCACAGAAAATAGAGCATTGCATGCAAAATGTGCTGTTTTCTGCACAGAAACACAGGACTGAACTCTATTGGTAATTCCAACTAGAACAGACCTGCAGAATCAATAGGATTTATATAGGCTTTTTCATTCTGGATTAAAACGTCGTATTTCACATTAAAAATTATTTCTGAAATTTTTGCAAAAATATCCTGAAATTAAGAAAAAAGTGAGAGGGATAGAACAGACAGATGCACAAAAATTCTTGGATTCTTCCCCCAGTGAGGAGAATACCTATGAACATTTTCATTCTCCCATGCAAGAACAATGGCAACCTCATGGGGAGCAGGGGCCTTTCTCCCCCCAAAGCCTTCCATGGGCCATTCCAACCACAGAAAGCCCAAATCCCTTGTTGTCTCTCTACAGCCCCTCTCAAAATGGCAGCGGGAAGTGACCTTGTGGCACTCCCAGTTGCCATTTTGAGAGGGACTCCAGAGGAAAATGGAAACATTTGGGGAAGTGCAGGATTTTGTGGTCGAGGTTAAGGTTTGGGTATAAGTATGTGTTTTTGTGGAGTTGGGGGGACTTTCTGTGTTGACTTGGAGTGAAATTTGCTTGAAATTCTTACGATAATTTGTTTATTTGGAGGAAATTGGAGGGCTTTGAAGGCCTGGGGCGTTTCAGGGCCCATGAAATTGGGCTCCAGGGCCTATGGGCTACACTATGCCCACTCCAATATAAGCAAGAATAGCACATCCCAGTTAGAAATATTCTGATTCCAACCCCATGACTGAATACCAAGGTCCTTCCTTTCCAGTTCAAAATGTCAAAAGACTTTCCTTGCCAACGGGAGATGTCTGAGCTTCTGGATTTGCTCTCTCCAACCATGGCAGAAGGGTTTAGCCAAGTAGATTTAGTCTATTACAGAGGCATGCTCTGGGTATTGCTATGAGCAGCCTTTCAGTTTTCTGCTTTCTCATACCAATCCCACCGGAGCCAAGATCTCGCTGCCAGTATCTTCAGACAGCAGAAACTTGAGAAGGGGATTTTACTAGAAATGCCCTCTTTGGAAGGACCATACGGGACGAGGGCCAGAGTCCAGATGGTCTGTTAGGCTAGGGTGAAGAGCCTGTCAAGCTGTCTGTTAAGGAGATTTTGGGAACTGTGCTAGCGGCAGCAGTGGGGATGCTAGAGAAAGCAATCCTTATTGTCTGCATCTTAGCCTCCTGTCGGAGATGGCTTTTGTTCTTCTTTTCTGCCCCTGCTCATTACTGCACCCATAACCATTCTTCCATGCTAGTAAGGCACCTTCCACTACCTGTGCTGGGGTTGGGTTGCCAGGCTGAAACTGGAGAGTGCTTCCGTAATCACTCCCTGTTGCAATAAAGAGCCTCTCCTGGGCCTAAATTGGCCTGAGAAATACCCCTGTCCTCCCCTAGAAGGCCTTTTGGGATGGATATATCCCTATCTATCTATCTATCTATCTATCTATCTATCTATCTATCTATCTATCTATCTATCTATCTATCTACCTACCTACCTACCTACCTACCTACCTATCTTGCTATCTTGCTATCTATCTATCTTGCTATCTAACTATCTTGCTATCTGTCTTGCTATCTATCTTGCTATCTATCTTGCTATCTATCTTTCTATCTATCTATCTATCTATCTATCTATCTATCTATCTATCTATCTATCTATCCCAAACATTTTGTTTAACCCCTGGGTGCAAATGCCCTCCACACCCACTGGAAAGTATTTGGGGCCATTTTGGTGTGATTCTTGACCTCTGGGGCTGCAGAAAGGGTCCTGAAGCCCACATGTGGCCCATGGGCCAACCCCTGCTTTAATGGTTGTGTAGATGAGGGAACGTCCGCAGAGGTTGCTTGTCATGCAACCGGGCAGCAAGCAACACCTGCTGAAATTCCCTTTTCTGTCATTGCGTGCCTTCAAGCTGGTTGTGACTTACAAAGACCCTAAGGTGGACCTGTCACGGCAAGCTTTGTTCAGGAGGTGTCTGCCATTGCTTCCCTCTGAAGCTGAGAGCGTGTGACAAGGACAACATGTAATTATACAATAGTACCTAGATAATATGGACGCTCAGTTCTTGTGTTTCTTTTCTCCCCAGCAAATGGAATGAGGTTCTCATCTCCAGGAACTTCCACAGTTAGATTTCTTATCAGTATGTGCAGGTCTTAAGCAGCATACAAAGACTAAAATGATATACATTATGATGCATTATGTATTTATTATTATAGAATTATGTGTTGTCTCTTTCATTGTAAACTTACATTTATTTCTTGTGTAGCCCCAAAAGGAGGCCATTGCATTTTATGTAGGCTGGGATACGTAGGGCTCTTTTTGAAAATAAAAACCACCATCCGCTGAGTGTTTGGAGACAAGTCTCTCTTTTTTTAACTGTACATACCTGGTTGTTCCAACCTCCTGTTGGTAGACTTGACACTAAGACCTTTTGAAAAAAAAAGGATGGGGAAGAGAAACGGAGAAAAGGAGGAGGAGGAAGGAGTGTTGGGTTTGTCTTGCAGTATCTCACTGAAGCAACTGAGTATTAATTATAAATAAAAAAGAAACTGTGAAGCTTGTCAGAACTGACCCCTTCCCACTTTCAAGGAGATCTGAAACTTTCTTTATCGATGCTCTACCTTCCAAGAAAGATCACAACACTGGGCCGGCTGGGCAACCGAAGAGGCCCTCCCGCCTCCCTGGCACGTCTGAGGAACAAAGGAAGTGTCTGGCAACCAAATCAAACCCCTTCTGCCGCTTGGTCTTCACCTTGGTTTCCATGGCACTGGCGATGATTAAGGGGCGTTGAAACAGCGGGGGCCGGGAAGGCAAAATTTAAGCAGCACCTTTCATCCCTTCTCCTGCCACCCCTCTTTTCACATTTTGCACATGCAAGGAAAGTGTGGTCGATTTCAGTCAAAAGAGGAATATAACCTATGGCCCAGTTCCAAATCGGGTGGAACGTGGGAAGACGTGCACACACACACACACACACCAACCCTGCTGGGTTCTTTATGCATCTGTAATTATTATGGCCAGAGATTAGAAAGTTGGAATAAAGTTAGCATAAAGGGATTCTTGTTGTTATGCAAAAAGCAAAGAGGTCTAGGAACAGGCAACAGATGCAATCTAGGAAAGGGACAGAAGTCTCAGGATGTTGGAAAGAGAGAGAATTTTGAAAACATTACAATGCATACCAGCCTAGAAATTTTTTTGTGGCCTTCTTCGGAGGATGTTAAATTATGTATTTTAATAGTCGTCTGATTCTTTTCTATTGTTTAATTATGTTTCAACTTTTGTGTTTGATGGGTTTTAGCTATGTCTTTCAATTGTAAAGCTGCTTTCAGTCCCAAACTGGGAAAAAAGTGGGATATAAATAAAGATGATGACGATGATAGGAATAGGAAAAAAGGACCCTTGGATTGGTGCTTGAGATATCTGCCAAGAGATATGGAAGAAAAGGTAACAGACGAGGGTGCAAAGTTCATCTTTTCTGCTATCAAAACTTGTAGGGCTCTGTTACAATTGAAAATATGACTGGGAGTAGATAATGGAAAAATAACATAGAATAAATTAAAACTAAATTTAAAATACACAAATAAATAAGTAAGTAAGTAAGTAAGTAAGTAATAGAATAAAGAGAAGATTGTACTGGTTATGCTTTAGTGCAATATTTCTGTTTTTTGTTCCCCAAACAACTATGTGCATAAAAAAAAAAACAACACATCTGCCTGTCTGTTTGTTTTTTTAAATTTATTTTTGTGTGTGTGCAATTCTCTCTAACACACACAACTCACCTAGGGATGTAAGAATATTGGGCAAGAACTGCACAGAAATATTGGTTTTCTCAGCAGCAGCAGGAAAACTGGAAATTATTTGTCCTCACTGGCAAGGATGAAACAGTCAAATATTAACATTCCTATATTCCAACAGGAGAGCAATGTTGCTGAGATGAAGCACAGACGGTAGAAACCATCTCCAAGTGCATCACTTACAGACATCTGCCTGTCGCTTGGCTAATGGAGAGGCTTTAACACATGGAAGAAGGGAACGGAGAGACGCTACACAGAGCCAAGATGTATGAGATGGGGTCTACGTGGTGCCGGTTGGATGAGAGAGAATCCAGTCGTCATTAGATTCCTATTGCAAGAATTCATCTTGTTTTCTCTCCTTCTTCCTGTGGCCAATATATATTTGAGAGCATATCAATAGTACTTGGACAGGGTCTATTGTAGTGTCAGGTGGTGTGATATTAAATTACAGCTTTATTGCTAAAGTCAGCAGTTCCGTAGATCAGGAGAGAGAGAGAAAGAGGGAATAAGAAGCAAGGTGGAGAAGCAGGGATGTCATGACTGGGGCATACTTTGTTCAATGTGTCAAATGTCCAATGAGAAGAGAAGACCACCAATACTAGTACAGTAATATTAAAAAAAAGACAAGTCACACACGAGAACCAGCATGGTGTAGTGGTTTGAGCACTGAACTATGACCCTGGAGACCTGGGTTTGATTCCCTGCTCAACCATGGAAACCCACCAGGTGAACCTGGCTGTGTCACATACTCTCAGCCTCAGAAAACCCTGCAATATGTTCACCTTAGGGTCACCATAAGTCAGAACCGACTTGAAGGCACACAACAACAAATATTTTACTAATGAATATCGACCAGGGCCTGAATCTATAGTTAACTCCAACCAGAGTATACTCCCCTGAATCAATGGAATTTATGGAAGTCAGTGGTTACCAAACTTTGGTCCTCCAGCTGTTTTGGACTTTGACTCCCAGAATCACTAGCCAGCTTGGCCAACAATCAGGAATTCTGGGAGCTGAAGTCCAAAACACCTGGAAGCTTGAGAACCACTGATGTAAGTATCGTCTTACTGAGCTGCCATTGATTCAAGGAGTCAAGTTTACTTGGGATTGACAATGGCCTTTAGAAACAGAATTTGGAAAAGGGTATGGAACTGGTGAAGAAATTATATCCAGAGCACTCAACATGCCCAGACAACTAAGTGAGTAAAACCAGAACCCTCCAGATGTATCTACCCTCTTAAATTTGCTATTGATGCATGTAGGATTGGGGTAGCAATTTTAAAGTTCTCCAGATGTTGGTGATTTACAGGTCCAGCATTCCTTACCATTGACTCTACCTGTTAAACTTGCTGGGCATTGCAGTCATATACCATCTAGAGGTCTGCATGACTCTCACTTCTGATGGAGGGGGGACTCCTGTGTCATCTCAAACCTGGTGCCTCAAAACTCCAAGAAGATGAAGAAAGTAGGTCCCAAAGGTAGCTCCCTTGGTCTTGAAGTCCTGAGTTTGCGAATCATCAATCATCTCAAGTGTGTGGTTGAGTTATTATTAAGTATGTGAAGAATGCTTATTCATAGTTTTGTGCTTGATAAGAAAGGATGTTTTTCCATTTGGGGCAAACTATAGAAGAAAAGGAAGACAAACATGAGGTTCTCCACTTTTAGGGCTTCATTTGAGAAAAGGAAGGAATTTCAAAATTTGTGGTTTTTGCTGTGAGGTCAACTTTGTCTTATGGAAACCCAATGAAGGAGAAACTTCCAACAGCCCTCGACATCAGCCGGAGAGGTAGACTCAGAGTTGTGGCTTCCTTGATTGACTCAGATCCATCTGTAAAGCGGTTGTCTTCTTTTCCTACTGCCTCTCCCCTCCACTGAGCATTATTGTCTTTTCCAAGGAAAACACATCATGTCAGGATACGTCCAAAGTACAATAGCCTCAATTTACTCATTTTGGTTTCTAGGGAGAGTTGAGGATTTATTTGCTCTTAGACCCATTTAGTTGTCATTTTGGTAGTCCGTAGTATCTGTAGACATCTTCTTCAGCACCACATTTCAAATGAATTGGTCTTTCTACCACTTTCTTCACTCTTCTGAAAATTCAGACTTTTTTTTCCTGTGCAGGATGTTGGATCTGTTCTCCACTGAGTGTTCCATGAAGATGACAACATCACCATGTACTCTAAAGCAGTTCTTCTGTGGCCTCTTGGTTGAAAGAGACACATCTTTCTTACAGTTTAGAGCTGATATTAAATAGTTTGGAAAAACATGATGTTTCATTGAATGGTCATGATGTCTGGTGGTCCCTCCTCCTCCTCTTCCTCCTCCTTCTGTTAATCACTATTCAAGCGCCTCTAATATAGAGAAATAAATAGACAGGCAGATAATTTTCCTAGATTGGATCTCAATAATATTTCATTCCTACTGCTTGCCCTTAAAAAAAAAATTAAAAAAATAGATTTTTTCCTCTCCCAGCTCAGTGGGTGATTTGTTTTGTGTTAATGCTTTTCATAACTCATACGTTGCGCCATTAAAAATTAATGCTCAACCCTGACATAAACAAATGAAATTTGTATTATTAATGTTTTACATAGGTAAGACTTTGTAATAACAGATTCATCAAAACAGACTGTTTTAATTAAAAGACTCCCTCCTTCCCTAAACTGATTTCAGACATTTATTTAGGGTGACGGTTAAAAAAAATAAATATGACAGATGAGTGAGTGAAAGACGGGTCAGGAATAGAAATCCTGTTCTTTTTTCACTTGGATGTGTGAAATTGTTGCTAGGAATATTTAGCTCCCACCCCCTCAATGAGTGCAGTTGAAGCTGCTGAAATCTGGGACAGCAATGCTCACAGTCCTGTTAGCAGCTTTTTGTGCATAAATCTCTGTTTTGGACTGGGCACTGGGGGATTTTGGATGGCCCAGGGGTGAGCTTAGCACAGCCTGTGGACCACATGTGGCCCTTGGGACCTACTTTTGTGGGCTGCAAACCCCCCACACCAACCCCCCAAGTTTCCCAACCTGCAATTATTTTTAAAAAGATGGCGTAGTTTTCAGAGAATTCCTCTCCAAAACCACACAGAAAGCCCCAAATGAAGGAAAACACGCAAAGTTAGCCCACTCAATACAACCTCACACTACCCCTAAACACCTCTGTTTTTCTCTGCAGTCCCTTTCAAAATGGTGACAGGAAGTGACACAGTGTCACTTCCTGTCACCATTTTGAGAGGGGCTGAAGAGGAAAACGGAGACTTTTAACCTTGTTATTGTTGGTTAATTCTAGCATTGTCTCTCTCCCCCTCTTTTTGTTCTAGGACAAATGGGACTTAGCTACCTTAGAGTTTTTTTTTTCCTTTGCATGTCACAGCCCTTTGCCTTCCCACCTAAAGCCTCAACTCTTGCTTTTTGTGTTATTTAAATGCCTGGCTATGGTATTTGGGTGACCAGACTCTGTGACTCAGGATAGACCCTGGGGTCATCGGCCTTACATAAAAGACCGCACTTCTCTATTTTTCCCCAGTGTGGCCTGTGTGACCTGGAGAGGTACATGGGGTAAGATGTCCAGATGTCCAGCAACCACAGGATGCTCCCTGGGATTTTTTGGTGGTTCTCCATCCAGCACTTAGCACCATGAGTAGCCTTCAAAAATCGTATGAAATCTGGTACATTCAGGGGAGAATCACACATTCTTGCAAAGGATTCTGGAAGTTCTGCCTGGTCTTCTTTTCTTATCTATCAGATCTAACCATTAAACCCTTCTCGCCATGTCTGGTTCATTTCCAACGAGACTTTCACAGACACACAGCAAATAGCTTGCACAAACATGTGACAAAAAGGTATTTGAAAGAAAATAAAACTCATCTCCATCCACCGCTGCAGTGAAAATATCTCTGGAGAGGATGAACACAACATCTGTTTGGGCTAAAGCAGAACAGCTCCACTCCAAAGAGTTCAGTGACTGGATTATAATGAAATTGTAAAACTTTTATGCTAGGATGATGCATCAAGATTATCTGTAATCCCATACCAAAGGTTTTCTGAGGGGGTTGTAATATGGGATGGATAAAGATGGGCGGTGGGAGACTTGATCTAGTTCCAAGGCAGCTTATGATCTGATCGTGTTTGGCCTTTAATAATATTTCTTAGTTCAGCCTCCCTGCCGTGCCCAGGGAAATCTGGGTTGCTTACTCTGCAGGAGGGCCCAGCCTTGATGCCAAGGAATTCATTCTAAGTGTGTGGACAATGGTCCCTGGAAGGGTGGCTGGGGGATATTGGGAGCTGTAGTACAAGAAAGTAACCTTGTCAAGATCTACTCCTTCCTTCCCGGGTCACGGTAAGGTAGCATTGCTCAAGTAGTGCTTCCTGCCCTGGTTGAATCAGATAAACCTGTTGGCAAGTGAGCACAGAAAGAAAATAATGTGGAAACAGAGAATGATGCACCATTTTGAGAGGGTCTGCAGAGGAAATGGAAGGCACTGGGGCTTAGTGTGGTGAGCCCAGCCCACTGGGGAGGGTCTGGGCATGGATAATTGGCCCCTCTCTCTCATGCAATTGCCCACCGATGCTATGCACGACGCAAAGCCAACAACTGTGATGATTTACCCTGAACTGCCTCTGAAAACAGGCCGCGCAGGCCGGTTCTGCCATCATCCCCTTCGCCATTCCAGGAAAGCTGTTTCATTCTGATCCCAAACAAATAGTAGGCTTGACAAAGGCATCGGGCCAGACGTAGATGCACTGACCTCAGCTGTGTTTTGCAACAGGACTTTGAGGGCAAGAGTTGGGATGGCGCTGGGGGTGAGAGACAGAACAAGAGCATTTGGCTACTGTTGCACCCAGAAGGGGCGCTGGCAAAGCAGGAACATTTGCTCAAGGTGAAGGATAGATATTGAAACCCGGGGCAAACAAGAGGAGGCCATCCAAGAGCTGTAGGCATGCCAAAGCCTCTCCCAACCCTCCTTTGACTTTCACATAAAAACATGGCCTCCTTTCAGGCTCCAGATCGGATTGTCAGAACTGATGCCTTCACAAGCTGTCAATTGTGTTAACATCAACACTGTCGGGAACGGCTGGCAGACGAGGAAGAGAAATATACGAAGGGAGGAAGGAGATGCCAGCTCTGAGTGTCATCCTCTATGATTTGGACAAGCCAACTGATGATTCTTTTAAAGCAAGGGTGGGCAATGGGTCAGGAGGCAATTTTTTGCCCCTACAACTCTCCCCCAGTGCATCTGGGCCTGCAGGAAGTGATGTCACATAGTCTCCACTCGCTATTTTTGGCTAAATTTATAGTCTTATTTGGGTGGCTTGGGGGATTCTGGTGAGTAGAGGGAGGCAATCAAGAACGTTCACAAACCATATCAGTAGTTTGACATAGTTTTGGATAAGAAATGTACAAGGGCTCAGTGGCTTTGGGGAACTGCCAGGGACCTTCAGGGGCCACAGGAGCAGAGTTTAGGGGCCACAGTTCCCCATCCATCTTTTAAATGGACTCCATTCTTTTCATCAGTTTCAGTGAAGGAGCAGGAAATTTGTTGTGCCAGTAGGAGGATCACAGGATGGCAGAAAGAACACACACACACACACACACACACACACACACACACACACACACTCACACACGCAAAGTCAAATGGGATCAATGACTGAAAAATTACTCAGCCAGAGAAAATAGATCAAAGTCACTTAATTCAAACAAACCATTGACATTTGTTTTCACAATGTACAAAGCTTATTGTGATCATCAATTGAAAGGCTGTGCCAGTGGTTTTGTGTGTGTGTGTGTGTGTGTGCGCGCGCGCTAACTCTACATGAAAAGTCAAAAGACCAAATCTATACTCGCCAGCAGATAGAACCTGTTCCCCAGTGGTACATGGAATTAAACCGGATTATGATACTAGGTGTTTCATGTCTCTCAAGAATGCACAAGCTTGTGGAATATTAAAATTTGCAAAGTTTCCATGCTACCTACATCAATGCTTGAGAATTATTATTTTTTTTTGGAGAATTCAATTTCAGTATACATTGGGAGTCATTTAAAACTCTGGATTAGGTACATGTATACTTCAATTTGCATTGTTTAAATATTGCATTGTTTAAATATTGCATACAGGATGTCCCTACTTTTCAAAGTCCCATCATTTATGATCTATCTATCTATCTATCTATCTATCTATCTATCTATCTATCTATCTATCATCATATCTGTCTGTCTATCTATCTATCTATCTATCTATCTATCTATCTATCTATCTATCATTTGTTTATCTAATTTATCTGTATAAACAGGTGATAGATAGATAGATAGATAGATAGATAGATAGATAGATAGATAGATAGATAGATAGATAATAGATAGCAACCAGCCAACCACATAGAGACAGATATGTAGATAGAATAGGAAAATAGATAACAGAGATAGATAGATAGATAGACAGACAGACAGACAGAAATATAGATGGATGGATGGATGGATGGATGGATGGATGGATGGATGGATAGATAGAATAGGTAAATAAATGACAGAGATAGATAGATAGATACACAGACAGACAGATAGATTTCAGAATGATGAAGAGTAGATTGACTAATTGACTGATACATGAGAACAGGGAGCACTCAACAGTACTTAATATCATTGTGAGGGCTGCAGTATTGCAAAACCAAAGATGTCGAGAAGTTGAACCCAACACTGTGGTTTTTATATGGGGCAGGGTGCCACCCAAACATTGCTGTCTTATTGACTTGGCAAGCCCCTGTGAATGTTCATTTCCCTAATGCCCCATCAATAATTGATCAGACTCAAAAATCCAGAATTATGAGCTGCCAGAGCAGCTTCCAGCGCTGACGGCTAGGCCTCTGCCAAGCAACTTCTGGACGGATGTGTTTTAGGCAGAGAGAAGTGTAGAGAGATTCTCCCTTCGTCTTCTCCACGCTGCCCCGTCAATCACCTCTTGTTTCTCCTTCACTTTCCTTTCCCCCCTGGCAACAATGAAATCTGTTTGACAGCAGGAAGTATATGGTATTATACACTGAATGGAAAGAAATATATAGACCTCTGTCTGTAACCAGATATGGGGTAAGCAGAGGGATATTTTTTTTTAAAAAAAGTGAGCTGTAAGAGAAACAAAACATGGCCGTTATTGGTTTTTTCACCTCTGCAGGAAAGAATGGAGCCATCGGGGAAAAAAGTTCCTCCAAGTCCCATCACGGAATGGGGACCCAGATGGATACCATGGCTGATGACATCAAAAGATGCTGAGAGGTCCAGCAGAACCAACAGAGGTCCAGTAGAATCAACAGGGACCTATTCCCCCTGTTTAGTTCTTGGCATAGGTCATCCATCAAGCCAACTCAAGCTGTCTCTGCCCCATAACAAGACCTGAAACCAGATTGATATAGATCATCTGGAAGCGGCAATGTGCTGTTGAGGTATGGTGTGGTAAGGACCTTAGATGTGAGTCAGGAATGATGTAATGGCATAACAATATGGGCCATGGGTGAACCAGCCTTGCAGAGAAGTTACAAATACCAATAGGAGGTAATGAAGGCAGCTGAACACCTTCTCTTCATCCTGCACTACCCCAAAACTTCAGAGAACAGCTGTTTTGCAAGATTAATGCTGGATGTTCACAAGGGCTTTTCTTCTGCTGAAATCAAAAAACAAGCCATTCTCATCAGGGTCTCTTTGACTGGGTGGCTTTCTCCTCTTTTCCTGCAAGAACAACTGCACTTTTCTGTCTTTCCCAGGTAGTATTAAAGGGTACCCCGCTAACAACAAAAACTTCTTTGTTTTCCCTCTTAGTATCTCTAGCAGACTGTCAGAAGCATCTTCTTCCAACAAGTATTCACCATTTTGTGGAATTAAATAGCACCCCCTCCTTGCTAAAAAGCTAACTTTGAAGAAAGCAATATATTCACAGGCTCTGGACAGCTGTTTACACCTTTCTGCAGCAAAACTTTGAGAGTGTGTATGTGTTTGGTGATGAAAGGTCTAAGGATTTTGTGTCCAGACTTCAGAGAAACGTATTTTAACCTCTCATAAAGCAGTGAGAAAGGTGCATTGGGGAAGAGGGCAATTAGAGAAGAAAAGGATGCTTTCCAAAACCCCCGAGGCAGCTCCATTGTATTGCAGAAAGCAAGATGGGCTGTGTGCTTAAAATGAAACATGTTGCACACAAACATCACACACACTTTTTAAAAAAAGGAAAATCCTTCTGGTTGGGGTATATAGAAAGAAGACCCACTATGACATAATCTAGCAAAACTCTGCTTCTGTTTTTAATCCTCCTCCTCCTCTGGTATTAACGCCTGGAATTTTGGACTATCAGCAATTGGATTCTATCCAAGAGTCTAAGATTCTATTAGGTATCATTGCATAATGTGGCTCATTCCAAGCAGTGTTGCTTTTTGCAATTGTGCTACTGTGATCCTATCTTTGTGGATTTCTGTGTTCCACCAATCCACTTGGAATTGCTTCCAGAGTGCCTATCACCACCGGAACCACAGTTGTTTTCTTTTCCCTGGGGTGCCTCAACTCCTTTTGTAGGTCTTTGGATTTCCTAGGCTTTTCCCTTTCTTTTTGTCTTTGATTCTGCCATCCCCTAGGACTGCCAGATCTATAATTCAAGTAGTAATAGTGGTAGTAGTGCAAACTGACAATGTATATCTGCAGTTGGCCCTCCATGTTCACTAGGGTTAGGGGGGAGGACCCTCACAAAAGTGCAAAATTCTCTTTTGCACAGTAGAGATTTCTTTCCGTAAACCTTCTTACACAAAACTCTTGTCTGAGATCTCATCTTTGGTTGATCTAATCTAGGGGAGGGAGAAGATGCTAGCTGCCGAAAGAAGATTTAGGAGCCACGTGGCAACATTTGGGGGCATCTTGGGGTCCCAGAGCACTTCTGGCTGCAAGGAATGTCGGCTTCCGTTAGTCAAAAGACATATATGAGCTTCTCTCTTCTGTGAAACACCTGGTGTGTCCATTTCACACCAATTAAATGTTCTCTTCAGAGACTCATGCTAGTCTGGATAATATATGAACCTCTTAAGATGTTCTCCAGCAGCTCAAGTCTTAGCTCAGAAAAAAATACTTGTTGCTGGGGAGCTGGAGTGGAAGGTGTGAGTGAATTCGTGTCCTAGTTGTGGGCAACAGTTTGGTCACTGTGAGGACAGAACGGTGAACTAGATAGGCCTTTGGGTTGATGCATCACAGCTCTTGTTGTAGGCTCTGTTGTTCTGATGGACGCATCTTCTCAGGATCAAGACAGAGTGTGTTCAAGTTCAGGAGATCAAAACTTTAGGAATGCTGAGTCCATCTATACTACAGTGCTGTGGAAGACATAATTCCTCTGTTTTCTTTGAAAGCAGGAGCTGGTCTGATTTGTGTCTCCATAATGCCATCAATAATTCAACCACATCAATAATTCAAAGACAAATAATTATGATATAATGGACTCTTTGGGCAGCACATAACCCAAGGTTGAAACCCACAGCAATCCTTTTATTGTTTTCCCTTTCCCCAGGCACGTGCCAGAAGACAACCTTTGACCAGCTTTCGACCAAGGTCTTTGACCACTTTTGTTATATGTATAGGCTCAAGATTATCACAGAATCATAGTGATGGAAGGAAAGTATGTAGGAATACATATCTATTGCACCCCCATCCAACCTCTGTTTAAAGAGTCCATCACCTTCTAAGACCATTTTTTACATTGTCCAACAACTTAAAAAAAATGTTTTTCCTAATATTTAGGTGGAATGTCTTTTCTTATAATTTAAATCCATTGGTTCATGTCCTAGCCTCTTTGGAGCAGCAGAAAACAAGCTTGTGCCATCTTCGATATCAGCAGTTCTTCATCTTTTATTTATCATGGATCCCCTTTAAATATCTTTGGTTGCTGCAGACCACCAAGACTTAACTCAAGACTGAAAACTCTAAAGTGCATCGAATATTTATGGAAAGTTGTTCATTATGGATGTTCACGCTTGGAAAGAAGGAAGAAATAAGTCAATGCACACACTCCTATTACAATTTTTTTGTTGGAATGATTCCACAGAAATTTCTCTTCCTTCCTTCCTTCCTTCCTTCCTTCCTTCCTTCCTTCCTTCCTTCCTTCCTTCCTTCCTTCCTTCCTTCCTTCCAACTATAAAAGCTAATAATATTTCTTCAAGCCTTTGTGGATCCCCTGTGAGGACATCACAGACTCTGACCAAAGTAGTATACTGTGGCAATAATCCTTCCCTTGCTATGGGTACTGTATTCTGGTTGATGCAATCCAGAACTTCATTTGCTTTCTTGGAAAGGCATCAAAGCACATTTTACCCAATGAGAGTTGGAGAAGTTGTGTAAGGTAGGAAAAATGACGCTAGTAGATGTGCAAATTAGAGAAAAAATACATTAAAATCGCTCCTAGAATCCCTCAGTGGGCATTCTGTCTCAGGAGGTACCTTTCTGGGAGTTCTGCAATAAAGGAACTTTTCCAAGTTCTAGTCTAGAACAGTTTATTCATTTTGGCCTTAAACCAATTGTTATTCCCAAACAAGAAGACCTAGTGACTCAACACCAACTCCGTAGGCCAACATTGACTTGAGTTCCTTTGACCCAGTGGGTTTATGGTAGTCAGGGACTTACACTGGCTTTAGGCCTCGGTGTGTTTCTGCTGTATGGATTGTTTTTCTTTGTAAGCATCTGTCCTGAATATGCCAAAAATCAAAAACTCCGATGCTGCCATTGCTTTAAAACCAGACATCACAGGGTGAAAAGAAATCACCAAGGAGAGAAAAAAATGACAAAGGGCTGGAAAACATAAAGGAGATGAATACAATCTCTCCTTCTGAAACTGCAAAGAAAAAATATCTGAGAGAGAGAGGGAGAGAGAGAGAGAAGTTTTCAAACAGACCTATTTCCAGTCGACCGGAGATATAATCCTCACAGTAATTTTCTGTGCCTGCGCATTTCTTACCACCTCTTTTCCTCTGGTTCTTTTCTTCCATCTTTGAAACAGGATGGCTTTTTTATTCTCGGCATATAATAAGGTGAACCTAATGACAATGCTCCCATGTAAATGAATTTCTCTTCCAACTGGCTTGTGATAGACGGGGAGGGAAAGGGACACTCCGAGAAAAATTGTTTCTCTCAAGGAACTTTTGTACCAGAAACACAAGGATTTGGGTTGACGGGGAAAAAAAAATCCAAGAAAAGAGACTTGGAGTGGTGGAAGTGATGGGAAGGAATTAATTTCAGTTGATTTAATTTCCCTTGGGGTGAAGGTGTTTTCTTCCTCCTCATTATCACTACCACCATGTTACCTTGACTAATTAGTTGTCCAACATCATCTGCTTATCCTACCTTAGATAGTTACAAATATCCTACATTGCCTAGGTAGTTACAAATATGTAACTTGGTAACAAATACATAACTATTCCCACAGAAGTGGAGAAACTGTGAATACAAATAAAAATTGTAAAAGTGATTTTTTTAATATCTGAAAGAACACTTCTCTGGGAATTCTCAAAGGAGCAACGGATTCAAGCTGCAGGAAAGGAGATTCCACCTGAACCTCAGGAAGAACTTCCTGATGGTCAGAGCTGACCGGCAGTGGAATCTGCTGCCTCCAAGGAGTGTGGTGGAGTCTCCTTCTTTGGAGGTCTTTAAGCAGAGGCTGGATGGCCATCTGTTGGGAATGTTTTGATGCGTGTTCCTGCATGGCAGAATGCGGTTGGATGGGATGGCCCTGGTGGTCTCTTCCAACACTATGATTCTATGATTCTAATTTCTAGGTCCTCCAGTGTGACTCTATAGTCAACTACCATAAGAAGCTGACCATAGAATCACACCAGAACAAGTTGACCAAGGAATTGCACCAGAAGAAGTTGTCCATAAAATTGTGCCAGAAGAATTGACCATAGAATTGCACCAGTTGATGCTGACTGTAGAATCACACCAGAAGAAGCTGAGCATGGAATTGCACTAGAAGTTGACCGCAGAATCATGCCAGTAAGAAATTGACCATAGAATCATGTTAGAAGTTGACCATAGAATCATGCTGGAATAATTGACCATAGAGTTGCACCAAAAGAAGTTGACCATAGAGCTGCACCAGATGAAGCTGACCATAGAATCATACTGGAGGACCTAGAGATTCCCAGAGAGAACAAGTCCACGAATCACCAAATCTATGAAGGGGAAACCAGTGAAGGTGGAAGGCTGACTGTTGTGTCCTTCCGAAAGACAATGAATGAGGAATCACACCCCTGAACCATCTAGTTCTGTGGTGCACAACTCTAATCCATGTGGGGGGCTGTATGTCTGCATTTTCCAGAAGCGGCATCACATCACTTCTGATTTTACACGGGGATAGTTCTGGCCCTGAGATGTGCTTAAGGGACTGGAGGCCAGGGGGGGCTAAATCACCACATTATTCAAGTTGGTTGAGGCCATTTTGATCAATTTCTGGATAAAAAAAAAATTACCTGCTTTAAAAATAGGAATCAAAGGACACTGGGGTCATAAAACCAAGCAAACCCATGGGTTACATTTTTTCCACTTCTGGTGCAAGCTAAAGAGGGGATTATGTGGCCCAAAATGTTGAGAAAACTGACTTTTTTGAACAGTTTCCAGAATTCCTCCAACTGGCATGGGGATTCTGGGAATTGTAGCCTCCTAAAAGTTACGTTTTTCCCCAAAAGCTCTGGATGTGACTAAATTTGGATCTGGTAGCACCAGGACTTGGTGTTTGCAAGAAAAAGAAATACCGGGTTGAGACTCTGCTTTATGTTCCACTTATTTCTACTCAATATCTCAAATTCTGCAAATGCATCAGAAGAAGTGATTTATATAAAAAAAAATAGAGAAGAGGGGAGTAAAAAAAGAAAGAAATCAATGTGATTTAAATGGGAGGCAATTGTGCACTGAAAAGTAGAAATGCCCATTTCATGTCCATCAGCTGTGTGGCTGAAATGAAATCCTGACCTTTGGGGATGGTCTAGCCATGTGGCAGGAAAAAGAGAGAAGTAAACAGCAAATGATTCCTTTCTCTCTCTCTCAATCTTATTTTTTTTTTAAAGAAAACTTGTTTTTTTATTACTCTTTTGTAGCCTTAAGTGGTTTCAATCAAACCGGCAGGCACACCGTTCAATTTTTCCCTGCCTTCCCATCGACTGTTGAGCATGTCCAACAATTCGGCATGTCAGCAGTCTGAAAATAAGATCATTTGCATTACAAGAAAGCAAAGCATTTGTCATTGCAAAGGGAAGGGCGGGAGGGAGAGAGAAAACTTTAAAAAGAAAAACACTCCTCCTGTCCCATCCTATAGTGTTGCCTGCGGCCCAAGGCTCTGGCATTAACATGTGGGGTGGGTTACGACAAATTTGGTTATGTACCTTTTCATGGTACATAAATACAGCACTGTGATTCCCCTTTAACATGGTTCCATCCTGTGGAATTCTGGGGTTGGGAGTGGAGGGAAGGGCGTTTAGAATATTCAGCCAGAGATTTCTAGTGCCTCACCAAAATACAAGATCTCCCCTGGAATACTATGTCCAGATATGGGCACCACAATCCAAGAATCATAGAATCATAGAATCATTGAGTTGGAAGAGACCCCAGGGGCCATCCAGTCCAACCCCCTGCTATGCAGGAACACCCATCAAAGCATTCCCAACAGATAGCCATCCAGCCTCTGCTTAAAAACTTCCAAAGAAGGAGACTCCACCACACTCCAAGGCAGCAGATTCCACTGCCACACAGCTCTGACCGTCAGGAATTTCTTCCTGAGGTTCAAGTGGAATCACCTTTCCTGCAGCTTGAATCCATTGCTCCTTGTCCTCATCTCTGGAGCAGCACAGGACAAGCTCACTCCCTCTTCAACATGACATCCCTTCAAATATTTAAACATGGCCATCCTGTCCCCTCTTAACCTTCTCTTCTGCAGACTAAGGATATTGACAAGCTGGAAAGTGTCCATAGAAGGACAACCAAGATGGCCAAAGATTTGGAAACCAAGTCTTACGATGAGTCATTTAGGGAGCTGAAGGTATGTAGCTTGTAGAAGAGAAGGTTAAGAAGGGACATGATAGCTATGTTTAAAAATCCAAAAGGATGGAAGATGGGTAAGCTTGCTTTCTGCTGCTCCAGAGACTAGGGCACAGAGCAATGGCTGAAAACTACAGGAAAAGAGATTCCATCTAAACATAGGGACAGCAACAGAAATGGAGCTATGTCTGTCAACCTTGCTTATTGTGGCTGCCCACTGCAGATTGTGGTTTCACGTTGCAGTTGCACTCTGCACACAGTGCGATTGAACAATGGCAGTCTGTTACTGACATGTGTTGCACCATGATTCTATGCTTGATGAGGGTTACATAGTGCTGGGGCAGCATATCTCCATGTCCAGATATTTACGCTACACTGAAGAGAGGCTGCATGACAGCCAGTAAAGCCTACCCTGTGCATACAACCCTGAATCCTATTATTTTATCATTGACTACTTAAGTTAGGATTGTCCATGCCATTGCATTTCCTATTTTTGTGTTTGGTTGTGAAAGGTGAACAGTGAAGAAAGTTGATAAGAAGAAAATCAACTCATCTGAAATGGAGAAAAGTTCTACAGATAGCCTGGACTGCTAAGAAGACAAGTGAATGGGTCCTAGAGCAAATCAAACCTGAACTCTCCCCAGAGGCCAAGATGAATAAGCTGAGGCTGTCGTGCTTTGGCCATATCATGAGAAGACAGGACTCACTAGAAAAGACAATAATGCTTGGTAAGGTAGAAGGCAGTGGGAAAAGAGAAAGACCACGTTGTGGATGGATAGATTCAGTCGAGTTAGCCATGGCCCTGAATCTACAAGGCCTGAGTAGGGTGGTCGATGGTAAGATGACCTAGAGGATTCTCATCCATACAGTTGCCTTAAGTTGATATTGATTTGATGGCAGTTGATATCAATGATTTTTAACTGCTTGTTTCCAAGGTCTGGGTTTAGGGGCAAGAGCACCAGATACAAGGTCATGACTTTCATTTGGCTTTGACTTTTGGTATCTCCATTTCCCTAGATATTGAACATTCTGACTCCCAAGTAGACTGCAGCTGTACATGCTCCAAAAATGGGGTGGAATTGATGAACATGTGGGATGCTTCTCAACAAATGGGGCTTTCATTCTGTATTATGAATGATCAACACTCTTCTGCCAACTTCTTAAAAATTCTGAGCAGGCTGGTATCAACCCCAGCTCCAGGTGTGGAGATCTTACTAGGACAGGACTGTGGATTGGATGATGACCAGTGTAATCTGCATGTTTAAAAGAAATGTACGAGGGAGGGGGAAGACTGTGCTCTCCCACGCTGCCAATCTCCAAAACAAAAGGTCTTGCCAGGTCATGCTTATTTAGGGATATTTTAAAATTAACCCATATGGAAGCATTAATAAATCATAAGAGCTGAATGATTTATGGGAAAATCAATGGCCCTGTAATCTTGGAATTGGCTCCATCTCGTTGCTTGTCAGACCAGTACACTCTCAAAGAGGCCAATCTTCCCTTCCAGCTGTTGGTTGTGTCCCGTTATCCCCAGTCAGATCAGCTGCCATGTCAGTGGATGATGGGAGTGGCACACCAACAGGTCTCTAGGGTCCTCCATTGAGCAAGGTTGGAAAAGCCATTTCCCCTGGAAATCATATCTGTTCCACGTTTAGTTCAAAGTGACATGGTGGGTCCAGATTCTACCACATCAGATTTTAGGTAGGGTTCACACAACTGAAATTCTCATCCATCCAGAAAATGATATAGACCTTTCACATAGAAATCTATCACATCAGGGAGAAGGTTAGCCACACATCAGAAACGACATGAAGACACACAGCAACAATCCATAGGAATCAGGCCAAAATCTTAAGCTAGAGTCAATGTGGTGACTGTTGGACCACAGACCCTGGAGACCACAGTTCAGTTCCCCACTCACCCATAGAAACCAACAGGGTGGCCTTGGGCACCTCACACACTCTCAGCCCAAGAAAACTCCATTATAGGTTTGCCTTAAGGTTTCCATCAGTCAGAAATGACTTAAAGGTACACAACAACAAGGTGAACCTATCATAGGCAAAATTTGTTCAGTGTGTGTGTGTGTGCGGGTAGCATTGCCTTCTTCTAATGCTGAGAGAGTGGGACTCAGCAAAGATCACACAGGGGTTTCCATGGTCAAGCAGAGATTTGAAGCCTGGTCTCCAAAATGCAGTCCATTTCCCAAACCACTAATGAGAGTCCTATCAAAAGTAGAACCATTGTCTTTAGGCCGAGTGATAAGCCGACACCAAACTTTTTTGTTGCCTAGAATTCTTTTGGTAGCTCCGCCTGCCCCCTTTCTTTAGATGCCTGGACTCTCTTTCTAAATGTTCAACAAAATGTTTTAAGCTAGTACAAAGCCTTTTCCTAACTTTTTTTTACTAAGGTAATTTCAAGAACGCTACATCCAGCTGAGGGGGATTTCGCCACCATTTTTTTCTCCTTTGACTGTTCCACTCTTCCAAAGCAATTTCTTTCCTATCAATACCACACGATGACAGTTGTTTAAAATGAAATGCAGAATATATTTCCACCGTAGCCGTGGTGCTTATAATTCTAAGCAGCAAAGGAAGCATTCTGTTCATATTGGAAAGGTGTTCTGCTCACACTCACAGGCCCTTTTAAAAAAGTGTTTCTTCCTCAAGGGAAAGGAACTCTGCACATGCTTGGATTGCACTTTTGCAAAAACAAAAAATTGTGGAACTTCAGTGAGGGCAGCTGCAACTGAAAAGAGTCAGTAACAGCTGAATATCCTTCCCTCTCTCCTTTCAGCTCACAGCCATCTGTTTCACTCTGGGGGGAAAAAAATAAAGCAATTTTAAACAATCCTTGGAAACATTTCAAACGAGGTCGACACCATTAGCAACAGTATTAGTGGGGGAGCAAACCGAAACAAACACAAACATTGCCCAGGTGATTGGTTTTCTTTTCAGAGAACTTGGCGAAGACGGAGCGCTAACGATGAGTTGTTTTTTTTTTTTAAAAAAATTCAAATTACTGTCGAGTGAAGAAGAAAAATGGTTGGCAGGATTGGTCGCCCCTCTTATAGCAATTCCCCGCAAATTGTGATGCAATTACCTGCAGGAGGTCAGAAAGTAATTAACATGGAACCTGCACTCTCCTGCTCACAGGCTATAATACATGGTGGAAGGAAGCCATATCCCGCTTTTTGAAGAGAATTGGCTGTGCCCTCCACTTGTAATATTGCCATGTGTTTTCCCTAGGAATGACCAGCTGTGACCACATTAGAAGGGCATGCCGAGGGAGGTACTTAGGTCTACGTGGAGAAGGAAGAGTCGAGACCAGCATCACAGTCTACGTTCCCCTCTTTCTTCCTCGGTCCCACCAACTCCACCATTAAACTGATATACTCAGTAGAAATTTTTGCAGGTTACTGAGTTCCAGTAGCCCTGTGATGAGGGGATAGAGGACTTTGAGTAACAGGCTTTCTCCTTTTTCTCTTACGTTCCCATGCAAGCTGACACACCATCGAAAGCAGTGCTTCTCATGCTGAGAAGGGGTGGAGCAGCAATGCCGGTGCCGTTTTTATGTCCCTTGCCTGCAATTGCTTCTTTCTTTTTTGGCAGCTGCTGGCTTGCACGCCAGTACTCTTCCACAGATCAGCACTTTGACTGGCACTGATCTAAAGCTCTTGCAAAGTTCACCATGAAATGCTCAATCTGCATTTTATTGGCTGAGATCCCACATCACAGCCTATGTTTCCTAGCTTTACAAACTTGTAGCAGCATTGCCAAAATGCCAATAAAATCTTGATAGTGAATAGCACCGGAAAGAATGTTATGATGTTCATTGGACATGTCTGGTGCACATAAGAGCATTTCAGAGAAGGGCAAGATCCTGTCCTCTCCTCTCATTTTCCTTCTAGCTGAGTTTATTGGCTGCAAACTACTTTTGACCTTTTGCTCAGGTTGCAGTAATTGCAGTAAGCTGAGGACAAAAGGAGGAGGAAAGAGAAACCGGGACAGTTCAAAAGCAGTGGAAAAAACGGGACAACAGAGGATTAATTGGGAGCATCTCTGTTAAAATGGGGAAGTTGCAGGGTATTCTGGAGCTGGGTTTGCGGAGAGACCAATATGGATCTGTGAGCACAGAGCATCACCCTTGTTTCCTATGATGCAGGAGCTCAGCCAGTACATGAAATATTATTTTTGAGCCCTAAGCATCTGGGGTTTCACCTCAAGATTCTGGTCATTTATCACCCAGATCTCCTAAACCAGGAGACCCAGGAGAAAATCCCCAAGAAAACAACAGGAAATAGGTCCTTCTGTCAGGAGGAAAACCATGGGGCAGACAGCGGGTTCCGTAATAAGTAATTCGCTTGAAATCTTGGCACTGCCTTTGTCAAAGAGGTGGTTTTGCTCACTGAGGGCTCCCACCACATCTCCTGCATAAGATCCCTAAAAGCATCTGTGATAGCATTTTGTACTCCCCTCATCTGCAGTTGTCCAGAAAGACAGAGGGAGAGAGAGGGAGAGATGTCAGACTTATTAATGTGCTTGGTTTGTCAAAGCGGCTTTTAGCTTCTTATCGCTCCATGTCCCTTAGCAGAGACACAAGCTGAATTTGAAAAAGACCAAGAAGGTTGGCAATGGAGGAAACCAATATCTTAAAGCTACAGGGGAATCTGGTCAGAAAGAATTTGCTTAGCAACTCATCTGTGGTGGTGCAGGAGATTGTCATGGGGTAAAGTGTGTATGGGGGGGAGAAAGAGATATGGATGGTTGTTGTTGTGCTGCTGTGTGCCTTCAAGTTGTTTGTGACTTATGGGGACCCTAAGGCAGCCCTATCACAAGGTTTTCTGGGAGGATAGGAGTGTGTGATGCTCCCAGGTCACCCAGTGGGTTTTCATGGCCAAGTGGGGAATCAAACCCTGGTCTCCAGGATCATGGTCCAACACTCAAACTACTGCATCATGCTGGAGGGTTGCTGGAAGATAAAACATAAAGAAGAATCTACTCCAAGGTGTGCCCCTCATTAGGAAGAGCTTCCTAATAGAAAGAGCTGTGAAAGAGACTCTGGAGTAGACCAGTGATTTTTCAATCTTTGGTCCTTGAGATATTTTGGAGTTCAGATACCACTATCCTTGATCATTGGTCAAGCTGCCTGGGACTTCTAGGATTTGAAGTCCCAAATATTTGGAAGACCAAACCGTGAGAGCTACTAGAAGATACTACTTGAGAGTGTGGTTTACTTCCCTGTCCTGGAGGTTTTTCAATAGAATTTGATGGCCACCAGTCAAGGATGCTTTAGCTGTGGATTTGAAGCCCTAGCCTTGGCAGCCAGCAGGACGTAGTGGTTTAAGCACTGGACTACAACCCTGGAAACCAGGGTTTGGTTCCCTGTTCAGCCATAGAAACCTTGGGTGCATCACAGACTCTTAGCTCTAGAAAACTCTGTGGTAGGTTCACCTTAGGGTGGATGAGAAGATCCTTGGAGTACCTTTCAATTCTACAATTCTATGAGTCTATGAGTCTCATCAAGTTGTACAAATCTATCTTGAACTTTTCTGAGGTGGTTAAAACGGGATCTCCTTCTCCTGCTCCTCTTCCTCCTCCATACAAGGATCTGGTGAGGATTTGAGAAATCTTTCTGGAACTCATGTTTGTGATATCAGGTAAATGCATCAGGTCTAAATGCTTATATGAACTTAGTAAATTCAGAAATGCAAGATCTTGTAAGCAAACTGGATCATACTTATATTCTGAAATACACATGTTTCACAACCCTATGGCCTGGTCCACAAGCCCCAGCTCAAACATGCACAAGAAGATATACAGTGCATTAGGAGAAAGTATGTATACACACAGAAAAGCACCTATTTTTGTTGAAAAGCACACATTGAAAAAAGCCTTCATAAAAAAGCATATATTAGGAAAAGCTGGACAACAGTCATAAATAATTTCCCACAGCCTCTGTTTTGATGAATTTTACAAACTGCTGTCAGTAAAGTCCAAAACAAATTCACAGCTGAGGAAATAAGAAACAGAACAAAATTGAAATGCATAGACCCACACTCAATGCAACCTTAGTGGAAAAAAAAAGTGGGTTGGTTGAATTCAGGTGGGTTTATCACTTAAGCAAGTGACAGCACACATCTTCCTGTGATCCCTTTTAAGCAACTGGTTGTGGAACTGGGAACACTGGTGCCTGCCTTCCAATACTTCACAGATGAAAACTGGGACACATGTGGTCAGGTAACGTCAGAACGTGGTCAAGATGGCAAGTTATTCATGAGGTTGAACACTCAAGAAGCCGTTGAAAGGCCCTCCCTTCATCCAATGGCCCCTGCCATAGCCTCAGAGGGAAGGAAGAAGAGGTAGGCTTGGCTCCATCTTGCTTTGGCCCAGGAGCAGACGAAAGGCCCTCCTTCTATCCCAACAGCCACTGCCTTGGTCTCGGAGGGAGAGAAGAACAGGCTTGGACAGGTCCATCATGCCAGGCCCAGAAGCAGATAAAAGGCCCTCCCTCCATCCCAACAGCCACTGCCCTGGTCTCTGAGGGAGAGAAGAACAGGCTTGGACAGGTCCATTGTGCCAGGCCCAGAAGCAGATAAAAGGCTCTCCCTCCATCCCAACTGGCCTCAGAGGGAGAGGAGAAGAGTCAGTAGCTGCTGGACTTAATACCCTCCCATACTGCCATTCCCTTTTCCTTTTGTGCCATGTCTTAATTCGATTGTAAGTCTGAGGGCAGGGAGCTTTTTCGTGAGTCTTTTGCTTGTAAAACGTCTTGTGCATTGACCATGATACGTATAAATCATCATCATCAACAGCAGCAGTAACAATAGAGAGTTTGCCCCAAAAGGACCCTCCAAGCTTGCTCCCATATTTCCAAAAGCAGCGTGGAGATGCGTAGGAACGTTCTCTCATCTACAGCAAGAAAGTCTAGAGAAAAATCAGGCAGCCGAAGAACCCACAGGGGGCACTGCAGCTTCTTCAATCCTCCCACCCTCCCTTCCCTCCTGCCTTTCTTTCCCTAAAAGCAAGATGCCTGATCTCATCTCCTTATTCATATTTCCCTAGAGTGGCCCCAACTGTATTTCAATATAAGTGCAATGTTGTTAATTGAAATCAGTAATTTCAGTGCTCATTAATAACAAATCTCTAGGAAGGAATAACACCACAGCAGTTAATGATCAGGACGGGGGGGGGGAGTCCGGGGCCTCTGCAGCTTGCCTGCGATCTCTGGGTTCATTTTATAGTTGATTAGAGCATGTTAAACTTTGGCCCCTGCTTCGTAGCGTTGTATATTTAATGTCTAGGGCTGGCAACCTGGGGAAGTTATCAAAATTTCACAGGTGTTCCAGAGGGAGGTCAGCCAACATCGTCTCATGCCAAATCGCATCTCAGCCATGTGGAAACAACCGGTGGCGACAGGGAACAGGGGAATAGTCTCATGTTCTCCTCAAAGTGGGTAAATTGATTTGGATGCGCTCTGATGGCTATATCTGTTTCCCAAACCCAGTGAGAATTTTACCTGGTTCCTTTTCAATCAGAGTTTACCCAAATCAACTCCTTCCTTCCTTCTGTCCTTCCTCTCTACTTCCTTTTGTCTCTTCCTCTCCTCTCCTTCCTTCTCTGCTCCTCACTACTTCCTCACTACTTTCCTCCCTCCCTTCCTCTTTATTTCCTTTTGACTCTTCCTCTCCCCTCTTCTCCTTCCTCTCTGTATTCTTCCTTCCTTCCTTCCTTCCTTCCTTCCTTCCTTCCTTCCTTCCTTCCTTCCTTCCTTCCTTCCTTCCTTCCTTCCTTCCTTCCCTCCCTCCCTCCCTCCCTCCTTCTCCCCTACATTTCACTCCCTCTCTCCTTCCTTGAGTTACATTTGTGAGACTTACATTTATGATACTGAGAGGTGATCTGATAGCCATCAACAATTGGTTCAATGGCTTTACTTTAGTTGGCAATATCGATGAAGATTGTGGCCATTGGCTAAACATGCAGAAGAACTTCTTGTCTGTAAGAACTGTAGAATAGACTTTATTGAAACAGAGTCTCCTTCATTGAAAGTTTTTAAACTGTGGGTTGAAGCCCATGTCTTAGAAGAACTTTAGCAATGGATTTCAGCACTGGCTGAGTCAAACTAGAAAGCCTTTGGAGTCCTTGTCAGTTTTTTTGTTCTAGGGCACTAGTATTGCATGGAGACATTTGGGGGCAAATTTTCCCATCTTCTGTTGCTCCAGAGACCAGGACATCAACCAATGGGTTAAACATACACGAAAAGAGAGTCCACATAAACATTAGGAAAAACTTCCTGACGGTAAAAGCTGTTCAACAGTGGAATTGATCACCCCCAAAAGAAGGCAGAGTTTCCTTTGTTGATGGGTTTTAAAGAGAGGTTGGATGTCCATCACTCAGAGATGCTTTAGCAGAAGATTCCCTGCTTGTCAGAGAGTTGGATGATGCGTATCTTAGTTTCTCTTCCAACTCTAGCGCATGGTTCTGGGATTCTTGTGGTAGTGTGGGTATATTTTATCACCTGAGATATCTTCTTCATGATACCCCCAAATCGAACCATTTTTTAAAAAATATGGGGACGCTGGGGAGATTGGAGTGACTGATGGGTGCTCCAGGGGCCACTAAAGTAGGGGCCCACAGGCCAACTGTGCCTACCCATGCTGTACAAAGTAGGAAGGCAAACCTGTATTAAAATGCAAACTGAGTGTATTCTCCTGAAGCAAAATATCAGGAGGCACAACTTGTCATGCTCACATTAAGGTGGCCCATGAAATCCAGTGCTGCAAAGGCAGTTCCCATGCCCCTGTGCTTTCTCTTCTAGTTGACAACCCATTAAAACCAACAGCTCACCAAATTGTTTTTCTGTGTGTCAAGGCATAAATGGCTGGCGTGATTCCTTCTGGTCAAGAGGAAGTCAATGAATGCTTAGAGGAACAGAGATGTAAGCTGCGGAGTGAATGCAAAATGCAACAAATGAGGACAGGGGATGTTGGTAGGACACTGAGATGACAGGAGTGCTGATGGTGGAAAAGACCAATTGTGAATTGATGCTGTGATGCAAACAAACACTTTGGAGAAAAAGGAAGTGGAACTCTTTACCACTCATCTCGTAAACTGAAGCAAAAGAATGAGGGAAAGCAAGCAAGAATTCTTTTCCCAAAGAAGACGACCAAGAAGTGACTAAATCAACTCAGCAGGCATGTGTCCAGTTGGTTTGGGGGAAAAAACTCATTAGCATGGCCCAGTTAAGATGTTCTTTATAAAAGCGTCTGCTGGGTTTTGTTGTCTCAAATGGATTTATGGGACAGGATGGGAGGGAATGGGTCCAGAGTAAACAGGATTAAAAAGCTTAGCCCTTGTTCTGCCAAAGTGTTCTTGTCCCCTGGGGCGTGGGGAAGAAAGGTAAGTGAGATATTTTAAAGAGGTCTCTTTCTAATAGATTATATTGGTAAGATGACCCACTCTGGCTCTGTGGCAGTCTCTGCGTCACTTCTTCATTGTATCAGTGCAAACAGCCTTCCCAGGAAGGGACTGGAAATGCTAAGGACTTGGAAAAGTTACCTTTTTTGGGGACAACTCTGGGTTTTAGGCCAAAGTGTAGATACACTCTCCAAGGTGCTGAATGCCAACTCTCAAGATTCATTCAGCACCTTGGTCAGCACCAGTCAGGCTAAAACCTAGAATGGAGCAGGAGAGGCAGCTGGTGGTAAACCTGGAACCATGGACGGGGGTGGGGAATGAATCCACTTCATCCATCCATCCATCCATTCATTCATTCATTCATTCCATAAGTAAGGCCATTTCCGCACTACAGTGTTATAGCGCTATTATTCCCTTTTCAACACCCTGTGGAATTCTGGGGTTTGTAGTTTACTGAGGCCAAAGAGCTCTCTGGCTGAGAATTCTAAATGCCCCTCCCTAAACTGCAAGTCCCAGGATTCTATAGGACACTGAAAGTGGAATGATACCACTCGAACAGTGTAGTGCAGAAGTGGCCTGAGTTTCCTGCCTTCCTCCAAGCATGGGAGAGAAGGCAGTTTAAAAAATGCTAAAACAAGAAAAAGGCTTTTTTAAAAAAATCAAACCCTGATACTAAAATGATACAATTAAGTGAGCTATCGTGACAAATGATATTAGGTTTTTTTAAAAATGATATTAGTTTTTTTAAAAGTGCCAGATCATTTAAAAGCATAACAAGTTAAAAATGCAGCACAAGTCCCCCGCTGCAAGAAAGGACGCCTCAGTTATTAAATGCCCTTGAATCTTTGCCTGCTGGAGGAAGGAGAATGGAGAGACCTTCTGCAGAAAGGACTTAGCATGACGGCAGGCACTGAGAAGCCTTTCTCCTACATCCTCACCAGCCCATTTACTAGGAGGAAGGGTGCAGGCTGTTCCACAGTCTATGGACAGCCAACGAAAAGGGCCTCTGGGTGACCATTGCCAGTCTAGTCCTGGCTGGTTTGAGTAAATGGCTCCCGGATGACCTGACGGTATGGGTTGGATTGTACGCGAGGAGGCAATCCTGCAGGTAACTATAAGTCCAAATTGATTTGACGGCAAAGGACATAAAGCCACCAACAGAATTCCAGCTGCTGAGCTGGAACGAGAACCCCTCTCATCCCTTCTCAGTGCAGAAATCCACAGCTAAAGCATCCCTGTAAGGCAGCTACCCAACCTTTGTGTAATAGCCTCCAACACAATTGTATTTATGACGACCAAAACTGGAAAGCTATTTCCTTTCAACTGTTTCTTTTGAGCTACAGGTCAGCTCTAGCAAGGAGCATAAATACCCGTGCGTCATTCCACACCATGCTTGTTGAACATTAGGCAGAATTCTAATCATTCAAAGATAGTTTTCATTAAAAAATTGTGTCGGCAAAGGAGGAATCAGTTCCTAAACAAAATGAGTTTGGGTTTTTAATTCCTCCCCAACCCCTCCCTGCCTTTCCTCATTTGCTCTCCGGTGCCAGAGAGATTATATGTTTTCAAAAGACACGCACTCACTAATCCATATCTCCATCCATTAGGGGCATTTCTCCCCCCTCCATTTTGTTTGAGACAAACAAAATATTGAGCCCAGTGTGGAATCATCACCGCTGCTGAAGCACAAAAAAATCTGGAAAAAAGAAAAAGCAAAGAATAAAACCTGTCATAATAATACAGCTACCAGCACCAAAAAAAAAGCAGGGGGAAAATGAGAATGTTCAAATAATTAAAACAGGAAACAGCCAGCATTCTTGGTCTGATTTCAATTTTGCTGGTGCCCCAGGGGAAAGGAAGGCCGACCATTTCTCACCGATACGTTGTTTGATAGAGTGTGATAAGGACGAAAAAGGGGAGGGAAAGAGCAGATTAAATTGAAATAAAAGCATTGGATGTTTGCATTCTGAAAGCTATTAGAAATGGTTCAATTGAACAGCAAGGAACTTTTTCTTTAGCATGTGCAAATGCCCCATTTGGAGAGGTGCTTCAAAAATGATGTTGAGAAAGGTCAGAAGAAGAATTTCCTCAATCTCACTAACTTTTTAAGTAGCAAGACAAAGGGTCTGTAGCAAGAGTTGTTGGAAGGTCATGGTCAGGCACAATAGCCTTTTGCCTCTTTCGGGGAAGGTATTGAAGTGACCTCTGGAGTTGGGTTGCCAACATCTGTTGTGCAATGACCAAAAAGGGTCAACCATGTGTACAAAGGAACTGACACATGGGTGTGACACCCATAGGATTCTGGACCAGGTGTTGGTTTTGCCAAGTGCACATCAACATTAAGGATTTCAGAGTTGGGATGCTTGGGCTAGTGTTTTCCGTTTCAGATATGGCTGCCCTCAAGCCCAGCTATGTCACTCTTTTGAGCATCCCTAAAGAGCATCACAGGAAGGATGAAGGCCTTGATCATTTCTCTTTTCCTTCCTTCCTTCCTTCCTTCCTTCCTTCCTTCCTTCCTTCCTTCCTTCCTTCCTTTCATCACACCACCATTCATCTTCTCCTCTGTGCTCATTCCCTAATGCTGGTTGTCCCCTAATGTGAGAAATCACAGCCAAAATATGCATCCTGGTGGGAAGAGAACACTCTCCACATTCCTATTAACTAGGCTCCCTGCGATCCTTTGAGCTTAATCTTTATTTTTTCAAAAAGGCATCTCTTCATCCCTGCCCCTTGTTCTTCAATCTCTTTTTTTATTTCTGCCTTCTCTTCTCTTGGCTCCTCCACATCCCAGCATGTGAAACCCAAAGAGCCAGATGGGATCTAAAGGATCATCTAGTCCAATCCATTGGGAGTGCAGGAATCCACAGGTGATCCATCCCTCTAAAGCTGTAGCTGCAACACATCCACCAGAGGCACCTCCTTCAGAAACAATGTCAGTGACCATCTTGGTTGGAGAGGTTCTAAGAGTCCCAAAATAGAACTTTTCCAAGATCTTTTCCAAGGTCTAACTTCCACCTGGCTCACATGGCATCATGAAATCTGGAGAAATGCAGGTTTGGAGAGGGATAACTGTGCTCTCATCTACTTGAAAATGGACTCCATTTTCAGTTTGCCTGAACATGTGGGCTGAGCAAAGTTCACCAGCCTTCCTAGTTGTGGGGAGAAATTTATCACTCAAGGAGATCAAACCCAAATCTGTTCTGATAGTGTGAAAACTTCCCAGGGCTCTCCAGGACTTTGATGTATTCCGAGGTCACCATTGCATCTTGCACGAGGACGACACTGAACGCTTCCCCCACACTGTGAGTCAGCGTGCAACCACCGTGCCATCTGAGCCATCTGGAAAGAGTGGGAAGAGGGAAGAGCTTGTGTAGGCATGCTTTCTCAGCCCACCGTGACTAATATCAAGTGCACACGGTGCCACGGACTGTGATTCCACAGTGCTTCAGAGGCTTCGAAGGGTGTTGCGAGTGATTAGTCATCTGTGGAGTGAGACTGATTTAACCAGGAGACCTATTTTTTCCCCCAATTATTTATTTGTTAATTTCAACACATACACACACAATCTAATTCATAATCAAAGCAGTACACATTTGAAAAAAAGAAAAAGGAAAAGTGGTAAGAAGGAAGGAAAGGAAACAACAAGGCAAACAAGGGCAGCCAGCAATTTTTAGTTGTAGTTTTGTAGTTATGCCATGTATTGTCTGTTTTCTCATTTATACGATTGTTTAAAGTTTGATGTATTATGTAGTGTTGCTTTTTTCATTTAATAAATTTTTTATAATAAAAAAAATAAAAAAAAAGATTTGGCACCTCTTTTAAAGTTCAGACTAAAATCCAGCATGGACTCATCACTCCAGTGATGTGGGAGACACCAGCCACTGCTGCCTCAATCAGTTTTCCAGAAATTGCCTAGCAATCCCTACAGCCTTCAACATACACTTTGGAACAGTCTCAATTATATGTTATATACCCACAAGGAGTGTAAGCTGCTCTGAAGACCCTGAGAAGGAAGCAAAGGGGAAAATAACCTGGTTCTTTGTCCTCTCTGTCTCTCAGGAAAAAATAAAAATAAATTCATAACTGTGTAGTACATTGTAACACATGTAGGAAGGTAGCTAAGTCTTCACAACCACCTCAGCACACTGGATTCACCTATAGAATGCCATTAAATGTCATGTTCAAAAGACCCAGGTAGAAATCCGAAAGCAACTGCAGGGCGACGTGTTGTGACAGCTCAAAGCCGTTCCCAGTGTAGCCTGTCAATCCTCTTGACACACAAAGGCTCAGACGTCTTCTCTAGAGGAAGGTTTGGTAATATACCAGTGCCAGCATATGTACGTGTGCTTCAGTCACAGGTTGGACTCTTTGCTTCTCTCCAAATATTAAGCAAGATTCAACAACATACTTAACAGTCAAATGGAACTGGAAGCATGGTACTGTTTCCTGAGCCTCAGACCCAGCTTGTAGTATTGGGGAAGCTTTTTAAAATGGTGGGCCTTGGTAGAACAGAGAGCTGTAGACTGCTGGTTAGACGGTCAGATTGAGAGCTGGAAGATCTGGGTTTGAGACCTCACTGAGCAACGAAAGCTCACTAGGTGACCTTTGGGGCCCACTCTCTTTTCCTTTTAGCGTGACTTACTGCAGCGGTTTGCTGTGAAGATAAAGGTGGAGAGAAGATAAAAGTGGTTGCTTCCATGTTGAGGTGGTGGTGAATCCATTCTAGGCTTTATAGCAGACTTTAAAGGTGCTATTCAAAGTGCTGGGGATAGATTTTGAACCCTGGGTATAAATGTATCTTTATGTTAAGTTCCATTGACTCAATGAGCCTGCTCTAGCTAGGACTAAAAATTGAAATTATGCCAGAGTGTTTACATTGAGGAATGATGAAAAAAAAAGGGGTTCTTGATCTCTGGAATGGCTACTGTTCTACAGCACTTTCTCTTGTGGGTTTTATTGTTGTGACTACTAGTTTCACAGAAAAGGGAAGGAATCAAAATTGCCATCTAGTCCAAATTACAGCCATGGACAAATATACAACTAAAGAACTCCTGAAAAGTTGTCCATCTAGCTTCTGTTTAAAGGAGAATCCACCACTCTCTGAGACAGCTTATTCCATGTCAAGTAGTTTTCATCCTCCTGAACAAGTTGACATGTAGGTCCATGGGCCTAAAGCTGCTGTGTCTTCTCTTCCAACAGAGAAATCAGTTTGCACCTGCTGAAAATATAGCATGGCACATCCTCTGCGGAGAAACCAATATGGCACAGATGCTGGAGGTTACTGCAGCCAAGTTCATCGTCTCATATGTGCAGTAGCATGCTCTTTGGCCTTTTCTCTCAAAGTCCCCCATGGAATGCCCACAAAAATGCCTGTTTTCCTCTTCCTGTTTGCTGAGCTCCAGAGCCTGAAGCAGCAGCTATAGAGGGTTGGAAGCTGCTAGCTCCAACCTCAACCAAGTTAATGGCTCAGTAGAAACTTCAGCCTCTTGTGCCATGTGCTCAAGGAGAGCACAGCTACCCCCCAAAAAACCCACCCACTCAAGCCTGCCTCCCTTGGTGGCACTTGCTGCCTTTAGGCATAGGATTGACAATTACATGACAATTCATGCTGTTTAGAGGATTCTAGGAGCTGTAGTCCATTTTCTTAAGTCTCTGGATCTGGAAACGTTTCACCTTTCTAAGTACTAATTTCATATAGGATTTTTGCCCCCCCACCCCGGCAGATATTCAGGCCAGCCTGGGCGTGACTGAGGAACATTTTCAGTGATGAGAAGCTGGGCAGGCAGCAGGGGAGTGTTTGTGTCCTTCTCTTGACTAACAAAAATGGAATAAATTATAGGTTTTTAAAAAATAAGCATCTATATGCAAATGTGCTTATTTTACATAATGTACCCAGGTTGCAAAATTAAACTTTTTCTTGGCGGAGATTGAAAATGGGCCTATCAGTGGTGAATTGAGAAGCTGTTAGGGAAAGATTATTCAGCATCCTGTTGATAGGTCACAAAACACCTTGGCACGATTTTGTACACGGGAGGTGGAAAGAAAGCCGGCGCACAGACCCAGCACTGGCATTTAAGGTGCTCTTTGCATTGCGCACCTGTAGAGTTCCCTGCACCGTTTCCGCTACGGCCATTGGCATTCACTTGGTGCTGTTATCACAAGCTCTGTCGGGAACACAAATTTGTTTGCCTTTAAGAAGAAGAAGGGAAAAAAATGAATACCGGATGTCATATGAATGCAATGTGGGATTCACTAGGTGCTTGGCACCTGTTTCTTTCCACTCTTGTTTATGCGCGAGCAACCAATGGAAATTGCCCCCTTGTCCTCCTCCCTCTGTCTTTTTTGTGTCCTGATAAGAATCCAATCACGGACGTTGATTGAAACCGCTTTGAGCTTTTCACTTGCATTTACACTCTCTGGCCAACCTGAATTGTTTAATCTGCAGTTAGTTTAGAGACGCCCAGCGACCGTTTTGATGCATCGGGAGATCTAGCAGGGCGGCTGCAGGTCGTTGATTTATTTTTTTTTAAAAAGAGTCACACCTTGTTTTTTTCCTCTTAAAGTTATCTCTAGAATGCAGTACATAAATCACATGCCACAAAATATCTCGTTGTCTTTACGTAATGTCATAGAAAATCAATCTGTTCATGAAGAGAAAGTCAAGAAATCCTGAAAAGGGTGGGAAAGAAATATTTGTTGGGTTACAGGTGGGGGGAATGAGCTGTTTCTCAAACATCCCAAGGAGCATAAGGTTGTGACCCGTGGAAGGCCTTTTGAAAGGCCCCAAGGAAGGTTTCAAAGAGGCCTTGGTGAGAGTTCCCTGGAAAGATGTATCAGCTCCTGCAAGAATGCCAATAGAAACAAAGGGCAAAACCTGTAGAGATTCTTGTGGTGTGGAAACCAGTGACTGCATTCTTCTGCTAAGAATATGTTTCCATTTCCTGTGCAAGTCCAAGGTGATGATGCTTGAATTCACCCCTGCAGCCAATCCATGCCAGTGGAAGCAGGAGGATCTGCTCATCTCTAGCTGGGACAAAAAGAAGAGTCACTATCCTCCAGGCACTCTAGTGTCCACTCTGAATGTCCATAGAGGACGTCTCCCCTGTTTCGGATGCAAAACTGAGCCCTCGATTATGCTGGTGATCTCCCAATGAGGGCAGACCAGCTGGGGTTATATTTGAGAGAATCATTGCACAAAGGGGTCTTAGATACCTCCTTCCACAATGACTTTAAAAGGACGTAGAGGAAGATGTGCTAACAAGTCTCCGCAATAATATGCTGGCCTTAGGATACATTGGACCGCTCCTCCCATGGATGGAGAGTGCAATGGAGAGTATGCCCCAGCACCTGAAAACTCCACAGAATTACCTTTTAATGGTCTCCCCAAAGAGTGAATTGCCTCATATGGAAAATTCAGAGAATAGGAATTCATTTTTCAAATACATAGTGCCCTTGCCAATATTATTTAACATGAAAACTATACTTGTGTTTCAAAACCAAGAGTAGACTTTGGCCTAACTGCAGCTTTGTTTTTCTTTGCGGGGGACATATTTGGTGGTTCATGTGGCTTTTGAAGGATCTCAGGAGCATCACACGGGACCCTGGACTCATCAAAGGTGTCTCCCCCTGCATCATACACTTCCGTTATTCCTTTCTCTCTGCAAATCCTCCTCTCCTGGACTTTGTAATACTGAGATATAAGAACACAGAAAGAGTCCCGCTAGACCAGAGCACAGGCCCATCTAAATCCATGATTGTCTTCATATAGTGGTCAACCGGTGGCTTCTAGGAAGACCACAAAGAACAAGTGGGTGTAACTGTGCTACCCCTTTTCAATTCCCCTGAAAGAGAGTCATTCTGTCCCTATGGAGTCATATTGTTTCTAATACTAGTGGAGACAGTCGGTCTGATTTTTAGTCCAAATTTCTTTCTAATTCCCTTTATCCACTGGCTGCCATCATTGCATCTTGTGGCAGTGAGTTCTACAGTTTCACTATGTGCTGTGAGAGGAAGCACTTCTAATCCATCTGCAAGTCCCTGCTCTTTCAAAAACAAAAAACGAAAGTCTTGTGTCCTCACCACTCACATGAATGCTTTCTAAAGTTCAACCACCTCCCTGGAAGCCTTTGCTTCTGATCTTCTCACCCTTAAATGGTTCAAAACTCTCTACTTAACTAAGAGCAGCCATCTTCCAGAGCTCTTCAGCTCCCCTATCTTCCCCAGTTTTACTGTATCCATATTTATTTAGGAGAAGAATCTGGTTTAATGCAAACATCGTTCTGCAGTAATCACATTTACAAAGCCCCTCTTGTGGTTTCTGAAGATCCTCCTGCACGTGTGTGTGTGTGTGTGTGTGTGTGTGTGTGTGTGTGTGGCTTCTGCCTAGTGTTTGTCTAATGTGGTCTCAAGGACCTTTGGAGCTTGCTTCAGTCTCTGCGACTGGTGTGTGTATGTATGTGTGTGTGTGTGTGTGTGTTTGTGTGTGAGCAGCTCTCCCACCGAATCCTGCCTTCCAGTAAAATGTCATTAGCATCACTTTGCTAAATTAAATGGAATTAAAGTTGGAACTGCAGCTGGTGCACTGAGCACTGAAAACATATCGGTGTCTGCTTTACAGATAGCAAGTAGGTGGCTTGTTATTAACTGCACTAACAGGAAAGAGTGCATTTTCATCTCTGGGCATCAGTCATGGGTGGTAGCTTTCAAGGAGGGTAGATTAGGAAGGGTCAGAAAAACAGTGGGGCACTGGGATATAGCATCATAGAGTTGGAAGAGACCCCAGGGGCCATCCAGTCCAACCCCTGCCATGCAGGAACACACCACCAAAGCACTCCCAACAGACGGCCATCCAACCTCTGTTTAAAACCTCCAAAGAAGGAGACTCCTCCACATGCCTAGGCAGCATATTCCATTGTTAAACTGCTCTTACTATCTTAATGTTTAGATAGACTCTCTTATCCTAAAGTTTGAAGCCATTGCTCTGTGTCCTAGTCTCTGGAGGAGCAGAAAACAGGCTTGCTCCATTTTCCATATGATATTTTCATATTAAACATAGCTATTGTGTTGCCTCTTAACCTTCTCTTCTCCAGGCTAAACGTGCCCAACTCCCTAAGCCGCTCCTCATGGGGCTTTATGATTGCCATGCTTTCTATCAGTTTGGTCACCCTCCTCTCAACATGTTCCAGCTTGTCAATATCCTTCCTGAACTGTGCTGCCCAGAACTGGACATAGTATTCCAGGTGGAGGCTGACCAAAGCAGAACAGAGTGGTACCATCACTTCCCTTGACATAGACACTATGCTTCTATTGATGCAGCCCAGAATCCTATTGGCTTTTTTAGCTGCTGCATCACACTGCTGTCTTATGTCCAGTTTGTGGTCTACTAAGACTCCTAGTTCTTTTTCACATGGACTGTGTTCTTTCCCCCTGTACTGTGGTGTATTTTGAAGGACTGGTGCTGATCGCGGCTGTTCACACAGCTATGGCTGCATCGAGAGTCCAAAACATCCAGACAGCTGTGTTGATCTGTATCAACCAATCGAATCCAACAGGAGCAAGTTTCCTAAAGGTAGCAAGGAACACATATAGCTTCCTTGTTGAAAGAGCTTCATTGGCTACTGGTTTGTTTCAGGTACCATTCAAAGAACTTGTTGTGACCTATGGAGCCTTGAGGTGATGGATGGGAACCTGGGAATATATGGGTAATGATCTGTGATAAGAACAAACAGACACGGCTGCAAGGCCACACTGTTGTCAGGATGAATGGGGATATAGAGGAGTGGACAGAGAATCTGGGAAAAGCTTTGTTTTAATTTGGTAACAGATAGGACTGCAGCGTGCACTGATTTTGAGGCGTGGTGGCTTGCATAGTACCGCAAATCCAGTGTCATTATTCTTGGCTTTCGCCAAGGTGTGCTATTGTTTCTTTGATGTTCTTTTTTGTAACCTCCAAGCCTATTGTCTGAACATGGAGCTAGCCTGTACATCACAGATGGACGTCTTTCATGAGTGCTTTAGTTGCATATTCCTGCATGGCAGCAGGTTGGGCTAGGTGAGATTTCTGGTTCCTCCCAACTCTGAGATTTTATGAGTCTTATCCTTCTAAAACACTCTTCCTAAGATCTAGTCCTTACAAGAGGAGAGAAAGATGACAGTGGCCATAGCCACATCCATCCAAACATTATTATTCAAAAAATAACAAAAGAAACTGAAGTTTCACCCTTCCTGACTTTGTCCCACCATGAAACCTCCTATATTGTGGTGGACCCAAGGTGGGCTTTTTTAAACTGGGAGGATCTGTTGCTTTTGGTTTGTCTGGGTTCTTTTTTCAGAGGTTATTGAAACCAAAATTCCAGCTTTCTTGGTTAATGCTACTTGATCCTGATGTAAGATGAATATTAACAGTTCAGTGCATCGCAGAACTTCCTTGGGGCTTAACTTTCTCTTGTGAATACATAAGTATGTTCTAGCATAAGATCTTTGCATGAGGGTCGAAAAGGAAAGGAAGCCAAGCCATGCATTAACTAGGCTCAGGGCACAAAATAAGATAGGAGAGTGAATCTTCCAGGAAAAAGAAGTATATTATTCTTGGTTTTCAGGGAAGGGAGGTGAATTGCGGTGCATTGCTTTGGAGGCTGACTTCTTTCTCTTTAGAGTGTGCCATTCATTGGGATATTCTCTAAGATTTTATTTGTATTTTTTATTGGCCATAATCCTACCTCACAGAGGTAGTAAAGAAGACTTCACTGTGTTATCAGCTCCTGACCCAGCTTCTCAAACTTACCTTAGCAGGCAGCAGATGCATCAAGTGACAGAGGTTTGTTCTGCTGGTGATCAAGGTACACAATGGGAGGCCATCAGGGTACAACAGGATGAGCTTTCCAACTCAGTACCACTAGCGATGAGGAATTGCAACAGGGGTCCTGGTTCTTATTGTCACACCAGAAATCTCTGGTGGGAGATGGTTGGAAATGTCATCCTGTTGTGTCCTGACCACCAGAAGAACAGGCTTCTGTCTCTTGATTTAGCCGCTGCCTGTTAAGGTAGGTTTTGTGGGGTTGGGGGGAAGGCAGGATCTACAATAGTGATGACTGTGCCATGGTCATGAATACAGAGCATGGTTTAGAAGAGAACAATTGCAGATCTGTAACTCTGGGTTATGAATCTGTAGCTGTAATGTAGGTGGCCAAAAATTATTTATATTCTGGCTTTCCAGTGGCAGCTTCAATCTTAGTGGGGCATTGAATCTAAGTTTTATCCTGAATTTTAAAGGAGATGTCCAGGATGCTAAGTCTTGTCCTTCAAACAGATAGAGCACCTTGGCTTGCCCCTTTATCTTTGTACTAAAATCTGGAATGGATTCACTGCTCCAGTGACATGGCAACCCTTCCCCTCGTTGCTCCCTAAAAAATCATAGCCTGCTCAGTTCTGAGAATTGTCATTCCCCCACCCGTCAAAACTGGTAAATTTCCAAATTTTGAATATTCCTCATCCTGACCCAAAAGGATGATTTTATCAATACAGTGAAGAGACAAAAGAAAGTGTCAGGAATATGGATATGGCAAAGTCTAGAATTAGTTTCATGGAAACCTGTCACCTCTCCTCAAGGCTGAGCACCTTAGACACGTCCTTTGATGTTCAGGCTAGAATCATAGACTCATAGCATCATAGAGCTGGAGGAGATCACAAGGGCCATCCAACGCAACCCCATTCTGCCACGCAGGAACATACAATTAAACCATTCCCGACAGATGGCCATCCAGCCTCTGCTTAAAAACCTCCAAAGAAGGAGGAGACTCTACCACATTCCCTGGCAGTGTATTCCACTATCAAACTGCTCATACCATCAGGAGGCTCTTCCTGATGTCTAGGAGGAGTGTCTTGTTATTTAAATCCATCCTTATCCTAGATGTGGCTGAAGGAGAATCCACCGCATTCCAAGGTTCCAACTGGAATTTGACTTCCCAGTCTCTCCCGAATGGAAAATGGTCCCATGTGGACACAAAATGGGGACAGTTTTCCTTCTTGCCTTCTAGAAGGTTCAGGGAGACTTAAAATTAGGGGGTGAGGCGCCCTATTGTCCACTGAGGGCCATGTTCCCTTCCAATAATCAACTTTTGCTCAGCCCTGGGTTACTTCAATTGCCTCCTTGAGGAAGTGGGGGAAAATATTGGGGTCTGCAGGACTAACCCAACATCTTCTACTTGACAAAATATTTTGCTGTCTTTCCAAGGCTACATTCTGGAAGGTTAAAAAACAAGCAATCCTCAAGAAGCAGCCATATGTGAATCCAGTGGCATTAGACCTTAAGTCACTCATTTTTTTTTCTCTTTCTCTCTCACACAGATACACAGACCAGACATCAATATTGATGCATAATGAATGCAAGGTCTTATCCAAGGTGGACGAGAGCAGAAGGGAGTGTTTCCAAAAAAATCAATGTTCTACCTGAACTACAAACACTACAAATTGAAACTGACAAAGAGGGGAGAATAATCTCACAAGAAGAAAGAGAGGAGAAATATCTTAATTAGGCAAGCAAAGCAGTCCAGAAGTCTTCCATTCCATGAGTTTTAGATCATGCTCATTTGATGCTGAAAGTGGAATAATAGTATTATAACAGCGTAGTGCAGAAAGGCCCTGAGACTACAGCAATGACTTGCAACAGGGGTTATGCTTTTGATGTTGCAGCCCCACTCATTGGCATGAGTGGGTTGGAAATGCCATCCTCTTCAACCTGTCCCCTATCTGCCCCTAATCTGGCTGCTGGCTCTTTAGGTGGACTGGGATGGTCAGGCCAGAAGAAATCTTGCATGCAAAACTAAGTAGCTAATGTAGAATACCAGTTTTTTTTTAAAAAAGAAACACACACATGGAGGTAAATTTTATCAGGGCTTGGGAGAATGACAAAATGACAAAACTTGCCTCCCAGCTGTCCCCGACTTTTATGTATGGCTCATGAAAGTTCAGATACACAGTTCATGCTATGCTTTTGGCAGTCAGAACATGATCAGTCTTTCATGCTTACCAGGGGCACCTGCTACTGAAGGCATGGTAGGGTTCCTTTGAACATCCCATGAACTTCAGATTTCCAGAAATGCACTCTGCTGCTAATGACACTGACCTTCCTCAGAGGGTGCTGCTGGCTGAGTTAATTAACTTTTTAAAAAGTGCTTTGATTTTACATTTGGGGAAAAAAATAATCCTAGAACAAATGCAAAGTGTGACAAGGGAGATATTCAGTGGGAAAAGGCTTACTCTTGGGGGAAAAAAAGGTTCAGTTGAGTTCTAGATTGGAAGTTGGCTTCCCTGGTCTACTATTACATGTGGCTTTCAGAGTCTAGAAAGTTAGTTTTAGGAGGAATGGATGCAAGAAAGTGTTGAAGTTATCCATAATTGGGCAGGGGTAGGCAGGTACATCCATCCGCACTACTCACTTATCAGATGGCTTCTCAACATGTCACAGGATGATGGTCTGGATCCCAGGGTGTCATCCTGCCATTGCTTAAGTATGGATGACTTCATAGGATGATGCCCTGGGTCCCTGGGCATCATCCTATCACTATTTAGTCGTGGATGTCTTCTCAACATATCAAAGGATGATTCTGGGAGCTTCAGGGCATTGTCCTGTCACTGCTCAGCTATGGATGGCTGCTCCAAGCTGTTTTAGACCTAGAAGAGGGGTCTTTTCTTTCAATGGGAAGTGATACAGTAGTTCACATCTGGGTCACTTCCTGTCAGAAAAAAAAGTCCTCACCTGGGTGTAAAATGGCCCAAAGACATGCAAAAGAATGGGAAAATCCTATCATTGCTCAACTACAGAGGACTTCTCAAGAAATCGCAAGTTGTATATTGCCGGGGGGGGGGCATTTAAAGACAAAGCAATCATTTTTGGATGTCCCGGGGAAGGGGGCTTCCAATGTACCCCATATCCCCCCCAAATTGTCCACCCCTGAGGAAACCTCCCCATGCAGCCCCAGCATTGTATCCAAACTGGATTGCTCTGAATTACTAACGTGACAGGGCTCATTATCATCCAAGCGAGAGATATGTTAGCATGCTAACTACGACTCCCTCTGCAAGCCCATATACATGCAAAGATCCATTCCTGCTTGCAATGCACAGTGGAATGCCAAAGAGGAAAACACACAGAGAGGCAGAAGGCTTGCAAGTGTTACCGGCTCGGTAATTATGCCCAGACTTTCATTCCAAAAGCCTTTCTTTGCAGGAGAGGAAGGGAAAGGCTGAGAAGTGTCAAGATTACAAATCTATCCAACTATATAATATATATTTTAATATCCATAAAGGCACCATTTCTACAAAAGTCCTCTTTCCGACTTTCATTACTGGGGATTTTATAGCCCACCCGAATGTGACACATCTGCAAAAACTCTGGCGCTTCACCGGCACTCCAGATGTTCCACGGAGCACCTCTGGTGCACGCTTTTCCCCATAAACATTTGTTGTAAACTCCCAAAGCTGTTTGTTTGTTTTAATCTTCCACTGCATCTCATTACCCCCGGAAGGTGAACAAGCGCCGCTCGCCTCCGCCTTGCCAGGAGATTTGTCTTTTTTCTCCCTTCATCAATCTTTAGGAGATTAGAATGCAAGGGGAATTGTGTTCAACCCTCCCTTTATCGTACTTCTGCCTCGCCTGTGAGCTCCTCTGAGGAACAGGCTGCAAGATGGAGCCAACATTCTCTCCTACAATCAAATGCGGAGCCAAAGGATGTGAGTGAAAGCTAGAGGAGGGCCTGGCCTTTGCCCAAAGATTCTACCCCTTTCCTTGATTTTATTTTTAAATGAGGATGTCATCTTGTTGGCCTTTTATACACATGTAAGAAGAAGGCAGTGACAAACCTCTTCCAAATAACTCTTGCAAAGAAAACTCTAGGATGAGGTCACCATAAGCTGGAGCCGATGGAAACCATGAAGAATGATAGAGATGGAAGGACCCCATAGACCAGTGGTTCTCAACCTGTGGGTCCCCAGATGTTTGTGGACTTCAGCTCCCAGAAGCCCTGAGCATTGACCATAGTGGCTGGGGCTTCTGGGAGCTGAAGTCCACAAACATCTGAGGACCCACAGGTTGAGAACCACTGACATAGACCATCAGGTCTAAGCCCCTGCTGAATGCAGGAACTCCAGAAGGTAGCTGTCCAGCTTCTTTTCGACGACGTCCAGAGAAAGAGACCCTACCACTTCTGTAGGCAGTAGGTTCAATTGCCAACTGCTCTCACTGTCAAGAAGTTCCTGCTAATGTTCAATCAAAATCTATCCTCCCGTAGCTTAAAACCATTTGACCTAGACATACTCTCTGGGGCAGCGAAGAACAAATCTTCACTCTCCAAATCTGACCCTCAGATAGGAAATGGATGCTTTTCCATTCCATCCCTAATGTAGAGTATGTTACAGTAATCCCAAGAGGATGCAGTCAAGGCATTTGTCCCTGTTGACTGATCTAACACCTCCAGGAACATCTCTGTTGTTTGGTAACAAGGCAATTTGTGATGAGAAACAAATATTTATTTAATTTTGGATGTATTTACCAGATCTGGCATTCTGCTTGGGGCTGACATCTTTGTAAATGGCCTTATACACGTAGAACATGGAACTGAGTAGTTTCATAAAGTCTGTGTTCGACTGGGGCTGCCATGATGTTATAAGGTATGGGCATATATTGTGCAATGGTGGGATGGCTGATGTGCCATAATCCACCATAGGGAGGACACTGAGGCACATTGGGGCGCTCCCCAGTGCATATCTGGACACCAGGTAGGAAGTGCTAAAGCACAACAGTCCCAGATTCATATCAGAGGTGCTGAAGACCTAGGAGACAGGTCTTTGCAATGCACAAACAGGGTATTGTTATCTTTCTGCAATGTAGCTACAGTCTCATAAAGTTACAAAATGCAGAGCATGATGTCAGATTTTGGTTTATAACCTGCCTTTCTGCTCAAATCACTCTCCAGGTGATGAACAAGAATAAGAGACAGAACAGGCAAAATTGGAATTAAAAAGTAAAAACAAATCAATTAAAAGTCCTTTGGGGGGGAAAAAAAAACCTGAACTGGGAACAGTTATTTGACAAAATCTACCCAGAGGGAAAGCTATTCTGAGAGATCTTGGGAATATTTCAAAATGATTCTCATCATATTGAGGCTAGAGGGTGGGGTGGGTGATTGGGAGAAAATTAGGGAGGGGGGAAGTAATCACAAATCAAAAGTAGAGTGAAGCTGCCCTGGTTTTTTTGCTCCTGTCTTAACGGATAAAAACTCTGAAGACCGGAGGAGATTAATGGATAATGGGATGAGTCTTCTCATTCTGTCAAACATGGGAGGTTTCCTTTTTAAGCAGGAAGCCCATAGGGTAGAAGGATGGAATCTGAGCATGCCAGAGCAAATGTAGGAATAGAAGAAGCTGCCTTCTGTGGAGTCAGAACTTTGGCCCATCTTGACTAGTGTTGAAAACTCTGACTGCCAGCAAGTTGCTCTCCAGGGTTCCAGGCAAGACTGTTTCTTGGTCCTACCTGAAGACCCTCACTATCCTAGAATCATAGACCCAGAAGAAACCAGAAGGGCCTTTAGTATCTTGGTCATCTGAGACACCCTGTTGGTAGTTAGAGTTTCCCAGGGTGTGAGCCCTTTTGGGAAATTCTATGAAAGCTACAGCTTAGCAGAGTTTCAGAAAAAAGCATGTCTCAATCTCTGTGCAGCTTCCCCGATCTCCGACTGACTTGGAAAGCAAAACAAGGCAGGCAGTTTCAGGTTCCAAACTTAGAAGACTTACTAATAAACTTTACAATTACATATGCATTGGAGAAACTAGATTTTACTAACAAAAGGATTAGGGAAGACAGTAGCTTCATTCTTAACTCACCTCTTCTTGATGGAGAGGCTAGCATAGCAGAGAGAAGGTACTGGAAGCAAGCTTGCAAAGGGCAAGAAAAGAGAAGTGTGGTCTTCCATGTAAGGCCAGTGACTGACTCCAGGGCGTATTCTGGGTCACATGATCTGGATACCATAGCCAATCATTTTTAATAACACAGAGTAATAGTTGAGACTTTAGGTGAGAGGCCAGAGGGTTGTTACATGCAAAGGAAAATTAACCCTATGCTAGCTAAGCTCCCTTTGTCCTAGAACGGGGGCAGGGGGAGAATGTTAGAATTTACCAGGACACCCAAATCTGGGGGAATGGAGACACCGATGGGGAGAAAAGAGGCCCCAAGCCTGCTCCTAGCCTTTTCAATATTGTTTGGATCGGTTTTGCCTTGTTCCCCCACTCCCCGATCTCAGGCTGCTTAATATGTACTGCAGTTCCTTGAGCTGATGGAGCATTTTGTTTGAACTCCAGAGCTGGAGCGGTGTAGGATTTTGTTACCTGTTTCACTGATCTGAAGGGGTTCGCAAGAGATTAACACTCCACACATTCTCTCTCTCTCTCTGCGCCTGCTGAGTGCCTGCAAGACAGAACATAATTGGACTGCAAACTTTGAACTGGCTCGTACACCCCACCCATCACAGCCACCCCCCATCTCTTGTTTCTTTTCATTTTCTTTCTTTTCTTCTTTTCTTTTTTTCCTTCTGCCTGAATTGAGAACAATGATTTTAGTCATTGACTTGCTTGTTTTTTTGCCCGCTTAGCTTTGTTGGATACGTAATGTCTTCACTGGTTCTCCAGTAGTGGCAGATGTGAACAGGAGGACATAAGAAGACCATATTGGATCAGACCAAAGGCCATTCTGGTCTGCAGTTCTCTTTCCCTAATGGTCAGCCAGTGACTCTGGGAGGCTTGTAAATAAGACATGAAGGTACTCTCGCACTTCACAACAACTGGTATTCAAGACATTCTGCCTTTATTCTTGGAGACGGTAGACTTGCCATGGATAGCCTAACCCACCATGAGTTTGTTTCATTCCCTTCTAAAGTGGTCCAAGAATCTATATCAGGTTGGACAATTGTAGAGGGGCTAGGGGCCATTGGAGAGCTAATGTGGTATAGTGGACTGGCCTGGTGCCAGGTTGGCTGAGCTCTCCCTGCCATGGTTTTAGGTAGCCGGCTTTATTATAGGGACTGTGTGTTTTGTGCTGTAGGCGGAGATGATGGGACGCGTCCATGGCTGGGCCAGCTAAATGTTTTTGTACAACCTGTGATAAGAGAGTAAACAGGCACGGCTGCAAGGCTGGACTGCTGGCAAGCTGAGCAGGAAAATGGCAGGGGAACGGAAAGATAAACCATCAGATGAGATGCTAGCTATTTTGAAAAGTAATGCTAAATACAGCACTGCAGATCCAATATACCTTTAGTCTTGGCAACCCCAAGGTGTGTAGTTGTTTCTTTGATGTTCCTGAATAAAGCTTTTGAAACCTCTAAGCTCAATTCCTTGAACTCGGAGCTATTGTGGGCATCACACCTGGAGACCAGGGTTTGATTCCTACTTGGCCATGGAAACCCACCTTGGGTACATTACACATTCTCAGGCCCAGAAACTCCGTGATAGATTCACCTTAGGGTCACCATAAGTTGGAAACAACTTGTAGGCACACAATAACAACAACAGCAATAGTCAATAAATAATAAATCTCTCCAAAGCCCCTCATTTGGGCATCGAGGAATGGAGTAACCAAGATGGTGATGATGGCAGATTGCAGCCTTTTCTTTACTCTATGACTCATTCTGGTTATTTCTGAATATTAATTTAGAAGTGATTATGTGGATTTTTTTCTTCTGGCTTCTTTTAATTCTAACAGCCTAAGAGCTGGATATTTTGAGTAGCTCTCCACTTGGTTGACATTCTCCCAGTTATACAAACAAATTTTCCCCCTACATGTTCTCCATACCAGGAGCTGTGAGATCTCAAAATCATCACAGAAATGTCGGTGACATTTCCCTCTTCGCAGCACTGAAGGATAAAAATGGGAGGGATGTAAATAAATAAATAAAGTGGTAATCATTGGCAGGGTTAGGAGAGGATCAGCTCCAAATAATGCAAGCAATTTAAAATTCAAGCTATTTTTGTAAAATAAAAAGCAGACTAAATTAGACCCAGAATAGACTTGTGGGCCTTCCAGCCATTTCTGACTTATGGTGACTCTAAGGTGACCCTATCACAGGGTTTTCTGGGCTAAGAGTGTGTTTCCATGGCTGAGTGGGAGACTGAACCCTGGTCTCCAGCATTCCAGCATTCAAACTGCTACCCCATGCTGGCTAGTTATGCTTGTATCACAATTTCATCCCATGAAAGCAAGGCTTGGTCTATCCTGTCCTCCCAAGGAAAATAGTTCCAAAATGTGGGAGCAACCAGCAAGAGGGCCCTCTCCCTTGTTCCTATCAAATGAGCCTGAGAAGATTGAAGAACATATCCATGGAAGTGATCGTGCAGGAACTGAACAGAGAGGGACTGCAGCTTCCTTCTTTCATGCTTCTTATGGGATAGAAACTTGTTCAAAATGTGAACTGTATGGTTTCTGGGATGCTAAATCTGTTGCAGTTCTGGTGCTTCTTTAGTGCTTTTAGATTGGGCTAAAGTAGAGATTAATTAGAGATGCACGTCTCCTATGATCCATCCATGGTCCTTCTCCAAATGTGGTCTCCCAAGAGCTACATGTCTGCACAGACTTGTAAATTAAGCCCCTCTTTATGATTATCCCATTTTTCACACTCCAAACATGAATTCCGCAGGGATACATATCTGTGCAGTCAGACTTCAGAGAGCACTTACCAATGATCAATCATAAAATAAAGCACGCTAAATGCAAGATACATCAGTGAGGAGAATCACATGCTATGATAAACAGCAGCGCTTCTCCACAAGAGGAGCACCTTTTGGGGGAAAAGACTGATAGATCATCTGTTTGTATCCACAAATACAGTACACACCATCCTGCCTCTGACTGTACTTTACAGAAAGGACAAGTGTTTAAAGGAAAGACCTATTTTTTTGTTCAAAAAACCAAATTGGGCTGAGATATCAAAATATCCATCTAGAAACAAGATCTATTTTGTCTGCATATTCTTAGAAAATTGCTGTAAGGAAAATGGGACAGTTATGACCTTGCAAGGTCAACCCCATCTCCAAATTTGTTAAAGTAACGTCTTAGTAGGACAACATTAAAACAACTAACAAACAAACATTAGAAACAATAAAAAACTAACGTCCTTAATAACTGCGACTCCTTTACAATTACGCAGTGTACCAATTTGAACCCCAAAGGCTTGTCTCCGAGGAAGAACCTTTATTGGCTTGATTGCTTCTGTTCCGTTAATTCTTCCTAATTACTATTTTCTTCCTATTAGATCCTAATTATATACACTATTTTCATTATAAAGTGTAATGTCTCCCCGAGAACCATGTCAATTGCCAAGGCGATATTACCGCAGGTCTCGTTTACTTCGTTAAACCAGGGATCAACAGTGGTGCATCTCATTAGACTGAAAAGACACCCAACTCTGGATAGACATTTGCAAAACAAGCGGAAAACCGGTTTCTGTTCTACTGGAAGGGGTTCACATTTGGGTGCTATTCAGGGATGCAACTTTGCAGGGGGCAATAAAAAGAGGGTCACTGTGTCCCTCAACGAAGAATTCTACTACCTAAATTAAGTTTTCCTTCATATCTCAAATTTCTAGCCTTGCATTAACTTAAAACTTTGGTTGAGCACTTAGACATGCAGGCCTGGATTTGACATCACGGTCTATGTTTCGTCACTTTATGAATTTGCAGCTACCTTGCAGAAATGCAACAAAACCCTGTTAGTGGATTGTGAAGATGTGCATGCAGGCCCTGGCAAGAGGGCTTCAGTGCGTCCAGAGGAGGGCAACCAAAATTGCAGAAACCATGAAGCCCTGTAAGGATGGGCTTAGGGAGCTGGGCATGTTTAGCCTGGAGAAGAGAAGGTTAAGAGGGGCGTGATAGTCATGTTTAAACATTTGAAGGGATGTCATGTTGAAGATGGAGCATGCTTGTTTTCTGCTGCTCCAGAGACTAGGACATGGAGCAATGGCATCAAACTACAGGCAAAAAGATTCCACCTAAACATTAAGAAGAACTTTCTGATGATAAGAGAGTTAGACAGTGGAATGTGCTGGCTGGGAGTGTGGTGCAGTCTCCTTCTTTGGAGGTTTTTAAACAGAAGCTGGATGGCCATCTGTTAGGAATGCTTTGATGGAGTATTCATGCATGGCAGAAGAGGGTTGGACTGGATGGCCCTTGGGGTGTCTTCTAGCTCTGAGTTTAGGCTTCTATGTCCACTAGGCACTTCTAATCCACATTGGACATTCCTGTTGTGCTCCAGTGCTTCCTAGATTTGTATCATGGGATGCACTAATGAAAACTGGTGCCAGTTACCCATCGGCCCATGGCGTTTCTGTCCCCCCACTGGCTTCCATGATGCAATACAGACCCGTATCACATCAGCCACTAGGTAAATATGGACATTGTGAGATGGCTCAATTCAATTTTGTGAACAATTAAGTCCATTTATTATGGTGCAAGTCTCAAGCAAAATGCCAGCAACAAAGAAAAGGCAGGCGGGTCAAGCAACCAAGGGAATGCAAGAGTTCTAGGCCTTCACCATTTTCAGTCTCTTCCTCTCTGTGGAGGTTGGCATTCCCTTCTTCTCTCTCTGCAATGGCCAAAGTAAGCCCCAAGAGTCACTCTGTCACAGACAGAGCTCCTCCTCAGGTCATTCCACAGGGGAAGGGAGAAGCGTCTTTCTCTGTTCCCATAACGAGATGCAAACTGATGAGGTCATTTCCTGAGAGCTCAGGAGGAAGCCCTTGGATCTTGGTGGAAGACATCCCCAATCTGCATCTGGCTAGAGGAACATAGCCGGGTGCTTCAATTGCCCCACTCTTTGCTGGCTGTGGGGTGGCCACTGGAGAGTGGCTGTCACAGCAACGTGGTGACTTTTTGGCTGGCGATAGTGCAGCTCTTGTAGAGTTCCGCATGTTATGCAGAAGATCTCGATCTATGTGTGTTCTGTGTGATGTCTATTTTTTTCTTTCATGGACGAGCAGATAAAATTCTACACAACGCAAAATTCTGCAGAGAGTGTTCCTGACCGCACGTGTTCCCTCCTCTCTGCGTTGCGTATTCTAATTCGTTTCTCCGTGCCTGTGATTTAATGCTACAGTTAATGCTTTTGGTGTCAGCCTAAGTGAGATAGAAAAAGTTTAAAAATTCATCGCTGACCTTTCTCTGACACATTTGGCTTTGGTGAGGAGGAGCAGGACTCAGGAGCGAAGCAGACAGCATGGGCCCTCATGTTTTCTGGCTCACCCTTTTCCTTGCAAACAAGAGGAGAAAGGTATACCTTAATGGGCAAGGAGATAAGGAACTGGGAGTGTGGCGCATGAGAAAGGGAACCCAGAAGCAGAGGCGGAAGAAGCTTATGAAAAATAGATACACCTCTCTGGAAAGCAGACAGAATACAAATTGGATTCTTTTTTTTGTAAAGTTTTTTTTTAAAGCTGATGCCTTTAAAACAGAGGATTTTAGGGAGAAATGGAGTGGGGGGGGATAAGAGTGAGAGGGGAAAGCAGACAAGAAGGAAATATGTCTCTTAAAAGTCTTCAGAGCCATTTCTCCTCCTCCCCACAGCCTGCAGAGCTGGGTTTGTTTATTAGAAGATAAGATAGTGAAAAATGTATTTTGCAGAAAGGAAATAGTAAAGCAGCTTCCCAGGCAGATAAGAAAGCCAAATTTCTATTTTATGCTCAATTGAAGGATTCGGTTACATTATCTGAGGAACGGCGGGGAAATCACACCCGTTGGAGACGAGGCGCTGAGGACAAGCAAGCAAGTTCAGCCTTGGGGAGGGAGGAAATATATGAACTCTTCATTTTGTGGTGGGGGGAGTTAGGTCAATACACAGAGAGGTTGGGGAGCATGGAGAAAGGCAGGAAAAGGATTGTTAAAATGGCAAAGGGACCAGCCGTTCTCTAGGAGGCCACCTGTTCATTTCAGGGCATGGCTGGTCAGGACCCATAAAGCTCAACATAGCTTAGGTCCAGATTATTTGAAAGGCTGTATCTTCCTCTATGAACCTGCCAGAGCCCTAAGATGTCCATCCAGCCTTTGTTTAGAAACCTCCAAAGAAGGAGACTCCACCACACTCCAAGGCAGCGTGTTCCACTGTCAGATTGCTCTTACCTTCAGGCAGTTCTTCCTAAGGTTCAGATGGAATCTCTTTTCCTCAAGTCTGAAGCCACTGCTCTGGTCCTAATCTCCCAAACAGCAGAAAACAGGCTTGTTCCGTCTTCCATATGACATCCCTTCAAATATTTAAACGTGGCTATCAAGCCAACTCTTAACCTTCTCTTCTCCAGGCTAAACATACCCACCTCCCTAAGTTGCTCCCCATTGGGCTCCATGGTTTCCAAGCATTCTGCCATTTTGGTCGCCCTCCTCTGGACCCATTCCGGCTTGTCAATATCCTTTCTGAACTGTGGTGCCCACAACTGGACACAGTCTTCCAGGTAGGGGTCTGACCCAAGCAGAATAGAGTGGTACCATTGCTTCCCTGGACCTAGACATTAAACTCCTATTGATGCAGCCTAGAATTGCTTGGGCTTTCCCTTACAGCTCCCAGGCTACATCTTATCCTTTCTTGCTTTATTCTAAGGAGAAGGCAAGCTTTTTAGTGACATTCTAGAGCCCTTGATAAAAGTATCTAAAGGAAAGGCAGAGACCTTAATGGTCCTTCCGGGGCTTTGCTTGCATTTCTAAAGAGCTTTGAATAAATATTTACTTTCCCTTCACTGCAGCACTTTAATATCATTAAGAAAATAAATAAACAAAGTATTACTTTTCTCCCCCATTTTCTCCCTGCCGGCTAGGTTTTCAGCAAAACCTCCTTTCAATGAGGTGAGTAGATCCCCTAGGAAGGAGGAAGATTGGAAATTAAAGAATCCATTTGCAGCCCAGCCACAGGCCGATGAATGGCAATGGCCCAGAGTGTCACAAGGCTGAGAACCGTTTCCCCCCAAGGCCCAATTTGCACGTACGCACATGGCGTGTGGCTTCGGTTGCAAAAAAACCCTTCCACCTAATCAAGTCCTTTCAGCAGCGGATTGAAATGCCAGTCAACCAGAGGGTAGGGTAGAGTTTGGAAACCAAGGACTGAGAATTCTGACTGGGGTGGCTGAAGCTCTGTTGGGAAGCCGTGCCGTCATCTGGTCATCGGGTTTCCTTCAGAGGTGCCTTTATTGCTTGCAAAAGAACCTTCTGTTTTAATACATCGAGTGTATGTTTAACCAGAATTCTCACACTTTTGTATACCTTCCAACTGTCCCAGTTTGGCAGGGAAAACCCCAAGTAATCCCGTGTCATCCTGCTTTTCCAGCTACTTTTAAAATCTCCCAGTTTCTCTCTCCTCCTCCTCCTCCTCCCCTTTTCCTAAATTGTATTTCCAAAGGCTCAGCTGAAGTTACTGTGGTGCTAAAAGTTTGCAGGCTGAAGGTAAACACCACTGGAGGACAGAATTCTCATTTAGCCTTCCCCTCCATAGCTGCTCCCCTGAACAGGGCTGAACCCTGTTTAGGCATTCATTCGAGTACAAGTAGAAGTAAAGCAAGGAACAGAGATGTGGTTCTTGTGAATAACCCCCTCCCAATGGAACTGAACCTGAGATGCGGAAACCCTGGAAACTATGTCCTATGAGGAGCAGCTTAGAGAGCTAGCCTGATGAAAAGAAGATTAAGAGGTGACACGATAGCCATATTTAAATATTTGAAGGGATGTCATGTTGAAGATGGAGCAAGCTTGTTTTCTGCTGCTCTGGAGACTAGGATATGGAGCAATGGACTCAGACTACAGGAAAAGAGATTTCACCTAAACATTAGGAAGAACTTCCTGACAGTAAAAGCCACCTGATAGTGGAATACGCTGCCTCAGAGTGTGATGGAGTCTCCTTCATTGGAAGTTTTTGAGCAGAGGCTGGATGGCCATTTGCTGGGGGTGCTTTGAGTCTGTTCCTGCAGGGGTCAGATCTGATGGCCATTGCGGTCTTTTCCAACTCTGTGATTCTATGTAAATGAGGGGCAGAATGATCCTATTGGACAGTTCAACCTAAAACTGATCCATTGACTCAATAATTGAATTGGAATGAACGCATAGGTAAATCCGACAAGCTCGATAGCTCATTTGGGGGCTAACAATAGGATTCAAGCCATTATCTTAAATGTGTTGAGTGTGAAGGTCTGGAAAAGGCCTTGAAATATCCCCTAACAGGAGATGCTTAATCCTTCCACCCCGACAAGCAACCTGGTGGACTTCGAGCCTTTGATTGGCGCATGGAAGCCGCGTGAAGCACCGAGGCCGGCTTTGCCTGCTCCTTATTGCATTACGGCAGCTGGCAGAGGCTTCCAGCCTTCAGAATTGTCAATACTGTCCCCTTTCATCACCGTTAAGTTATCTTTTAAAAAAGACAAAAGAAACCTTCAAACGTCTCCTAACTCAATAAAGAGAAGGGCCTTGGGGGCAAAGGAGAACTATTCCAAGGCACCTTTTTTTTTTTTTTGGTCCTCATTTATCGCTTGTCTCCAACACGACGAGAGAGCAAACGGGGAAGACAAATCCTTCCTTTCAGGTACGCGGCCGCTACAAAACTGTTATCAACATGGGCGGCTGAAAGACTTTGACGTGGGCATCGTTCAAGTCATGACGGTGAAAAAAAGAAGAAGAGGTGAAGGACAGCCAAGACAGAGAGAAAGCGGCAAAATCTTTCAAGAATTTTGCCCTGCGTGGTATACATGCAATTTTATTTAACTGCTCTATTATTTATCTCTCGAACTGTTTTTTTTATTCTCTATGCCTCCTTTCTCCTAACATGGAAAACCAAAATCTAAAAACTTCGTAATAAAACAGTGCGAAGTGTTGAATCGCGGGAAAACATAATTTAATAAATTCTCATATTAAACACTATCACATTTTAAAAATCATGTTAAAACAATGATGAAATTTAAAAAAATACAATATGCCCTCCATAAAAAGACTCCCTGGCATCAAGTTAATCATGGCATTCATATAATTATATGAATGAATGAGAAGGACTTTGCCTTCTGGTGGAAAGACAGGAGAAAGGGGGCTGGGTGAGCCTCGTGTGGAAAGGAATCGAGGATGTCTTCTTCTGTCTTCTCACCAGACTGTGCTGTGATGGTGTTGAGATCAAAAGAAAGGCCTCCTCAAGGATCTGAAGACTCTGGGAGGTTCATATTTTTATTCTCTTTGTCTTAATATGGATTATTCTCTTCCTGATAAGCAGTCATAAATATGATTTACGTAATCTTAAAGCAGACAAAGAAGATGGTGAAATAGTTCAGGATTTTCCATACCTCGGCTCAGACGTTAATCAGAAATGAAGACTGCAGTCAAGAAATCAGAAGAAGACTAGGGCTTGGAAGGGCAGCTATGAAGGAACGAGACAAGATCCTCAAGATGAAGCATTGGATACTAAAGTTAGGATTGTCCATGCCATTGCATTTCCAATTTCTATGTGTACTTATGAGAGCTGGACAGTGAAGAAAGCTGATAGGAAGAAAATCAACTCCTTTGAAATGTGGTAGTGGAGGAGTGTCCGAGGGATACCCTGGACTGCGAAAAGGACAGATGAAAGGGTCGTAGGGCAAATCGGGCCTGAGCTCTCCCTAGAAGCCAAGATGACTAAACCGAGGTTGTTGTACTTTGGATGTAAGACATGATTCCCTAGAAAAGACAATAATGCTTGGTAAGGTAGAAGGCAGTAGGAAAAGAGGAGGACCCCCATTACAGATGGATAGACTCAATCAAGGAAGTCATGGTCCTAAATTTGCAAGACCTGAGTGGGTCTGTTGTAAACTAAGTGACTTGAATAACACTTTTCGGGGGCAACAAATCAGGCATTAATAATACTAATAGCATCTCTCTCTCTCTGTGTATATACCAACGTACAAGTGGCATTATTTTTTATCCCCAAATCTGCTAGCATGAAAAAAAAACTTGCAGAAACAGCATTCTGCACATAACAGAGTGGACCAGAACATCTGACCTGCTGCCATATGTATGGGGTGAATTATGTTCCATTTGTACTTCACTCGTGTGCAGCCCTTTCAACCTGAGCCCAGTGCATTTCTCCAGCCCCTCACTCCCTATCTCAAGCCATTCTCCTGCCTTCGAAGCCCCTGTACATTACAGAAGGCAGTATTTATGAGCTCCTAATAACCAGCAAGCCAGTAAATTCCCTTTATTCGCCACCGTTACCTCCTGAACACAGCGTTTTTAAAAAGTTATCTAAGCAGGTTTATGAGAGGAATAATAGATGTTCCCATTATCATTTTCAGCATTCATGGGAAGTGTGTCTATAATTCTGTATAATTATGTAGACTTAGCAGTGATGAAGGATGACAACACCAAAGAGCATAGGCTACCATAAATCCATAGAGCCAGTTTAAAAAAAGAAGAGAGAAACAAGAAAAACATCAGTAGCAGCTATCTAGGCTTCATCTTCCTCTTCCTCTTCCTTCCTTCCTTCCTTCCTTCCTTCCTTCCTTCCTTCCTTCCTTCCTTCCTTCCTTCCTTCCTTCCTTCCTCAGAATTAACCAACCCAGCATTATCTCCATTCTGCTCTGGACTTATATTTCACAACTGCCCTTACATCTGCCCAAAATTGAATTGAATAGTTTCACAACCTCTATATTCACCCAAGGTCTGCCATGATGTTACTGTTGTGCAATTATAGCTGGTGTGTGTGTGTGTGTGTGTGTACCACAGCCTGATGTGCAACAGGGACCCATGTGAATTGAGGCTGCTGTGATGTGCAGGTTAGCTTTGAGTTCACGGAATTAGTCTCAGAGATTTCAAAAGCTTTATCCAGGAACATCAAGGACACAACAGCACACCTTGGCACCGCCAGGCTAAAGAAGGATCGGATTTGCTGAGCAATATAAGTTGTAATGTTTCAATTAAGCATGCATTAACATCTCATTTGATGGGTAACCATAACAACTCTTTTCCCAGGCTATTCAGTCCCTATTTCACTTTCTCGTTCACCTTGCCGACAGTTCGACCTTGCAGCCAAGTCTGTCCACTTGTATCTGTCCTCTTATCACAATTTATTATAACAACATTCCCAGGTTCCAAGCTCTCTACTCACCAGCTGATCCCATCATCCTCTCATAGCACAGTAAAGCCCACAAAGCATCTACTTAAAAAGATGCCAGGGAAAGCAAAACTGACCCGATCGCTTTCACATCTGTACACCAGCCAGGGAGTGCCAAAGCAGAACAAGAGCAACCAAAGCACATCAGAAGTACCCAGTGCTCCTCAGAAATGCCCAATGCACATTGGAATTCTTCCTGATGCCCAGATGCACATCTTCACAATTCACTAATAGGGTTATGTTGCAGAAACATAACATATCTATGGATTCATTAAGTTATAAAATGTAGCCTGAGATGTGGCATTTCAGCCTATATTGTGCCATTCTATAGGTAGCACATAGAACAGACTTAAGCTGAGTCAAGCCATTGTTTTACCCAGAACAGAAGTGGGAATCACGCAATCTTTGGGACAGGAAAAGCCATTGAGACCCTAGAGCCCAACATATGAGATCATAAATTGTGGTTCTGCATCTGTATTATTGTGATTAAACATTGTGACTCTGCATCTGACATTTTGTTTGGTGCTCTCACATTCCAGTTGTGTGTTCTCCACTTTCCACCGTGATCATGCATTGCAGTTCTGTTTCCTACGCTTTCCACTGGAGATGTGCATCCTATACTTTCCTTTCTGGGTGGGCATTGTGTATTTGTGCAGTACCCAATGGCACATAGTCATTGACATGTGTGGTGCAATGTTGCTATTCTTCATGGGGATTGCATAGCACTTCTGTACATCCACATGTGGGTATTTATGCAACACCAAAGGAATGTCGGATTGAAGCCACAGGCAATCTTGACCTAAGCCTATGGGAAACTCATACTTGTGAAGCTGGGGTGTTTATGGAAGAAGGGAACCTGTTTCCCACCTTCCCATTTCTGCATACAAAATTCACTGCAACCACTTTTCCCTCCTAGCCAATATGCAATATTCATTCCTAAAAAGCAGTCCATGATGTGGAGGTTACCATCCCATACCCACATGTCTGGGAGTAAACCCAATGAAATGAGGCATGCTTTTGAGTATGCTTAGAACGGCTTATGTTGTGAATCTTTATTGCACAGGGATGGCAAAACTTTAAACATCCGCAACCTCAAGGCATTAGCAGGAAAACAGGTGGGTAGATATATTGACGCAAAGACTGCTGGAACAACTCAAAACTCACACGGACTTGGGGTCAGGCTTAATGTTCCTCCACAAGGCCTTTTGTTTCCTTAAACAAAGCCTCCCGTTTCCCTCCTGAATGGGCTTTTGCAAGGATGTGGGGATGCATGAGAACATATTTAATTGCCATAGGCTGTGACATTTTAATAGTATTAATGTATTCCATGCAGCCTACCCATGGAGCATAGAGTGCCTGTCAAGGTCGGCAGGTATTTTGTTAAGAGCCTGGATACTCTGCGTAAATAAACAGCTTGGAGGGGGGAAGTATGATAGATACCCGAGTTCATTCCAAGTCTTTCGGCTGGAAACACAGAAAGCATGTGCTCCCGGCAGGCACCGAGAGAGCTTCTTTAAAATTAACAGCTGATTTAGCTGACATTAACCTTGGACGAACCTTAAACATTTCCAGCGTTCCCAAAGAGAAAGGAGATTGTTATTGTTTTCCAAGGCTGGCAAAGTATAGTCCAATAGTGGTAATGCTGAAGCCCCTTGCATGGTCTCTCTCTTATTGATGACTAACATTACATATTAATAATAAGACTAGAGTGCTAATATGAGGATGCAATATGGCACAGGAGAGGTAAAAGTAAGCTGGATGTCAACAGGGAGCATGCTATGAGAAATAAGTAACATTTGTGCATAAAGAAATGTTTACTGGTGGATCTGTTGCCACAGGAGTGGTGAATCTACTGTTGGTTTTACATTATTTCTCCCACAGCTGGGAAAGATCCTTTTCTGGAACCCTGGAGAGCCAGCACTAGTGAGGTGCTGAGCCATCTGGATGAAGAATTTGAAGCTGAATAAAGTAATATCTAATTTTCTGGTGGGTTGGAGGTCAGCAAACATCTGGGCAGGCAAGAGATCAAGTTCAAGAAGGCAGCAGATATATATGAGGTGTTGATGGTCTTCTCTGGAGTGACAACTTGCTGAAGATGCTGAGTATGTCCTGGACTTCATGGGGCTTAGCAGAATAGGATTGGTCTCTAGTGTCAGCAGCAGAGGGCTCATTGAGATGTTAGAGTTAGAGTTTGTATAGTGGAGTCTATGGATGATTCCTGAATACCACCTTCACAAGTCCATTTGGTGGGAACCAGTGATGTTCTTTTAACTCCAAGTCTCAAGTCAAGTTTCAAGTCTCCACCTTCAAGTTTCATGTCAAGTCTCAAGTCCTTGCAAGACACTTTCGAGTCAAGTCTCAAGTCTGGGAGTCAGTTTCTGAAGTGGGGAATAGGATCCTTCTTACTTCCCATTTCCAAAACTTGAGGCTATTTTTGGAAGTGGGGAAGAGGATCCTTTTTCTCTTCATTACTGAAGCTACATAGCTTTAGAACAGTGATTCTCAACCTGTGGGTCCCCAGATGTTTGTGGACCTCAGCTCCCAGAAGCCCCAGCCACTATGGTCAATGCTCAGGGCTTCTGGGAGCTGAAGTCCACAAACATCTGGGGACCCACAGGTTGAGAACCACTGCTTTAGAAGGAAGGATCCTTCCCTGTGCTCTGAGGGTGAGTCTTGCTTTCTGCTGCTAAGAAAACCTTTAGAAGGCTCCTTCAATATGCAGTGGGGACAGGCTGCCAAACAGACCTCAACCCTACCACAAGCTTGTTGCCTGACCCGTTTGCTATTCCCCTCTGAAGAATGCACCCATGCTTTGGGCTTGAGAAAGAGCGTCCTGTGACCAGTAGGCAAAAAGAGATGGAAGCACTGTTCAGAGTTGTCTCTGGTTGAATGTGTTATATTCCTGAACTGAGGGCAGCAAGTCAGTCACTAAAAATATACAAGTCGTGAGTTGAGTCAGTGCATCATTTATTGTTGAGTTAGTCCAAGTTGAGTCATTGAATCTGACTGGAGTCCAAGACAATTGACTCGAGTCTATAACACTGATGGGAAGATAGGAGAGGGTTTCTTAGTGGCAGCTCCCAGGTTCTGGAGCTCCCTTCCCAGAGAAGTCAGACTGAAACCCTCCTTAATATCTTTCCCCAAGCAGGGAAATGTGGGAAACTGAATAGATGAAATAATCAATAAAAATTACCCAGATGTTATTTAAAGATTTTGGGGGGGCTGGGGGTTTAGGCATGCCAGTGCAGCTTGTTGAGGGGAGCGAGAGGAGAAAATTGTCCCCTGTATTCTCTGCAATTGCCCACCCCTGAACTACATGCTGTGATAGAAAACATGATGGTTAAATGTGTCCTTCCCTTCCTTTCCCTTCATGCCCTAACTTCCTTTCCAGCCTCCTTTAAAGATTTTATTTAGGTAAGGAAGACGGAATTTGCTCTGAATTTTAAATAAGGACCGCTTCCAAAATGTCGCCCTTAGCAGCAGCAACAGAAAGCAAAGCTTGGTCTTTTTGAACTGAAGAGAAGAGGCAAAGTTCAACCTCCAGATTTTTTTTTTCTCAAGAAAAGCCCACGTACAGAAACCTAAGGTATCGTCAGACTATTCTCTTGGAAATACTTTGAAAAGGGCAGGATATTGGAATTTAAGACAATAGGGAGACCAAAAATGATCTAGCAAGGAAGTCTTGCTAGCATTATAATGAGAAGAGGTTATTCTGGGGGAAAAAGGAACTTGCATTAAGTAGAGTCTTCAGTCTGCTTTGTACAAGCAATGTGCTGAACACCTGCCTGATGGTGGTGGTGTCTGGTAGCTTCCATGTCAGGGGAAAGGTAGAATCCATTCAATGCTTCAATGATCCATACTGGATGCTGAACTTACTTATGGATGGATTGTTACCCCAAAATGTAGGTGCCACAAGGGCCACCCCGTGATGCCAGATACCTCTTGCAAAAGTGGGGAATGAATTAGCTCAAAGAGGAGGCTTGCAAGAGGGGAGGTAACTTAATGAGACCTTTTCTACCAATGTTTACGGGCTCATGCAGGAGAAGAACCAGCCAAAATAAACTAAAAATGTGTTGTATTGAGGGGAGTTCACTCATGCATACATACAAAATACAAACAGTCAAACATTCATACAAGAGCTAACTGAAGGAGAAAGGGAGGAAAAAATATGTATAGGGAGGCTGAGGATTTTTGGGGGACTTATAATTACCAGTCCAGAAGAATAGTGAAGAACAGAAATGTGGTTTGCTTAAGTAGAACCTCAGGACAGTTCTCATTCGGGAGCCAGATGGACAGAGTGACAGGTGGACCTTTGAGAGACTGCACTGGGCATCCTGAAATCCAGGGTATTTGTACCCCAAAAATAGCCTATGGCAGTGGAAGGTATGTGCAGTTTTGAGTGTGGAACAATGAGAGATGCAACACGGACAATGGACTATCAACCCACTAATGTTCGCAGTGATTGGATGACAAAGACGTGATGACTGTTGTAATAGCTCTGTATTATGGCAAGAGGAAGGAGCCCAGGTGCACAGGGAATGGGTATCTGGCAATCAGTGTCCTGGTGGGCTTTTCCCAGTTGGGTTCCCTGGAAAGACATTCAGTTTCTACTTAAGCCAATTATCCACAGGAACAACAGCTACTGCCTGGCAAATGACCTACTCTCACTTGGAGGGTGTTTAGGTTGACTAGCCTCTCTTTCTCACATTTACAGTCAGATTTCTTCCCCCACTTGGTTTGACCTCTCAGTCACCTCTCAGGCTTGAATTTGGTATTAGCCCCAATTAAAGTGTGTTGCCAATTAAATAAGATGTCAATTAGATATGGTGCCCATCCAAACCATACTGATATTGGGCACCCCCAAAGTGGGGCCTTACAGGATAGATGGTCTGACTGGATGGTTTTCTGTAATCCAGATGTGGGAATTGTAGCTCTCCAAATGTTGGTGAACGTCTACTTCCATGTTTTCAACAGGGAGGAGGTTGGCTGGCATCTCATTCGGATTGGCCTTGGTCTCCTGTAATCCAGATGTGGGGATCTGTTACCCTCCAGATATTGATAATAGTTTCTCAGCATTGGACTCAGTGGGTGGACTTGGTGATAAAAACATCTGGAAAGACACAGGTTCATCCAGCCTTGCTCTGACCCCAAAAGGAAATCTACCAACAAATAGATTGTTTACACAACTCCTCTGCTAACACTTGCTTTAGATTAGTCACCGTTGCAGAGAGGAAAGAGCGGAATGACAGAAGGCAGCTGCAAATGAGCCCCCATTAGCTTCTGCTGTCTATCTCAGTAGCCGAGGCCTGGTAAACAGCAAGCACTTATCTCTCTGGCTCAGCACTTAGATGATTTCCATAATGGGCTCCATTGAACTGAGAGGCCTAGAGGTGTCTCCAGGCTTGGAGGAGATGCAACGTGTTCTCCCAATCTGATGTCTGTAAAGGTGACGGCAACGGTTGTTAACAAAAGAGGGGAACGCGATCAACATGCTGTCTGCAGCGGCTGGAGAGGCAGCTTCTCTTCCATAGGTGTTGACAGCCATGGGCTACAGGGTCTGGAGCAAGCAAGGGGAAGCTTTAGGGGAAAAAGAAGATTGCCTGGGGAATCAGGCTTTGAACTGTGTGTGTGTGTGTGTGTGTGTGTGTGTGTGTAGTGGTATTCAAATGAGCTACAGTTCACACTGATAAGAAATCCATTAATGCAGTGGTAGGGAAAGTGAAGCCTTAATGGCCCCAAATGTGTTTCCACAGATGATGATTGATGATGATGATGATATGGAAGCTACCATCATCATCATCATCATCATCACCGTCCAATCTTTTCCCCAACAAGTCAGCTTGTTGCTGCTGTGTGCTTTCAAGCCTTTTCTGACTTATGGCAACTCTAAGGAGAACCTATCACGAGGTTTTCTGGGGCTGAGAGTGAGTGATGCACCCATGGTCACTCAACGGGTTTCCATGGCTGAGTGGGGAACTTATGGGAAAAGCTTTTGGAAACTCAGTGAGCACTAGGGATGGAAAGAACATTCCAAAATGTTTGAAAAAATGGTGGGAAAATGATTGCCAAGAAGCATTGATGGGATGAATCCTGTTTTGACAAGAATCTTCACAATTCCAGAAATTTCCAGGGAGGCAGCCACTTGGGGCCCCACTCTGGAAGAAAGGTAGCATATGAATGCAATAAAGAAAGGTAGCATATGAATGCAATAAAGAAATTTACTCTATGGAAAATAACGTTTCGGTGCATAAAGATCATTTCCTGTGCAGAAGGTGCTATAATTCATTCTGCTTAAAGTTTTCACATGTTTGATTTGCCTAGAAAACACCATTTTTGGTGCTAAATTAATATTTCTGAGATTAAATATTATTTTCCAAGCAGGAAATGCTGTTTTCCATGCAGGAAATGCTGCTTTCTGCTCAAAACAATCCTATGTGAATTTTGCAAAACATAAGTGCTGAATTGTGAATCGCCTTCGAAAAGCGTTCGTTTTTTTTTTAAGACTTCCTTGCAGATGGAAGAAAGTTTCTGAAATTACCTTTGAGAAGATACTTAGTAGAAAATCACAGCCTTAGCCTGCAGCTTATGAAGGAATCTGAGTTTATAAAGTTTGTGCAACAAACTTCTTTCTCCTAGTTGGTCCGAACATTCCTTTCTTCTACTAAATATTAAAGAAGCAAGACTATAATAACTTGCTGAAGCCATCTATAATTGAGGAATGGTAAGATGATACTCTGGGACCTCTGGCTTGACCTTACCATGGCTCAGTTTTGGGCAGCTTCTGCATGTCATCACATTCATTCTTCTCAAAGGCAATTTTCCTTCCTCTGCAAATATTCATCAAAGAAGAGATATAGGACTGCATATGAATTAACCAGGAATAAATTATGGTCGGTGAGGAATGCTTCCTTGAGACATTTTAGTAGCATGAGTGTCCATTCCATATCTATATATTTGTATCCTTGGTCAGACTCCTGTCTGACCAGATTAGGTCTGTTGGATCAATTGTTGAATACTGAGGTACATTTCACTGATCTCTCATGTCTACTGCAGCTGGGACTGACAATAGGATTTGGTCTGTATCTTTGAGAAATTGAGAGCACTTACCGTTATAAAAAAGGAATAAATTGAGTTACAATATCCGAAAAAAGAAAAAAAATTAAAAAATCAACCAAATAATAAACAAGGGTAAAAATATAACAGAAAAAGGGAAAAAAATAGGTGAGATTTGCTAGTTTATCAGTCAGCTAAATTTCTGGGCAAATACATGAGACTTCCATTGATGGTGGAAATGCTCCAGTTGGTTGGAAACCCATAAGATGTCAATGATGAGGATGAGTCATGTGATAGGTGTCACAACAAAGAAGTCCTTCCACTGTAGTGTAGTCAAATGAGTTTCAGGAGGCCTGACTCTGACCCTAACTCTAACCCTGACCCTGACCCCTAACCCCTAACCCCTAACCTTGTCCCTATCCCTAACCTAATGAAACAGAGAACAGAAAATGCAATTCTGGAATCCTGCTGGTGTCTTGCCCATGCATAATCTATCCTACAAAGTGGCTGGAAATTTTTTTGTCCAGGAAGGAATAGCTATATTCAACTCAAGGTTGTGGAAGTGGAGCTGTGCAGGTGGTGCCCATGGATATAATTGCACATTGTAAATGGTGTTCATGCACTTGAAAGTGTTTGCACATCGGGATACGTGCAAATTGCAAACGTTTGCACATTGTTGGGCACTTTGTTTTACATTTGATTCCACAATGCCACAGTTTACTAACAAGGCAGCCTTGCATAAATGCTACATAACTCCCAGAGAGTAAGGTTATGTTTGATCTCCTCCATATAGGATCTTGACCATGGTTTAGTGTTTAATGTTGGTTCTCACAGTGTATGTCATGCACTGTAGCAACTTTGTTCTCTCCCTCCCTGGCTCCTGGCCAAGTAGCATTCAGCGCAAATGTATTTCTGGACTCAAATCACAAGGTCCAATGATGTCTGATGATAATCATAGGTTTCTAAACAACAGAAAACGGTGCCAGGGAGGATGATAAAGGTTTAGGATGGGTCCTTTGTTTACACTCCTAGTGTTTGTTGCATATTGAGTCTCGTTGAGTAGAATAGCTGGGGATGGATGTGTACAGGCGATGCTGAAATATGATAATTGAATATAAACCAGGCCAGCACTGATTTCATCTCTGCAGGCACAAACAGGCAAAAATGGCTGCTTCCATTCAGGAAGTAGACATAAATTCCACGGCTGTTCATGCCTTGCATTTTCAGCCTTGTTTATCTAAAGGGTTGGTCCACAAATGACGGATGTGGCCCTGACGTCAGTATAGTATGGATCATCTCTGGGAGCTACTGAAGGTGCTGAACCCCGGAAATAGGCTAATATCCTTGGACAGCATCTTATGCCTCGAAGTAGCAAGTGCCAACACAGGCAGGTGATAGGGAAGGGAAGTGGTTACCAGTGAGTCAAGTCAACCAGTTCACACACAGGTAATCAAAGGATTTTGCTGAAAATGGAGGAGAAGTGCAGAAGCAAGATTTCAGCCATTGCAGAATCCAAGACTAGAAGCCAACAGCCACACTATCCAAAGCAGAAAGCTGGGAAAACATAGTTGTAAAGCTTATGCCAGTCCAGAATTTGAAAAACCAAATTAATACACAAGCTTGTTGAGCACTGAAAGACAGGCAAAACAGACCATAGAATAATAGAGTTGGAAGGTACCACAAAGGCCATCCAGTCCAACCCCCTGCCATGACACATCAAAGCACTCCCAACAGAAAGCCATCCAGCCTCTGCCCAAAACCTCCAAAGAAGGAGATTCCACCACACTTGGAGGCAGCATATTTTACTGCTGGACAGCTCTGACCATCAGGAAGTTCTTCCTGAGGTTTAGGTGGAATCTCTTTTCCTGTAGTTTGAATCCATTGCTCCTTGTCCTAGTCTCTGGAGCAGCGGAAAACAACCTTGTTCTCTTATTGATATGACACCTTTCAAACACTTAAACATGGCTCTCATGTCCCCTCTTAACCTTATTTTCTTCAGACTAAACATCCCCAGCTACCTAAACCGCTCCTCATAGGGCATGGCTTCCAGACCCTTCATCATTTTGGTCGCCCTTCTCTGGACACGCTCCAGCTTATGTACAAGAGGTCTTGGCAGCGTCTAGGCAATTTATAGCCACCTGACCTTGATAGGTCAGGTGGTTAATTAGTCAGTGTTTCCCATTTAAGTTTCTGTAAGAGATACTATCTTTTGGATGCTGCTCTTTCTCCTCTTGACACACCACAAATGATGGGGGTGTCTCTTTGGTGTCTGTCCTTCCAGAATGAGATGGGACCCCACATGGGAATGAGATGATTATCAGCTGTATCTACCTCTTGCTGAGGGAGTCATCATCAGGAGTCAGAGGCCTTTCCACATCTGACTCCTCCATTGTTTAAATTTCACAGCATGAATTAGACAAATAACTTCTTTAAATACCAGAAGAAAGCCCACTGTGGAATTGCTGCCCCAAAGATGTGGGACCCAAATGTCATTGATACCTCATCCCAGTTTCTTCATTACCTAACAGACCCGGAAATTCAGGGGAAAGTACATCCAGTTTGGAGAAGTTGTGGCTCCACCGATTTAGGTATACCTTGGCCAAGTTACTTTTTTTTTAGTCCATAGCTTACAGAACACTCCAGCTGGTATGAACCTTGTTGCAGAAGAAGCCTATAGGTGAGATGTTTTCAAGTTCTATTTAAATGCCCATGCTCATCTCCCTGCTAGGGGAAGGCATCTAGCCATTTCTTATCCAAAACAAGCACATGTGAATTTTGTGCAGAAAGAGTCTTAGATTGTGAATAAGCTTGAAAGACTGTTTGTTTTTTGAAGCCATCCTTGCAGCAGGAAGAAAATTGTTGAAATTATCCATTGTTTCCTTTCTGGAAGAAACTTGGTGAAGAATCATGTCCCTAAATTGGAGTCAACCAGCTTGTCAAATACGGAAAGGGGCGCTTCTTTAGAAACAAGACTGGACGAGAGGGTTCCATTTCTCTTGCCCTGTGCCATTCCAGGTCATTCTTTCATTAGCGGGAAGTCTGCAAGGAATTGCTCCCATTACCAGAGTCCATTAAACAAAATGCATGTGGGAAAAATCATCGTTTGATTTAGTCGAGCAACATGGAGATATTGGCAAGATAATCACATAAAAGTGACACCGTTTATGGAGGAGCTGTTTGATTTTATGTCAGAGTGTTTCAATTTCACACATTTTTACGATCATATATAGGTCTAATGTATGCATTAATCAGCGTAAAGGTTAGATAGATTGTTTTAGCATTTCAGCATAAAGATCGGCATGGAACGCACTGAATCTGAAGAATTGTAATGAGAATGCAAAGTGGAGGTTGCGTCTCCGACAAGATGCGCGTGGATGTGTTTTCTCACTCGCGTTCAAATTACCTGCAACAATGTGATTTGCCAAAGAACAAAGGGAACAACTTGCCTCTCATTCAGAATCCCAAGGAACAGCTGGAGCAGGTTATGGAATGTTAAGAAACACACATTTTTCACTTATGGATGCATAAAGGCTGCCGTGATAGAAACCATGCATATCCAATCCTTCAGAATCCCAGATGGCTTGTGCGTTCCAGCCCCGAAAGAAATTGAATCAAAGTCTTCCCCAAGCGTTTACTGTCTTATCGTGTAGCTTCAAAAAAAGACTAAGAACAGTATGATGTGGGAGACCCTTTTACAAATTCTGGTGGTCAGCACACAGATCTGGTTAAGTAGCCAACCCACTTTCCTTCATTTCTTGCTCAGAACTTGTATTTTTGCCTCGTCCGTGTAAATCCTATTGATTCAATGGGTCCACTCTATATGGGACTAAGGGCCTTTCTACACTACATTGTTATAGTGCTATTATTTCACTTTCAATATTCTGTGAAATCCTGGGGTTTACAGTTGAGGGGGGGCATTTGGACTTCTCAGCCAGAGAGCTCTTTGGCCTCAGGAAACTACAAACCCCAGAATTCCACAGGATGTTGAAAGTGGAATAATAACACTATAACAGCGTAGGGTAGAAAGGCCCCTAGTCCAGCAGTCAAATCACTACACTGGCTCCCACTACATCAAAAACCAAGTACATTTTTTTGCACAGAGTAAGTGGGATTTCCTCAGAGATGCATGCCGCAGAATTCAAACTTGAAAATTAAGGCTGTACCTTCCAATGGCTAATCATAAAAGTATGCTCTAAATAAAATAAAAAAAGAAATTGCAAAGCCCAACTTGACAGACAATTCAAGCAAGTGGTCCGCATTTTTAGTGCTTAGGTGGGAATTCCTTGAGTGTCTCAAACAGCAAGGGCAATGTTCAAGGACAACCCCGAATCTTAGTTTTTTTTTTTTTTCATATTTTGTTTGATTTATTTTTGGAAATCTCACAGGGAGCTTGTAATTCTGCATCTTTATTTTGTGGGAGCTGTCAATAGCCTGATCCATCAGATTCTGACTCGGTGGCCATGAACGTAGAAGACATTGATCAACCTAGAGGTCTAGTAGATGCTGACAGCTAGCAGAAGATTACCACTGGCTTGCTTGTTTCAGTTCTGATATGGACAGATGTTACTTAGAGAAGTTAAAAAGTACAAGCCTAAAAGCGGATGCCAGTCTCTTGAAAGGCTCTGTCGTAGCTTAAGGGCTTAAGAGCAGAAGGTCATGAGGAAAAGCTTCTATTAGCCATTGCAACTCTGCAAGACGGGTGTCAGCCATTTGTAGCCCTCCAGCTGTTGCTGGACTGCAATCCCTGTCTGGAAAAACCAACAATGAGGCCATCTCCTCACTACACTGTTGTAGTGCTATTATTCCACTTTCAACATCTTGTGGAATCCTGGGATTTGTAGTTTACTGAGGCCAAAGAGCTCCCTGGCCGAGAATTCTAAAGGCCCCTGCAAACTTCAGGATTCCACAGGATGTTGGAAGTGCAATCATAGCACTATAACAGGGTAGTGCAGAAATGGCCCTTGTGTGGTAGCTGTTTATGGATTTTTGGCTGTGGCTGTCTAGCATAGCATTTGCTCCCCCCCCCCGAATTCCTGTCTATTAGGAATTGGAAAAAGTGAAACAGCTCCTCCAAGGATAAGAGCTGGCCTCCTGAGTTACCATACCAAGGGCAAGATTTCAAAGTCCTATTTCCCTCCACTTAGGTCACTGAAGTCCTTCATTTATCTTCTCAAATATTTCTTACAATCCTATTTTTTTTCCTCTTTGCTTAAGTTTCTGAGAAGCTTTTGAAAGACTGATATTATACAGAATGTAATTGCTGTTTTATTTTATTAAAAAACCGAACTCCTTTTTTGGAGATAGTTTTTTTTCCCCCACCCTCTCCGAGTCTGAAGAGATTACTCTTCTCTTTCATTAAAGGAATTCAAGATGGCCCTTTAAATCTCTTTCTCCCTCCTGCTCCCATGACACCTCTTTGTCTTTTCATTTCACCACATTTAAATATACAGCCCAATTTCAAAGCTTAATAATGATGAATAAGACGGAGATTAGGGCATAAGGAAGCATGTTAGGAAAAGATTTTTCATCCTGATTTCTGTTGGTGTTGTGGTTGAAATGATCTGGCTCCCAGCCAGAGAGTTGGCTCTGAAGATCTTTCCCTAGGGTTCTTCAAGGTTGTTTCCCCCCACTCCAAAGGCATAAAATGCATCTAAATCATTTAGGTGTAGCAGTTTTATGCCGTTTTGACTGTGATAGAGCCAGCTAGAGAAGGCGTTCCTTCCATCTGACCACCTTCCCATGCTGAGTTGGTGAGGATGCAGGAGATGTCCTTCTTGGTGGCTACTCCAAGGCTTTGGAACTCCCTCCCATGTAATGTAGTCATGAATCCTTAACACCAGGAGAAGGGCAAGAAGCATGACCATCCCTCAAAGTGGGTTAGGGGTGTAATTCTTTTCTTTTCTTTTCTTGAAGGACTCAACAAGTAATTTTACAATTTTCTTCTTAATGTGTGGAAGTCTTTGAAAACAGGTCCCAAAGATTTTTCGCAATTTGGGACTTATTCTGTGCAAAATTCACATGTGGCATTTTTGTGCAGGAGATAGCTTCTTTGGTCCAGGAAATATTTCTGTGCAGAAAATGTAGTTTCTTATGCATAACAACAATGAGATGAGAATGCACTGTAGAATAAGTCCCAGACTCTGAACGTTTGACCAGCATTCCTCTCAGTGGGGTTTGCTGACACTCAAAAAATGCTTTTTTTTTTTGCCAGTTTTTGTAGCATTTTCAAATATTCTTCCTATCCATCAAGTGATTTTGCCTACTGTGAGAAGGAACAAGAAGGTGCCACTTCAGAGACTGCAAATCCACACACGAGCCACCTGCTCCATCAAAGGTGGTCAACAAGATTCTTGCTTTTGGCAGGAGCGTGGAGAGCTCTGGAAGGGAGCCACACAAACACATGGGCAACCTCCACAACCGGTGGCCAAGTTCCTTTGTTTCCAGTCATGCCAAATGATGTGAATTTAATTTACCAACTGCATGCCACGCAGGAGGGAGCCATCAAATTAGTCCTGGTTCCAACAACTCAATCAGCAACAAACTTCAATAACTACACAGGGTATTCATGGAAGAACAGCTGACCCGTCCCCTTTGTTTCCTTGAACCATCTTCGTGTGGTGAGATTTTTAGGACTATTTTTTCGTCATTAAGAAAGGGAGGAAAATGATGTCCCAGTTTTAGATGTCTTCATTTTTGGTTGGCTAAGGATTTGGAATGTCTCTTAATTCCCCCCCCCCCGGCCACATTAAAGTTGTGGAAAGTAACAATTTGAATATGAAACACTCTGGTGAGTAATTATCTCCTAATTCTTCTATCAGACTAGAACACAAACACAAATAGCAATAGCATGTACATTTCTATACTGCTTCTCCATGTAATCACTCTCTAAGCGGTTTACAAAGTGTAAACTAATTGCCCACAACAAGCTGGGTGCTCATTTTCCTGACCTATGGAAGGCTGGAAGACTGAGTCAACCTGGAGCCCCGCAGGGTTGAACTCACAACGTTGTGGCTGCACCAACAGGGCAGTGGTTAAATGGATACCTAAGGTATAGAGAACATTAGTGAAGGAGGGAATGAATCTCAGGTCCTGAGAGTTAGGAGATAAAGAAGCTTTATCATCAATGCTTTTAGTTATTGTGTTTCTGGACTGTTGTAGAAGTAGAGGAAGACAAGGGCTTTATAATCCAGAACCAGTATGGAGAGCCAGTGTTGTGTAGTGGTTTGAGCACTGAGCATCAACATTTGCTGTTGCACAACAGGATAAGGATGTAGACTATTTCAGATATATAATCAGTCACAGAACACCAGGGGTGAACATTGGCCCCCAGACTGTGGATAGTTAACCAACTCTTTCTTGTTATGTACCATCAAGTTGGCTCCAACTTATGGTGAGCCTCTCCTAGGGTTGTCTTGACCAGTTTTTTTTTTTCCCCGGAAGAGGTTTGCTATTGCTGTCCTGACACCACATGATGTTCACTGGGCCCTTCTGATGCACTTGGGCACTGCTATTGCATTCTGTCATTTCCTAGCTGGAATCCAGATGTTCATTAGGAGCAGCCCAATACACATCAGTGCCATAGCAAACCAGCAACATTGGCCTCCATTTTACAATGGACATCTATCTGTTGTAACATCATGGCAGCCCCAGGAGAATAAGAGCATACCAAAACTACTCATTTCTATTTCCCGCACACATAAGTCTACTAATAAAGATGAAAGCCCTGTGCTGAATTCCAGCCACAATATTTTTTTTATTAGAAAATTCTTTTTTGCAAAATCTTCACATGTCTCTGGTACATTTACTTGTCTCTCGACACACTTTCTGCCATGCCTCTTGGCTCCTGCTTCTAAACATCCTTCTCTAGAAAGGGCTCCACATCTGTGTGCTTGTTTATTTGCTCACTTCCTTATTCATTTTTCTCCAAAGGGGAAAAAATAATAATTGGGAGACTCAGTGCTTAAGAAACTGGGAGGGTAGATGGATTTGTTCTCAATAATTATTACTTTGTTGATTATCCTCCCCCACAAAAAATATCTTTTAGAGATTAAGTTCAATTAGGCAAACAGATGGCACCCGAACATCGTCAAACATTTTGGACAGGCAGCAAATTACGGGATTAATTATGTAAATAATTAAAATTTATATTTACACCTGATCATCCAAACAAGGGTGAAGGAACTGATTTCAGGGTTTGTTATTGAGCCGTGGCAAGGCGTCAGCCTGAGATGGCTTCTCTTGCTACGTCTTACTTTTGAATGTCACTTCTGTATCTGAGAAGAGTTGCAGAACTCCAAAGCAGGCAATGGAGAGGGAGATCTTAGAGTTTCAAATTCTTTTATGTCAGGACACAGCAGGAGCTAGGCCAGAGCTGAGCCAAAAATTATGCTTCAAAGGTTTGCCCTCCCTCTCAGTTCTTATGGGAAGGAGGGGGAGGTCTTATGAAACCGTTACCACATTTGCCTTTTCAATCACCACTTCCTTGTGGCCTGGTCACCGGTGGGGAGTCACATATGTGGGAGCACTAGCCAGGGGCGGATCTCTTCATTTTTAAGCCTATGGAGTCCAGAGAAGGGACAGGAAGCCTTCTACAAGATTTCCGTTCCTCACTGTAGGATCTGAATGTTTTTTTTTTCAAATGTACCCACTTGCAAGTGGGAGAACTACTGTTTGCACTGTTCTGTTCTCCCCGGGCTTTCTACTTTTTCATATTTATTGTTGGTGTGTGCCATCAAGTTGTTTCTGACTTACAGCCATCCTTAGGTGAACCTATCATGGGGTTTTCTGGGGCTGAGAGTGTGTGATGCACCCAAGCTCACCCAGTGGGTTTCCATGGCCAGACGGGGAATTGAACCCTGGTTTCCAGGGTCAAATAGTCAAACCACTATACCACACTGCCTCCCTTCACCACTTTTATACTTATCCATCTCTAATCACCAATTTTGCCAGTGGAGAACCAATTTTTTTTTTTTTTTGGCCTTGTGTAAAGTTTCAAAATCTGCACACATTCCTATGTTTGTGTTCTGCTGTTTGTGAGATACGCATGCACACGATGCTCTGTGCATGTAAGGCAAAACCATAGTGCGATGACAGTGGTAGCAGTGGAGTGAAGCATACCTCAACTTTGCTTATTGTGGTAGTGGTTCTATCAGTTGTCCCTCCTTGCTGCCCATGCAAATGGAACATTGAGATTTGTAGTCCTCGAAAGACTCATTTTATGGTCTAAAGAAAGGAACTTAACCAGAAAGAACTCACTGTTGCTCATTCTTTGGTTATGCTGCTTTGGACTGACTTGGGAGAATTTTGTCTACTTTGGACAAGAGTTTTGGTTCCAGAAATCAGTACCTGCTCATGGCCTTCAAGTTGGTAGAGGAGAAAATCCACTCTGAGTTTTGGCCTGAACTTTAAAAGAAATATCCAAGATGTTGAATCCTTTCTTCAAAATAGGTCATGGACTCTGTAAATACCTGGGATAAATTTTGGACTGAAACCTCAGAATGGATTCTTAGCCTTCTGATGTGGGAGACACTGGGGACCAATGCTTTGATTCAGAATTTATCTCATTTTTCATCTTCCTAGTAACCACTGGACTTGCAATATGGGTTGGAGTCCCACTTAATTTTCAAGTCCTACCCTTTCCATACTTGGGTGCTCCCCTCCCCACTCCATTATCAAATCACAGAGAGTGACAACCATTTGGTGTTTCAAGCCGAGCGTTTATCCAAACAAAGAGCCATGAAATTCAATGGGATGCAAGACGGTGTCTAACATTTTGTTGCTGACTTTTTTATTCCAGAAAAAAAGCAGCAACAAAAGAATTTGCATTGGAAGCTACTCTTCTGTCACTTTGAAATCTCCGTCTCAAAGCTGCTGCTGCTTTCAAGGAAGTAACTTGCAAAGCATATGTGTCAATTGTTTTCTCTCCACTCAAAACTCAGCATTGAAATGTGTGAACCAAGAAACCACAGAAGAAACATTGTGCTTGTGCTGATGTCAAGATAAGGAGAGAGCGTTGTTTTCTGTGCATGATGGCTTAGTCACACATACCATCCAAAGAACATTGGTACATTGCCCCCAAATGTCTTGTTACAAGAAAGATCAAAGCTGGAAAACTTCAGCTAATGACACTGGAAGACTGATCAATGCCTAAATTGCTGTTGTTATCTTTATATATATATACCAACTTTTTCTACAAGACTGAGAGTCAAGGCGGCTTACACATGGACACAACATAGTTTTCAAAGACCTTCTTACAGCGGTGGTGGTGATAGAGGAGGAAGTGGATAGAGGAGGAGATGAGCAGGGAGGAAATGTTCGGAAATTGCTGTATTATGTGCAGAAGACATTGCTTTTTAAAAAAAGAACAGCATTTTGCACAAAGCTTTGCCTGTTTTGCACAAAACCTGACATTTTTGGAGCAAATGAAATTTTCACATTGAAAAAAAACCATACACACAAAAAGCAAAAATCATTAAAACACACACACAACACACATCATCTTTTACCACTGGGGATAAAAGATGTGAAATGTTGCGTTCTTGCACACGAGAATGGAATAAACAAAGACTGATATTCCTAGAGATAGCTTGTACCTATGAACCGTTGGGGCGTTTATAGTCTGCCTTTCCCCCAATGCTGGGACTTGAGAGAGTTTTACAAAAGTGAAAACACAGCTACAGCACTTGGACAGCCAGAAATAAAACACGCAAAAGGTCATGATTTAAAATGTAATTAAGTTATCCATCAACGTTGAAAACAATTAAAACAGAACCATTTAGATCAGCAAAATGGCTTGCTATTAAAAGCCCCAGAGGTCCATTTCTAGAAGCCAGCTGGAACGGAAAAGTTTTAATCTGTTGGCAGAAGGGCAGTAAGAAGTAGTTAGTGATGTCTCCTTAGAGAAGAAGTTCCAAAGGCTGGGAGTGGCCCCTGAGAAGGTCTTCTCTCACGTTCCCACCAAGCATGCCTGGAAAGGTGGTTGGACTGAGATAAGGCCCTCCCTTGAAGACCCTAGAACCTGAGTAGGCTTAAATTGGGAAATACAGCCTTTCAGACAGCTGGAATCCAAATTGTGTGGGCTCTACTGGTCACTTTTGAATTGTGCCTAGAAATGGACCAGCAGTCAGCAGAGCTGGGAATATCCATCTTGGCCTCTTCCTAGTGATGGTATGGGCTGCAGATAAGCTCAGAGAGAGCAGGGGAGTCTAAGGGAGAGGGCAAATAACACCATCAGCATTCCTGTTAGTTGAAATGTTCTGGGTTTTTTTTAAACCCTCCCTTAGCTTTGGTTCCACTACCAGTGAGAGGCCTTTGGCAGGGCTTCTTCACAAGCAAGAACAGGCTGAATCCTATTGAGTAGCCTCAACTAAAGCAAATATATTGAATCAACCATTAACACCTCGGTAACCCTCATTAATTCAATAGGTCTAATCTAGTTGAGAGTCAGAGTTAGACAATTATTATATGTGCCCCAATTTCTAATGGCAAAAGTACTGAAGGTAGTGACTCCCAAGTCAGTAGGTTGGGGAATCCCTTCCAGTTTTTAATGCAGACTTTAAAGGAGTTCTTGAGGGTGCTAAACCTTATTCTTAAGCAAGTTCAGCAGCTTGGATAGCTGGTTTAAATCAATTCAAAACATGGGCTGGATTCAATGCCCCATTGACATGGGAGCTGCAGCCACCAGTGTTTTGGAAGCCAACACAACTGGTCTTCTACATGTCTCATTACCACCTCTCAATTCACATGCATCCTAAAAGTTGTCACATGGGTTGTATATATTGGGGATCAGATCTTTCTTTCTCTCCCTCTCCCTCTCTCTTATTTTTGCCCTACTAAATTAACTGCCGTGTAGGCGGCGTGTTCCTTTCATTCCCGATAAGTGATCACATCCCTTTATAGAAAGGAAGAGCTGATGAAATCAAAACAACTCTGAGCTGTTTCTAGCTCCAAGGTTACTTTATTTTTATTTTATTTATTTTATTTTTTCTTTTGCTCACAAAGAAAGCTGCTTTCACTCCTATCAGCCAAATGGAAAGAAAAGCTTCTTTTTGATTAAAAGGGATTTTGGGGTTGAGCTGTTTGTCACTGACCTCTGCACCAAACATACACCAAGCGATGAAGAGGGGGAAAAAAGAAGTCTGCTATTTTACAAAAAAAGTTTTTAAACATTTGATTATGATTGCATGGTTCTTGGTCAGGGTGGGCAACTGTAGAAAGCTAGGGGGCTACATTAGACTTTTGAGGACCACAAATTCCCCACCATCATCTCTAGGGAGTGGGGGGCATTTTCAATATGTTTTTAGGTCCATTTGGGGCGTTTGAGTCCCAGGAAAGGCTTTTAATAGCAACAGAAAGTGATCAGAAGTCAGTTGTGCTGCTTCCTACCTCTGGGGATGGCAAAGCTCAATTAGAAGAAATCCAATCATATAAAATAATGCAGGAAAAAAATGCACCAGGACCAAAACAAAAAGGCATCCAAAGAACGGTTAAGCAAGCAAATCCTGCTAGAATGAACACATCTTCCAAGGGAAGGAACTTTTTAATCAAGAATGGCATTAACAACACAGACACAACATTCTTCCTCGCCTCTAGGGTTGATACACACACACACAGACAGAGCGAAGGACAAAATTGCTCTTGCTAAGCTACTTTGCCTTCTAAGCCATGGCTCCAAGCTTGCAAAAGCGCAGGCAGAATCACTGTTGCACACACGGAATACTATGAGGGGGTCCAAATTGTGAGCAGTTTTTCCCCTGCTCTAAAGAGGGGAGTCATCTTGCATTCATGAGCCAGTTTTAGAAAATCATTGCCATTATGGTCTTCATAGCAGAGACCAGGGAATTGTTACGAAATACAAAAGATGAATTCTGCTTCTAAGAAGAGACACTGCCACTATTTTCTGTATCTGTATTTCTCCCCAGACTCCAGAGTGGCAACCTGGTCTCCTTTTCTGATATGGATGCCATGCAGGAGGAATTTTCTAGTGCTCCATTAAAAGTGATAAATACATCTGCATCCTGTACAGAGCATTACAAATAGTTTACTTCCTTGTATTCTGTGTGTGAGTGCCAGCCTGGTATAGTGGGTTGAGTGCTGAATTACAACTCTGGAGATCAGGGCTTGGTTCCCCACTCAGCCGTGGAAACTCACGGAGTGACCTTGGGTACGTCACACACTTTCAGCCCCTGAAAACCCCATAATAGCGTCACATAAGGGGCACCATAGGACTTGAAGGCACACAACAACAACAAGTTATTGATGTCTTTCCCACAGTATCAAACCAAATCCTATGTGATTTGGGGCCCCTTTTAGCCCTTCTAGGCTTTTTCCTTCGGTCTATGTCGCCGTAATTTCAAAACACACCTAGTGGTGTTCAATCCATTAATATGGATGAAAACATCAAGATGACGGTAGATTACCATGATTCCATGGGAGAACAATGCAGCCTCCCAGCCCTTTGCTAGTTGTCTGGTCCTGATTTAAGTCTGACTCTGTAAGCATGGAGTTTGCCCCTACTGGTGTATGGTCCCACCTTTGGAGGCCAACCTCCGTTCCCAGATATGACTGCACTCAAAACAGCGGAGATTTAAACCACTAGCACATTGTTACTAAATAAAAGTTTAAAATCTTAATGAAGGCAATAAATAAAAGCATATCGTGTTAATGCATTATTTGCGGCTTCGTTTAATTTTCAGTCCTTGGATTACAGATGGCTTAACCATTCCAAGCAGTCGATAACAGGTGCTAAAATATGTATTTATAAAACCTAATCCATACCCCAAGATGCCTAGGGTGTGCGTAGATGGGGAAGGGAGAACCTTGAAAAGCGGGATTTCCATCAGACGCAAGGATAAAAATGTTCCAGCTGTAAATCCATTGCCTTAAATCACTCATAATATAGAGATTAATGCATTTATCATTGTAAAACTTGTGTTCGATCGGCCTCTGTGTTTCAGCATCCTCACTCCATTTTTGTTTCTGTTTTTCCTTACAAGTTGGAGAATGGTTTCCCAACATTTAGGATAGAATCTTGTTGGGAGGACTACTCTAGTGCAAAAATCGTAGCCCAAGCAGTGGCACTTTCTCAGGATTTGCGTCCCGGTGGTGTCGAGTGTGGCCAATTATTCTTCACAAGGACATACACTTTTGAATTGGTGAGTGGGGAGTACATTGACTGCTCTACACCAAGTTTGCTCAAGGACTTGACAACCTTTGCGTAAAGGATATGCAACTGTAGCATCCAAGGCTTGGGTCCAAGCTATCTGAAAGAAATCTTTCTCTATATGAGCCTGCTCAAGCTTTGAGATCTTTTGAGGTGGGCTAAGAGTCCCACCACCAACACAGGTAAGTTGGGCGAGGAGACAGAAGACAGCTTTCTCAGTGGTTGCTCCAAAGCTGTGGAACCCCCTCCCTTCCTTGGGAGGCCCAATTGGCCCCCTCTTTGCCATTTTTCTAGTGGCAAGTAAAGACCTTCTTATTTAGGGAATCATTTGGGTTTTAATATATGGCAGCAGAGGGAGCTTTTAGTTGTGTGTGTGTGTTGTGCTTCTGTTTGTGTTTTAGATGCGTTTTTTAAACTGCTTTGAACTTGGGCTTTGAAGTTATGTTTTAATTGTGTTCTAACTCTTGTCTTAGTAGTTACTTTAGTTGTATTCTTTTTAAATTGTTGTAAGAGGGTGTTCCTGCATGGCAGGGGGTTGGACTGGATGGCCCATGTGGTCTCTTCCAACTCTACATTTCTATGATTCTATGATTCTATAAGATGCCTTGGATCTTGTGCTGGGAGAAAGGTAGGATATTAAATAAATAATTAATTAAAATCCAATATATCTAAGCTGATGGATATTCATACTGTGTATATAGGAAGCTGGCCATATTTTAACTAAGGCTGTCTTACTTTGGCCATATCGTGGGAAGGCCTGATTCATTAGAAAATACGATAATGCTTGGAAAAGTAGAAGGCAGTAGAGAAAAAGGAAAACCGCCTTACAGATGGATAGACTCAAGGAAGACTCCTGAATCTTCAAGACATATGATCAGTAAGTTCTTCTTAATGTTTTAACGGAACCTCTTTTCCTAAAGCTTGAAGCCGTTGCTCTGAGTCCCAGCCCTAGATGTAGCTGAACCCCATATATGCTCTAATTAACAACAGCTTTCTAGTTTCTGAGAAAGGAATCTTCAACAGCCCAGCCTGAAACTGCCAAGGATTGACTATGGGAATTCTGCAGCTAAAACATGTGCTTTACTACTGAGCCATTTATATCTTCCTAGTAAAGCGTTAATAATTCAACAGCCCAACTTTCTTCTATGAGGGAACTTGATAAAGCATAGGTACGATTCCTAGGCAGACATACCTTCCTAGTTAAGTAAAAGCTGGTTAGTTTCCTCTGTCTTGTGCAAGTTAGCAAACCCAACTGGGCAATGTGGAGGGGAGAGTACTTTGGAACCTCCATCTTGCACAGAGATGGGAAAGCGAATGTTGGCAAATCCAGGTTCATCATGTCAAGATGGCTGGAGTTGAGGCAAACTTTGGTACCAGTGAGTTCTGTTCAGTTCTCAAGTATTCCCAGCTCTACTTAGCTTTGGCAAAGTCTTCATTTGGAAACACAATTATTAAAACGAACACATTAACATTAATTTGACATGTAATTTATGGACGTTGGACATTTTAGTCAATATTACAGAAACTAATTTCTTACGCTAATCGTTAGTAACATTTAAATGATGTGTTACATTCAAATTGAAAAAAAATTGGTTAAAATTAATAAAAATGGCTCCCAGTGGGGGAAAATAAACTCTGAAATTACCTCCAAAAGTCTAATTGTGAAACATGGGTCCCTACCAAGATGTGGGTGATGTAAAACTTATCAAAATAGTAACTTGAAAATCATCGTTAAACACTCATAAGGGATTACGGACATGGATTAACTTTTAACAAATCAAGTTGAAGGTCAAGGTGGTTGTGTTCTGTGCTTTCAGACTGTATCTCAAAGTTTTGGAGAACTTAGGCCTTTGACATATCTGTCTGTCTGTCTGTCTATCTATCTTTATATCCACATGTATGTCTTTCTCTCCTTCTATCTTAATCAGGGTGCAAGTAAAACTAAAGAGAATAAAAATAGTGTAGCGGTTTGAGTGTTGGACTAGAAATCTGAAAGAACAGGGTTTGAATCTCTTCTCAGCCATGGAAACCCACTTTGGTGACCTTGGACAGGTCATACTCTCTCAACCTCAGACAAATGATTTAATACAACTCCAGGAGTTGTTGTTGTTGTTATTGCATGCTTTCCAGTCATTTACGACTTATGGCGATCCTAAGATGAACCTACCATGGGGTTTTCCAGGGCTGAGAGTGTGTGATGTGCCCAGAGTCACCCAGTGGGTTTCCATGGCCTGCGGAGAATCGAACCCTAGTCTCCAGGGTTGTAGTTTAATGATCAAGTTACTACACCACACTTACCAGACTACAAGTCCCAGAATTCCATAGGAAGCAGCCATCCCAGTTAGAGTCAAACCAGAGCTCTGTACTTGTGTGGCGTCAAAGGGCCTCCTGTTGAAAAGAAAAAGTTAATATATAAATGATATGCAGGGAATGTTAATTAGAGGAGATTATTTTTCTTCCAGATTTGTTTCATCTCTAGTCAGATTCATTAATTTAGGCATACACATCACTTCCCTTGCAACTCAAAGGAACTACGTTCACTCCTCTATGCCGTCACTGATCAAAACATCAATTGCAAATCAATGACCGGTGGTGATCGTTTTACATTCCCGAGCTGTGTACGTGAACTCGCATCAACAAAACTCCCTTTTTATTCATTCTTTCCCTGCACAGTTCCTGCACACCATATGGCATGTTCTCCATCTTCCCGACCCCCATCATCCACAAATGGAATTTATATTTCTTTGCGCCTTCCCTGGAGAGATTCATCTTATGCTGTAATGATAGTGTGAAGCTGGAGTGGAGACCTTATATGAAACTTTATTATTGTTACAATAACGTAGCTTTCCCTTTGCTAATTTCCACTCTCAGCATGTGGTTCGGCTTCAGTAAATCTAACACTGACAGAAGGTTTAACCCCATAGGTAACAGTGATGGGGAAAGTCAGCTCTTCGCAAGGTTTCTACATGGTCTTGTTCTCCAGGACAACTGTGGACCATGTACACGATATATATTTCAAGTGCACATGATATAGATTGTATACTATTCATATCAAATGTTTTATATATAGAGAGAGAGATTGAGAGATTGAATATGAATAATCTCACTTAGATGGAACGTGTAGAGGCAGCCCTCCACATTTGTGGGTTTGACTTTCACAGAATGGATTATTTGCAAGTTTATCCAGCACTTACCCCTCCACCCTAAGTGTTTCTTTTCTGGGGGGACCTTCCCTCTCAGCAGCTCTGATCAGGCCACGCAGCCCTTTTAAAACCTTCCTCTGGTCTTCCTCTTCCTCCACCAGTCACTGTCTGACCAGCTAAGGACAACTCAAAAACCAATTTCTCAGCACCATAAGCCCTCTTCTGAGTTCTTCCACACCCAAGGTGGAGACGGCTGAGAGAGAGGAAGCATAGGGCCACCACGCCAACCCACCTCCTTTCCCTCTCCTTTCTCTGACCTGGTTCGGACCCTGGGTGCCCACTCTCCCCACCATGCCTTGGCCCCCTTCCCACAGACAGACACATACACACATTTTGATATTTGCATTTTCCCATTTTTGCGGGGCTCCTTCATCCCTAACCCTAGTGAATGTGGAGGGACAACAGTAAAACCTTTCCTCCTCCCATTGTTTCTCTTCCTTTCAGGCAGTGTGACGTGGAGTGGGTAAAGTGTCATTTGGAGATTGTGCTCTGATTCCTTGTTCAGCCATGGAAACCTACTGGGTGACCTTGGGTGTGTAACACACTCTCAGCCCCAGAAAATAAGTTTGTCTTAAGGTCACCATAATACAGAAATGACTTGGAGGCACACAACAACATATATATATATATGCGCGCGCACGCGCGCACACACACACATTGCTCTGTGTGTGTGTGTGTGTGTGTGTGTGTGTGTGTGTGGATAGATAGATAGACAGACAGACAGATATAGATATACATTTTCCAGCTTGCCCAAATTATAGGTAGTTCTCCCTTCCTGATCCATTTCGTAGTCTTTTATTGTCTGCTTAAGTGTCTCTCTGTCAGTTTCACCCTGTCACAATCCATCTCAAACTCTTCTCCTTCTCTTCTGCTTCTCTTCCAAGGCAATGCTCCGCATTTTGATACCTTAAATTCCCCTGCAGCTCCCCTTCACAGCTGCTCTGAGCTATGTTTGGTTGCTTGCCTGCCTCCCTGCCTGCCAGTCGGCCTCCTTCACAAAGAGGAGTTGCACATGCAACGCATGGGGAGGTACATTGTACATGGGCATGGATTCCCAAGCACATTTGATGGTGCATTCAGCTATATGCTTTGCATCTCACTCGAGTTGTGCAGCACCACCATTCACCCCAATGGTTTCAGGGCACAATTGATCCATAACTCTGCATGTTGGTATTTATGCTACATAACACCGATGCAAAAAAATCTTGGCCTAAGAGTCTCCAACATGACTTGGCCCTATTTGAGCTGCAAGGCATTCTGGGAGAGTGAGATCCAAGATGGCTGCATCAATGGAGATCTAAGGCTATATGTTCTAGGACCCTATTTCTCTACTGAGCATTTTCTCAACAGATTGATCTGAGACTTTAAAGCCATAATATTGGCATAACTGGTTCCTTTCCTCAAAGCAGCAAGTAGAAGAGAGGCGAATACCATCAAACAGAGCCTGTAGGAGTCCAAAAATCTCTGAATAACATGTCAGGGGGCAAGGAGAAACGCTGTCTGTTTAATCTTCTCACCCCTTCTTGCATCTGAAGGGGTTTTGCATCTGATTATTATCATTACTACCTCCAACCAGCTTTGTGTCTGAGGAAGGTTATTTCTCTCTCATTCTCGTTTCTTCCCCATCATCTCCCTTTGCTTCTCTTTTTGTTTTTAAGCTTCTGCTTAGTGGATGCATAATGTGTAGCACAGCGTTCAAAACCTACCCCCCTCCCGATTTCTGTTATCTGATTTGGAGTTTAATGTCTAAAAGTCTTCAAGCTGCTTTATCTAAAGATCCTGCCTGTATAATTGTGTGCTTAGAATTCAGCAGCTGGCATGTAAGAGAGGAAGCAAGCGGGCGGCAGTGCAGAGTGTGGAGCATCTCCATGCTCTATCGGGAATCCCAGGCGGGGAGAAAATGGAGCACTAAAAGACAGACAGGGAGAAGAGAGGGGAGCAAGCCATCTAAGTGATCCAAGTGTTCATTTTGGTTGGGTTCAACCCCCCCAGTAGGGCTGGAGAGAAGGAAAGAATTAAAAAAGAGGAAGACTCTAGATTCTACCTTTCATACAGGACCTTGCAAATGTGGGAAAGTGCACAGCAAGGACAACTGAAGCAATCAAGGGATTGGGGCCTCTCCTTTCTGCAGAAAGTCTAAGACCATTTCTGCATGGCGTCACCATTCTGCAATGGGGATGCTCTGGCAGCAATCCACAGGTCATGCTTTTGCACATCATCGCAGTCCCACTGTGAAAGCGTCCCCACCTGTCACAATTGTGGGATACGCCATCAATGAAAAAGTCTGTTAATGACCCGTGATTGCATGGTACTTCCATCACTGCCGGACACGTGGAATGGGAGGAAGTGCAATGTAGGCGCTTCCTTCCCCAGTGCATCATGAGAAAGAGGCTGGCTGTGCTGCGGAAAGAAGGCACGTTTGCTCACACTCCCTTCCACAGGCTGGGTGTGGAGGAGAGCATTTGTGTTGTGCTCCCATCCCAGCAAAGGCACTGCTGATATCATGATGGGATGACAATGGGAACCGTTAAGGTGTGGAGATGGCTTAACATTGAACACTAGCTAATTCACCTCTCCTCCCATCCCTAGTTCTTCTCTCTCATTCTCAGAGCTTGGAAAAATCACATTTAACTATGTAGTTAGTTACTTTTCAAAGGCTGCTAAAAGCTGTTAGTTTCACTGAACACTGCATTTGCTTTTTCGTTTCTTTTCCCTTTTTCCAAAACGGTTATAACAATTTAGGCTGGATCCCATTATCATGTGCCTTCAAGTTGTTTTCCAACTTATGGTGACCTTAAGGCAAACCTATTGTTGGTTTTTCCTGGTAAGGTGTGTTCAGAGGATGTTTGCTATAGCCATCTTCTAAGGCTGAGAGAATGTGACTTGCCCAAGGTCACCCAGTGGGTTACCATGATGGAGTGTGAATTTGAACTCTCATCTTCCAGAATCCTAGTTTACACTCAAACTGCTATACCATGCTGGCTCCAATATGATGACTGTTTCCTGGGATTGTCTTGGCAAGCTTAAGCCTTCCTTGGAGGCTGAGAAACTGTGGCTTCCTCGAGGTCACCAGGTGGGTTCCAATGACTGAGTGGGGATTTGTTCCAATCCATTTTTTTTTTTAACAAGAATTTTCCAATGTTAGAAAATTAATTCACATTCAGGGTAGAAATGACATGAGGATTTTGTCCAAAAAGTGAAAAGACCAAACTGGCACGTTCATCCAGAAGAAGAGGAAGAAAAGGAGGAGAAGGAAGAGGAAGAAGAGAAGGAGGAGAAACACCTTGGACAAAATGTCTTGAACAGCATCAGCTTAGCTTGAGTTTCACACTGATATTTCCATGAAATGAAGCTCAGTCCAGGACTTGCCATCACAGTGCTATAATAGCTGTGTCAGCTTTGCAAGTTTGCAAAGAAACCAATTATACTATGAAATCTCCTCTCCCCAGTGTTCTCACCTCCAAAGGGAAATCACTTTGCACAGTCTATACTCTGAACTTTCTCACAATCCTAGAAAAGTAGAGCAGAAAACCGCATGGAAGCTTGCCCAGAATGGAGGGATCTCACAGGCTGGTCGTCGAGGTGGCTTCAGCTGGGTTGGGGAGTTGTAATTTGCAGGTTCTCCCCTTCCTTTTCAGGGTGTCCAGGGGGTGGAGGAAATCCCACAAGGAGGGACTGAAATGAAAGTGGGAAGAGAGGTCATTTTTCTGGTTGATCTGAACCCATTTGCTATTCAACCCATGTTCATCACTGGTAGATGTTCCCATTACATGCCAAGAAATGGAATGGCAACACTGTGACTTCAGAGTTAACTCTGTGAATCTGTGATATAAGATTTGATTCCATTTTGTTCTTTCCATCTCACTTCTACAGTGGATTGTTCATAGTTTTTTCTTTAAAGAATAAATGTGAATTGTCACGCATGTTTTTCAAAAACACTTTTTGTTCCCAATTTTTATGCACACAAATTTCTGTGCCAACCTCACTGAACTACAGATCCCAGGATTCCTTAGGATGGAAAAACTGCAAATGAATGGCTGAAGTATTCCATAACACTTGCATAGTGTAAACACATACACATGTAGTAAAGTGGTAGTTGTGCTATTCTACCCTTCCTCCAAATGCCAAAGCTGAGCAACCAATGATGTATCTGCTAATCTATCTACATAGTCTTCTGCTGTGAAATGGGGAATATACAGTGGGTCTCTCTGCAGTCCCAGTGAATCAAGCGGTACACTAAAAACACCAACGAGTAGTTGCTCACTGTCTAAGAATGTACAGCTCCATGTGCAACAATTATAGAAAGAAGAATCTCAGAATGACAAGAACATTCACAGTTTGAGACTTAGGGCCTTTCTGCACTACACTGTTATGGTGCTATTATTCCACTTTCAACATCCTCTGGAATCCTAGGGTTTGCAGTTTAGGGAGAGGCATTTAGACTTCTCAGCCAGAGAGCTCTTCAGCCTCAGTAAACTACAAACCCCAGAATTCCATAGGATGTTGAAGGTGGAATAACAGCACTGTAACAATGTAGTGCGGAAAGGCCCCTAGTCCAACAGCCAAACCACTACACTGGCTCCCACAACACCAAACAACCAAGTACGTTTTTTTGCACAGAGTTAAGTGTCGAGTTGTGACCTTCACAGTTTTCAAGGACATCCTCACAGGGAGGATATAATTGCTAAAATGACTTTTTCCTTCCTTCAGAGAGAAACGTCAGTGAATTATCCTAGACTAGAAATGCATGCAGAAGCAGATTTAGGTGTGCAAACAACGCCAACAGGATGCCAGCTTATTGTTTAGTCCGAACAATCTTCTGCACCACAAGCCTACCTTGGACAGATGGCTGTTCCGTGCTGGGCCCAACATCTCTACTTTTCCAATGTCTTCAATATGCATGCCACAACTTTTGCAGCGATCACACTGCCTTGTCTTGCCCCTTACTTCTGGAGGTAATGAGGTTTTCTGTTTTTCCATTGTGATTTCCATCGTCCTCCACTGCAATCAGACAACCTGTGCATTTGCATCGAATGAAAGCCTTTTAAGAACTGCTTGGGCTGTGATCTTTCTGCCCAGAGCCAAAGGTCATCTGACTTCTGAATTGGCTGTCTGCGTGATTCTCAAAGGTTCTTGATTAGTGGTCAGGAATGCGGCAAGCGGTTTGCTGAATATGTATTCAAGAGCTTTGGAAAATCTGGGCAATCTTTTAACCTTTGTCCCCAATAAATATTCCAAATCCTTGAAACTGGTTAATAAATATTTTATCCCTTCTCTTTCCGGGCAACAGATAGAGCTTGGGGGAAAAAGTCCAACCATTTGTGGGAAACAGGTAACTTTAAAGGAGAAAGGAACGGAAAGCAGGGTACAACATTGCCTCTCTTTTTTATGTATTCCACACTGTCCAGAATACAAACACAAGATTCTGCCACTGGGTCAAACAGAAGGTCTGTCTGCAATACAGTTGTCGCACTTTGTCACACTTTAACTGCATTGGGTCCATCCCATGGAATCCTGGGGTGTGTAGTTTGCGGAGTTCTTTACCATTTTTTGTGCAGAAACAAAATAATATTTCTGCCCTAGCAATGCTATTTTCTGAACAAAACAACTACAAGCAAATATAGGCATGGAATAATTCTTGAACTGCAAAGATTATCATCCGTCCAGCATTATTATTGTCAGAATTTCTCAGCATCCAAGGTAAGAAATTTTTGACCATTTTTTGAATGTTTCCTAACCACCCCTGTAACAATGTATGAGTCATAGGTGCAATCTTGTAAGGTGATATAATAACTATGTTTAAATATTTGAAGGGATGTCATATGGAGCAGGCCTGTTTTCTGCTGCTCCAGAGACTAGGACATAGAACAATGGCTTCAAACTACAGAAAAAGAGATTCCTCCTAAATATTAGGAAGAACTTCCTGACAGTAAGAGCTCATAGAATCATAGAGTTGGAAGAGACCCCAGGGGCCACCCAGTCCAAACCCCTGCTATGTAGGAACCCACATCAAAGCATTCCCAATAGATGCCATCCAGCCTCTCCTTAAAAACCTCCAAAGGTGGAGACTCCACCACATTCCGTTGAGGCTGCAGCATCTTCCACTGCTGGATAGCTCTGACCATCAGGAAGTTCTTCCTGAGGTTCAGGTGGAATCTCCTTTCCTGCAGCTTGAATCCATTGCTCCTTGTCCTAGTCTCTGGAGCAGAGAAAAACAAGCCTGCTCCTCCTTGACATGACATCCCTTCAAATATTTAAACAGGGTTATCATGTCCCCTCTTAACCTTCTCTTCTGCAGACTAAACCACCCCAGCTCCCTAAGCTGCTCCTCATAGGGTTTCATGGCCTCCAGACCCTTCACCATTTTAGTCACTGTCCTCTGGACACGCTCCAGCTTGTTGATATCCTTCTTGAATTGAGGTGCCCAGAGCTGGATAACTATTGTCAAACAGCTATTCAAACATAACATTGTCAAACAGCTACTCAAAGCTGTTTGACAATGGAATAGGCTGCTACCTGGGCATGTGATGGACTCTCCTTCTTTGGAGACTGTTAAACACAGCGTGGATGGCCATCTGTTGGGAATGCTTTGATGGCATATTCCTGCATGGCAGAAGGGGATTGGACCGGATGGCCCATGTGGTCTCTTCCAACTCTATGATTCTATCATCCCAGTTTTGAACCCTTGCTCTGACTCCTAAACCTGACCAGAAATAGATGAGTTTCCTTCCTGCATTTCTTGTGAACGGAACCTTTGTGCATTCATGTGAAAAAGTCGGACTCTTCTGTCCTTCTGAATCTAATGACAACTTCCTTTCCCATGACTGGTAGTTATTGAACTGGACAGCAATGTAATCTTTGAGGGCTGTCAAAATGGCACCAAACATTCATGGGTGATTTACCATAGAGACCATAATTAAACCTTGAGTTTCTCTCTGCTCTTGGTCCAGCCGCAGTTCCCGGCTGCTAGCTGGGATGGAAAAATTGCCATCACCTTAATGTCCACTTCTGTTGTGGTTGCGTGGATTTATTTCTCACACTTCACATTGCGGGAATGAGTGGCGTTATTTATGGCTCGTCGGCAAAACACTTTACATTTATGGGGGGCCATGAATTTCCCTAATGGCTTTTTTGTGGCAATTTAATCAGCCGCCACTATGAGCCATTTTACAATGACAATTAAATTATTATTTTTTATTATTATTATTGCCCACCAAAAAAAAAAATCAGAGATGAAAAGAAGAAGAAAATAAACACCTAATAATGTTCTTTAATATTTATCAACATATCAAATGTTTCTCTGTGTTGCCTCTCTGGCCATAAATATTCCCCCTGCCGTTCAACAAATCTTTGCAATAAACTCTCAACATTCTTAATTAACTTCTACTGTAAATTTAGGAGGCAAGCCCTGGTAGACATTCCAGCCCCTTGTAGGGATGACAGTCCTTGCCTATTTCATCTTGCATGTAAAGGCAAATAACCACACTCATTTTTTCCCCTGTTGTAGAAGGAAATGCATGTTCCTTTATGTCCTTCCCCAAACTCAAACGTCCCACAGTGCCTTTTTCCCACCAAGGGACTAGGAATGTAATTTGTCATTAATTTTCTGCTGGAAGGAAGCAGCAAATAATTTCAGCAAATGTTCTTGCAGCCATGAGGAAGATTTTGGAAACTGTCCAGTTTTCGAAGCCAATTCACAATTTTGCACAAAATTCACATTTCCCCCCTGCCCCATGGAAAGTAAGCCTGAATACATAGTGTCAGGGAAGTTTAGTGATCTGACACCTGAGAACAAATAATAATATATTTTTCCCCCTATCCCTGACAATTCGGGGGAAAAAATGACATTTGAAGAGTGAGGTTTCTTGCATGCAAATTCTTACCAGGAGCTTTATATTTGCAGAATCTCAAACATGATGCAGGACACTGGAAATTCCAGAAATTAAGGTAAGTAGAAAGCTGTCGCCATGCAGGGGGCACCAAGTTGCAACTTTCTAATGTCCCGACCTCGCAAGGGGGTGAACTTTTCATTTTCTGTTGGTCAGCAGCTCGAGGGGAAAAGCCATGATTGAAAAAATGTCAAGTGTGTTAATTTACACACCATTAAATTAATTTTAATGCAGGCCTGCTGAGGAGCTAATTTCCAAAGCAAAATATCTTGGCTGTTTCGAAACACTTCTTTATCAAAATACCCAATGGGTGGCCTCGCCTTGGATTGCTCCCCCTGCCATTTATCACGGAAAGAAGAAAATTTTCAAGCCCGTCCAAATGATGTTTACTGTGGGTTTTAAATCAACTAGATGCAGTTCCCCCCGCTTTGCGTGTGACAGCTCCCAAGTACCTTCTAAAATGGCTAAATATGCCTTATTGCTGTTGACATTTTCAGCTGCTTTTCTCCTGTGTTGTGTTGTGTTGACAACAATCTTTTGACAACACAGTTCTTGTAAGACCTAGTAGGCTAGGTCCTTCAAAAGTCTAGTAACCTCGGCTGGAATTCTGATGGTGTTTTATACGTGTGTGGATTTCCGTACAGAAACATTTGGGCCTTTCTGCCCATTGCAGAATAGCTGCATTGGGTTCAAGAAGCAGAGTTTTCCATGTGGCACAAAAATGTCTCAACCTGTCATTGGAAGGAAAGCAAGGACGGGGCCACTTGGGCCTCCCTAGGGAGGGAGTTCCAAAATCTGGGAGCAGCCACCCAAAAGGCCCTTTCCTTTGCTTCCGCCAAACACACTTAGGATGGTGGTGAAACAGGGAGAAGGGCCTCTCCAGATGATCTTGAAGTTCTAATGGTTTCTTATGCTCTTATGTTGATTTTTTAAGTGTAGTCTTTAGTTGTTGCTGTTATTTGTGTATGTCAAGTCATGCTCACCTTCTGGCAACCCTAAAGTGAACCCGTTATGGGGTTTTCTAGACAAGATTTGTCCAGAGGGAGTTGCCATGACTTTCCTGTGAGGTTGAGAGAGTGTGACCCAGTGGGTTTCCATGGCTCAATCGGAGTTTGAACCCATGTCTCCCCGATTCTAATCCAACACTCAAACCAATACCCCATAGTGGTCTTTTGATGGATTTTAATGATTTTAACTTTACAACTTGTTAATTTTTTTTAAAATAACTGTTATATTTATACTTCTTATGGATGTTATACTATACAGGCCAATGCAAATTTAAATAGGTTAGGGCAAATAAAGTGGCCCTTATTTAACCCAATTTTCTGTGTCTGGTCTGGCTGATCATCAGTGAAGAAACAATTGCAACAGTGAAGTGAAAATAGGCCTATGGATTTTTTTTGCAAGTTGCCAGCGGTTGGCGGCAGAAGCTGAATGAAGCTTCAGCAAGCCACGGGGACTCTTACAATGGGGCATTAACAGTTAAGCCACCTAATCATCTTGTCTATTGAGTGTGACCTTGCAGGAGAGAGTGGCCTTGGGGGACTAATTCATGGTTTTGCAATGAAAAAAGGGCAAAAAAAAAAATAAAGCTTTCCAGCTAATTGGCCTAATGTTTGCAGCCACGTTTGTCCATTAGAATTTTGAAAAAAAAAATAACAACATTGACAAGATAATCTTTTTATTAATGATCAAAAAGCTACAAAATAATTAGCAGATTTTTAGGACTCTCAGGCTGAGTGTTAAACAAAAATAGCAAAGGCAGCTGTCCTTCAGAACTACAGAGTTCAGAATGGAAACCAACTTTTTCATGGCTGGTGTGATTGTAGGGATGGCGAATTGTGAGGCTGACGTGGGAAGCGTGCCCATGTTATAGGTTCAGACCAAAATGATGCTTAAACTCTGGATTTCTTTTCCTTCCTTTCAAGGCAGAGACTGGCAATTCGAAATAAAAGGATATTTAAAGACTTGGAACCTCTGAAATCAGCACTGGGTTCCAGATCTGGGAAGGTTTGCATGGAAGAGGAAAAATTATAGAATTGGAGAGTTGGAAGCAACCCCATTGGCCATCTATCCCAATTGTCTACCAGTAGGAGAATGCACAGCTAAAGCATCCCTGATCGGTGATTATCCAACCTCTATTTATCTCCAACGAAAGAGTCCCCTGCCTTCTGGGGCAGTATATTCCAGTCTTACCACCAGTACGTTCATTCTAAATTTAGATATCTTTGGAGACCATAAAACAGAGGTTGTATGGCCACCTTAAGTATGTATTCCTGCATGGCAGGGGGATGGACTTCAAGACCCAACTCTAAGATTCTATGATTCAACTGAAATATCTTAATTTGAGCCTATTTGTTCAAATGTTATCCTTTGGACCAAAAAACAGAATTGTTGTTGGCACCCCTTTAGATATTTGAAACTGGGTACCATACAACCTGGGCCAGACTGGTATAGTGTCTGAGCATTAGAGTATGACTCTGGAGACCAGGTTTCAATTTCCTGCTCAACCATGGAAACATTCTGGGTCACCGTTGGCGTGTCACACACTCTCAGCCCAAGAAAACCCTGTGGTGGGTTCATGAAGTTAGAAATTACTTAGAGACACACAACAATAGCAAACCATATTACCTCTCAATTGTCTCTTCTCCAGGGTAACTGTACTCAGCTCCTTCAAAGGTTCCTCACGTTCTTGTTTTCCAGACTCTTTACGATCCTAGTCAGCTTCTCTGGATGCATTTCTGCTCATCGATATCCTTCTGGTTTGCAGACGGAGGAGGCCTCACACAGAAGTTCTGCTCTGCAGACTTGGGAGGCTGTATCTGTATCTGTAGAGTGTTGCAATGGCGAGAAATGGTAAGATTTACCTCTGATCCTACTCATTGTTTTGTTTTACCCCGACCTCCATGCCTCTTAGTCTCACACTTGTCTGTCATCTGATCCTTGAGACCCTTTCATTTGGCACCTGGTCAAAAAACAATACCCATCCTCCACCTCAGAATCTGCAGCAAGCCTCAGATATCTTGCACTGTCTGTCTGTGTGCATCCTGAAACAGCTAAAATATAAAGTTTATGAGTGCCATTATGTTTTAGTGGCTAGAATTGGACTAGGACTTAGGGAGTTTTCAGCCTCAAATCTCCAGTTGACCTTGAAACTCCCCATCTTCAAACTCCTCTCTCAGTCTTCAGCTATCAAGCAAAGCAGTTCTGAGGACAGAATAAGTGCAGCTATTTTATCATTTCTATCTTTTTATTGTACCCGTTTTTATTTGTCTTACCATCAAATAAGAACAGAGAAACGTGAGAATATGCAAAGAGTCACGCTAGATCAGGCAAAGGCCTATCCAGTGCAAGCACGGCTCAAGAGTAGCCTTCCGTCCATCCCGACAGCGAACGGCCCGGCCTTGGAGGGAGAGAAGAAGAGGCAGCGCCTGCCGGACGCACTGCCATTCCCATTTCCTTTGGTGTCCTGTCTTACTTAGACTGTAAGCCTGATGTTTTGTGGGTCTTCTACTTGCTTTCTCACCCCGTTCCTCTCCACCTTGAGGCCTTGGCCTTCTGAGGCCTGTCCCGCCCTCTTCCATCTTTTCCCTCAACTAAACCTGTTTGTTTTTTCCCTCCTAAGCTAAATATGGATGCCTGGATTCAGGCTTTGTAGTTTAAGCCTCTCACAGGTGGAGTTAGTTGTATGTTTCTTGGGTTGAAAGCCAACGCCACACAACTGGTCCAAAAGCCACCACACGAGGGACTGAAGGCGCAAACCAAAAGCAAAGATAGATAAATAAATAAATAAATAAATAAATAAGAAAGTAAAAAAGTAAAAAAAATCTGCAGTTCCTCACACACATCTTGAAGGTGAAAGGGGCTATTCCACATTGGACAAAATAAATAAAAAATAGAATAAATCAGACTTGTTCACTTCTAGGACAACTGATGGATTTCTGCCTGACAGGGTGTTCAAAGCAGTTAAACACTGTTATTTGACTTTGTTTTGAGTAGAACGTGTTAAAGTTTTATATCATGCAAAGGCGTTAAAAAAAAATATATAAATTTCTTTTTTTCTTGGTGGATACATCATAATTAGTTTACACTGAACCATTATATAGCTCATTGTTCAGCTATTAAATAGATACATATAAACACACACACATATGGAATATACTTTTACCTATTAATGACATAATTTTTACTATAAAAATATGATTAATCACTAAATGTCAATTTCAGTTACATTAATTTTATTACGCCAGTGCTTGCATCATTCACCATTGAATGTAGTTGATGGTTGGGGTGGAAACCACTTTTTAACTGTGTGTTATTGCTTATATTTTGAGTCCATGGTTTATTTAGATTAGATGGGTTTGGTAGTTACTGTTTAGGTAGCAAAAGTTAGAGAGTTTAATTTAGATTTTTTTTTAAAATGTGCATTGTTTGTCTATTGTCTGTTTTCTTATGTTCTGTTCCTGTCATTTTTATACATATTCAATAAAACTTAAAAACAAACAAAGCAGTTAAATGCAGTGAAACACAACGACAAAAGTGAAAACAAGATACTTTAAAGAAAAAAAGGAGGAAGAAAGGAAGGAACTCATGGAAGTGAGGATTTCCAAACCATATATGCTCTCCATTTCTGTTTTCAAGGCATGAAAGATATTAGTTTAATTAAACATAACAAAGGGCAGATTTTAGACTCACAAAAAAATTCACTCGCAAAATAAAAGCAAATTGCCCTTCAAGCACCCACTTTGTCTCTTCCGTGGGGACAAGAACTCTACATTTTCACAGGGATATATTTGGGAAAGAATATTTGAAAACATTCAAAAACTCGTTGAGAAAAAAGTGTTTTTTAAGTGCCGAGAAACTTTGGTGAGAAGAATAGCCGACTGAGGAGAAACCGGACACTTTGTGAATTATTCTGTGCAAAATTTGCATGCGCTTGTTTTGCACAGAAAAAAATACTGTGTTCGCTGAGAATTTTGCACACTGCACCTCCAGAATCACGAAAAGGCTGGGAAAATTCTGTCATTTCTAGAGACTTTCTCACAGTGGGACTAAAGTGGTTAAAATACTTGTTGCTTCCCTTGAGAAAAAACTGGTGAAGAATTGCATCCTTGTTACTGAACAGCCCAAGGTACCCAGTATTATTAAACATATATATTTAAAAGTATTCCTCCATTTCAAAACTTGGAAAAGTTTTTAATCATTGTTGTCTTCAGGACAACTCCCAAATGCTTCCAGGCAGCGTGACTGGAAGATCTATTTTGAGATCTGTAGTCCAAAAACTAGCTTTCCCAAGTTCTCCTTAATTATATAGTTTTATCAAGGCATCGATATTGATGTAACCTGAAGCAGACACAAAACCTAGGAATGAAAATAATTGCTACCATTCCCCGCTTTATAAGGGTGAGAAAAAAAAATACAGTCAAAGCCCATGTAACAGTAAGCTGAGATCTAAAACAATGCAGCCCTTGTTTATAAGGATTTTCTTTTCAACCCAAAAAAAGCACCCTTCGTAGGCTTTGTTCGCCTTTCAATTGCAACTTTCGTCAACCTTCACAGGGGTGAAAATTACCAGAAGAAGACCTTCACCCTCAGGCTGAATCATCAGATGAACTCCTCAGAAAAGATCCCCTGTGGTTTTGCTGGCCGGAGATTTTGATGCCTGAGAAACTGAAGAGCAACTCCGTGGAACCTGGAATGAAATGAAGACCTCGGGTGGAGAACATTTTCATGTGAAATAGTTGATAGGGTATGTATATAGATAATTTGAACTCTCTTTCTCCATTTTTCCCTTTCTCTCTTTCTCTCCCCCATCTTTTTGTATTAAATAATTTAATATTTGTATTAAAATTTAATAATAATAATAATTTAATATTTAATAATTTTGTATTAAATATGAAGGACTCAAGATCACCATAGATCACCAATATAATCAGTTTAATGGGCCTGCAAGGAATGAAAACCACTGCAGACCAAAAGCATTCAACAAGCTAAAAAGTTGTACACTTACTCTAAGAGTAAAGTCCCCTTGAGTTCAGTGGGACTGACTTCTGATTATAGAATCATAGAGTTGGAAGAGACCTCAAAGGTCATCCATTCCAACCCCCTCTTAATGTTCTCTTCTCCAGGCTGAACACACCCAGCTCCCTAAGCCTCTCTTCTCATAGGGCTTCATGGTTTCCAGGCCTTCCACCATTTTGGTCACCTTCCTCTGGAGACATTCCAACCCTTCACCTACTCCTGTTATGTTTAACATGACCCCATTATCATACAACTGATGGGAGATCCAGGGTGCACAGTGGTTTGAATGTTGGACTACGCCTCAGGAGATTAGGGCTCTATTCCCCACTCAGCCATAAAAACCTATCTTGGGCAAACGCCACTCTCTCAGCCTCAGAGAAAAGCAAAGGGAAAATCCTCCTGAACAAATCTTGCCAAGAAAACCTTGAGAATGGTTCACCTTAGAGTGAGATGGACCTTGTACACTTGGTCCTCAAAGACCTTTCAAAGCAGAAGGTCTCCAAAAGGAGTTGGGAGGGTGCCAGTCTTATGCCTCCAGGTCTGGGTCTACTTGAGTTTAGAATGGCCAACAAGATGCCAGTAATTATGTGATAGATTTGAAAGTTTCATTCTAAAGTTACTTTTTCCCTCACCTCTGTCTTGTTCATGGAAAACTCTTGCAAAACTGTAAGAGTGCAGCCGGAGCTACTTAGAAAGTTATCCAGTATTGTAGGTGAAAGGAGGTGGAACGGAGGCCTAGTGGGTGGGAAGAGACAGTTCATAACAACTTAATTGTGTCAGACAGCAACATCTGCGTTAAACATACTGAGGGGATAAGCAATGCAGCTGTTAGAGAGTTCCTACCAACAAGGAAATGGGTTGCCCATCTGCAATAATGCGTTACCTGTGCTTAATTGGGTAAGATCCTCAATGTATTTCAAGAAGAGAAGGAAAAAAATACAACAATCAGCAAAGAGCCCCAATCAGTTTGGCTATCCCTAAGTCATCCATCAGTCTTACTTCTGCCTCCATGAGCTTCTGATCAGCTTGTTTTAGCTCTCCAGAGTCCTGTTAAAAATGAGCACATATGGTCCAGTTATGGTATCTTAGATATTTAGCTCATAGAGCAAATGTAGAAATACTCTGTGTGTGTCAGTCAGGTCCTTCCAATGTAGATCTTTGGAGAGACAGAGGCAAGGCACACTTGGAAGTGTTTTTTTGAGACATTTGCAAGCAAAGGCCTCAAACCTGTTGCTAGTCACAGCTAGTGTAGACTTTTATAGTGATCTAGTGTATCCACCTGGTGTTGCCCAGGATTTGATTCTCTTATAGGTAATACTTGTTAGAAATATCTGAGGTCCTGTTCTCTAATTCCTCAAATTATCCTGTCCAGTACCTGTAACTTTCCCCCATCTAATCTACATTCAGAATTATTGACATACAGAGGTTGGGTTCCTGAAGGAATGTACTGCCCTCCTCCTTGCTGCTAGGCCCCATCTCCTAGGCCTATTCAAGAGCTCTCTGGTTGAGAATTCTAAAAGCCCCTTTCTAAACTGAAAACCCCAAGATTCCATAGAATCATCTTAGGCAGCCAATCATATGAGGTCTTTGCCTGACACAGACCAACTTTTTATATATTAGAAGGAAATTTGATAAGTTCTCTTGATTATTTCTCTACATTCTGAATCCATGGAATTTACTTAAGTGTTAACTCTCACACAACAATTGATTCCAGTATACATACATACGTGTGTGTGTGTGTGTGTGTGTGTGTATATATATATATATAACATATTTTACCTTTTGAACTTTTTATTATCCATTGCTTTAACTGTATTTGATTTTAACTAACTTTCTTGCCAAGATTTGTTGGGGGAGAGGTTGGCTTTCTTTGAGGCAGAGAGTGTGTGATGTGCCCAAAGTCACCCAGTTGGGTTTCCAGGCTTGAACAGGGATTTGAACCCTGGCGTGCAGAATTATAGCCCAACGCTCAAACCACTATGCCATGGCGATTCTCTTTTGCTAGCCATATAGTCAAAACTTGTGGAAAAACAGATGCTCAGATATTCCTGTTTGGGACTGGAGTCTCTCATTTCAAAACCCTACTTTTTCTATTTGCCCATCCTAAATTTTATTTAAAGAAGATACTCATCCTCAACCCCTTTGATATGAACACAACCACCAGGAAAGCTTGGCCAGTCCTGCTTCTGAAGGTAGAAGAGGAACTGATAATGATTACAGTCAACACAAGGCATGATGGAGAAGAGGTAGTCTTTGGGACTTGCTCCCTTGCTTTGACAGCCAATTACCGCCTGAACCTACCATGTTGTGCTCCTCACAGCATTTAACAAACACAGCAGGGGCTAACCTTCCAGAGTCAGCAGCCTCCCTCCCACGGACATGAAATAAAAACAAAAGAGATTCCTCATTAACAAGTGGGAAAGCAAGACAGGCCTTGGAAAATAAGTCAATTTCATTCATATATATCTATATCTATATCTATATCTATATATATCTGTTCAGAATAATAAGATTACATGTTAGCAATGGAAAGGCTTGTCTTTTTTAAAAAGTTCTTTTAAAAGAAAATGTCAGATATAACCCCCTGTGAATGCAATTTGAACTGCAGAAGAGGAAGGTAAAAGGAATCAATATTGGATTGCAAAACCAATGCTGTTATAGATCATCATCATTTTTTAGGAGGGTGACCATTTCTGCATGGTGCCCAAAGATATGTATACATCACCAGAAAAGGAAAGACATAAGGGCCCAAATCCTGTTCATTCTGGCTACAGAAGACCTATTGAATGTATTGGAGAATCTTGAACCATGTGTCCTTATAAACCGGCTCTACATGTTCTTAACACCCCCTTTGAGACCAAGGCCACTTCCGCCATCTTTGTTTTGAACTAGAGATAGCACATAATAGGGACTGCCAGTGGGGAAAGAGAACAGAGTTCCTGCATCTTTAATGGTTGCACGGAGGAGTAGATGTTTACCAGGTGTTTCTTGTCATGCAAGCAGGACCTGCTGAACTTCCCTGTAAGGGTTGTGTAGAAGAGTGGAGTTTCAGCAGGTGTTGCTTGTCATACATGTGGATCTTGAACACCTGTTGAACTTCCCTCTTCTACACAACTACTGAAGGTACAAGAGGCCTACTGGCCTGTTTCAGGTCCACCTCTAGTTCAAGGAAATTAACAGTGGAGAAACAAAGGCAGTCTGGGGTTATAGACAAAGGGTCCCTGACAGCAGATGAGTGGCTGAAACAGTCAGGTATCTAAGCACAATATGGGGTCCAAGAAGGGTCAAATACCAGTCAGTGGTTCTGAAAGCAAAGAGCCCAAAAAGTGAGCCAAGGGGAGGAAACTAATCAACATGGACTCTCACATCACCAAATGGAGGTAGTGGGGCTGTTGTTTTGCAGCACAGAGACAGGCTTGCCTATGGGAATTTATAGCCAGCTGTCACTCAACCCAGCTGGCCCAATTATTCTAGGATTTGCCTTTTAAGGCAAGCCACACTCTTTCCTGTGCTTTTGCTGCAGCTCTTTTATTCTGTGATGCTCTGAAGTATGATGTGATGTCAACTTTCTCTCTTCAAGGTCTACATGTGATGATCAGAGCTCTGCTTCCAAGACCAGAGGTGCCCATTACCAGCTTCCTTTGATTGAAGCCTGTTATCTGGGTTCAGCTCTTCCCCTTTCTCATCTGAGGAGGACTCCTCCAGGTGGGACATGGCACATAATCTGCATTTTACCTGGTAACCTGGTGCATAAATATGTATTACTAGCATATATACCTGGTGTTGCCTGGGATTTTATTTTCTCCTAGGTGGTACTTGTTAGAAAGATTTGAGATCCTGTGTCTCAAATTCCCTAAAATGTCTCTTGTCTAATACCAGTAAATTTACTCCATATTCTCCAATCTAATCTGTAATCAGAGCTATTAACATACAGAGGTTGGGTTCCTGAGGGGAATACACTACCCTCCTCCTTGCTTCTAGGCCTTGTCTCCATAGAAACTGCCCTATTCAAGACAGGCCCAGTTGACTGAGGCCCAAGAGCTCTTTGGTTGAGAATTCTAAAGGCCCCTCCCTAAACTGCAAACCCAAGGAATCCATAGAATCTTCTTAGGCAGCCAATCATATGAGGTCTTTGCCTGACACAGACAAACAAACTTTTGACTTTTATGTATTAGATTACTAAGAAAAACCTATCCCCCCCCTTCAAGTTACTTTGAGGACTGCAGCTAAGCTTAGAGGGAAAGGGGAAACCTGGGAGCGGTGTGATGTAGTCCGTCCTGCTAACCGAAATGTCTCTCCAAGATCTTTTGGTTCCTAACTTCATTGCGATCTCAGTTCACACGAATCATTCATCTTTTTGTACAGCATCCCAACACTTTGCATTACGAATGTCACTGAAATCCAGAATACTCACCTGTAGTATTATGATGTAAAGAAGGGTTTCCCCCAGAGTTAACCTCTATCTTGGAATGAATCTATGGAACAGATCAAGGGTCCAAATCCATAATGAGATGATGATCCTGGATCATCATCATTTGTTTATTCACACATTCCTTAAAATAATTCTTCGAGATACTTAGATGTAAACTATCCCATTCTATATCTAAATATGTTAAACTTTATCTTTATTATTCTATATAGTCTGATTATTGTGTTGTATTTGTCTTTCTCATACAACTTCTAAGTTAAACATAAACCTTAGTAAGTGAGAAGAACTACTTAATCACTTGATACTGCTTTATACTATTTTTAAAAATATATATTTCTGCCATAAATATCTACACTGAATCTATTGTTGAATGGTGAGCCAACACATAGATGCATCCCCTAAGCTCAGTGGGTCTACTAAGCAGATTTGGGCCATTAAGTCATATTACAATCTTCCTGTTGTACTTTTCAGGGAGAAAAAGAAAACCCACGTATCTTCCAAAGCAGGTCATAGCAATTCAAAATGAAACCAAAAAAATCTGACAGTAGTCAGTGTGTCTAAATGACAATGAAACTCAGGCACTCCTGCCCTCGGGCAAAGATGTGAAACAGACAAGTTTATGGGTAGAAGAGAATTTTTGTTAAGGTTGGCATTTTTTAGAGCAAACTGACCTAATTTGCACTTCCAGACTAAGGTGTGGTTAGTGGTGCAATTGTCCTTCTGATTTTGGACTTCTCTGAATTTTTTGAGGGACTCCTAGGCCCAAAGAAGTCAGGCACCAAAATGGATATATTAGGGGAAACTGGGCAGTGTTCTGATAGTGATGTACATGTGTTTACATTCGGTTTATGTGGTTTTCTGGATGGAGTGCAAGATGCTATTCTGCAGCCCCTTTGTACAGTGTCTAAATTGTGTCTCCCTCTGAGTCAGCAGCCAAGTAAGAGTGTTTGGAGAGGGGCTGCGCACCCCTGAAGCTCAGTTGGCACCGCCCCAGCCGTTCTTGCCCAACGATCAGTCTCCCTGGATCAGGCAAGCTCATCAGCTGCTGGAGGCAACACCTGTCTCTCACTTTGTAGGAAAGACACCCCAGCCAGCCTGGGGGCTCTGCCTTGCTTTCTGAACCCTTGCAACTGGACCCTGACTATTCTTCTATGTGCCTCTCTGCCTGTCTTGGTTTTCTTTCTACTGACTTATCTCTCAGCTTCTTGACCTCTGGGCTTCTTTCCTCTCACGCCTTCTTTCCTCTCCCAGTGAATACCAACACTCCATTCCTCCTGCCACAAACCCTTCCTTGCCTCCCATCCTTTCCATTTTCTAAGACAGTTTTGTTTTCTCCTGCCCCATCTTTTTGGCTGTTCATCACTCAGTGGAAAGCCTTTTCCAAAGCCAGTGGGAAGCCTCTAACCTTATTCAATTTGATGCTGAATAATGCAAATATTAAAGCAGAGACGTTCTTGCCAGCTGGAAGACTTTTCCAAGCCCAGACAAGGAAGAAATTACGGAGACAGTTAATATCCACTCCATTGGAATGCTTTGTCTCTGCCTTGCTAGGTTTGCATTCACATGCCATGAACATTTCTCTTTTTTTTCCAAAGAGTAGCATGATGTTTACCCTTCACCCGCTGCTACAGAAATGCCCAGTTGGTCTCCAGTAGTTTATTACAATCTCCTTCCTTCCCTCACCCTTATCATCCCATGTCTTTGTTCTCAAAACTCCAGGAAAACAATTATTTCAAGGCAGCAGGAAGGTTCATTAAGAGATCTTTTGACTGAATTGCAACAAATAGAGAAAGCTAGTGTTTTCTGTATTGGCACTGGGGAAGAAATGGAAGGCATGCAAATTTGGAGAAACCAATTCCTCTGGAGCCACACTCCAGATGTTAATTTCTTTGCTTCCAGAGGTGTAGCTATCAGGATCCCAAATAGCACACCGCCCTCCTCACTTGAATGAAGTGGCTCTGGTGTGAACTGTGTCGAGTTTTTGGCACTGGAGTTCAAGGAGGATATTGACAAGCTGCAATGTGGTCCAGAGAGAAGTGAACAAGATGATCAAAAGGTCAGGATAACAAGCCTGGTGAGGAATGAGTGAGGGAATATTTAGCTTGGAGAAGACCAAGGGCCTTTCTGCACTACATTGTTGTAGTGCTATTATTCCACTTTCAATATCCTGTGGAATTCTGGGGTTTATAGTTCACTGGGGCCAAAGAGCTCTCTGGTTGAGAATTCTAAATGCCCCTCCCTAAACTGCAAACCGCAGGATTCCATATGATGCTAAAAGTGGAATAATAGCACTATGACAGTGTAGTGTGGAAAGGCCCTAAGAGGCAACATAATAGCCATCTTTAAATATCTGGAGGGATATTTGTGCTGTGCCACAACATTGGGTCATGGTTTAGGTCCCGACTATCTGAAAGACTGTATCTCCTAGTATGTGCCTGCCTGTGTTATAAGATCCTTGAGTGTGTTTTATTGGCCTCACCACCAAGAGAAACATGTTTGGTGAGACCATAGGTGAGACCCTTCTTGGTGGTTCTTCCCAGATGGTGTAATTCTGTCCTAAAGGAAGCTAGGTTGGCTCCTTCTCTTTCCACTGGCAGGCAACCGAGATGTTCAAAGGTCTGGCCTTATGGGGAACAACTGAAGGAGGTGGGTGGGCTTAGCTTGGAAAAGGTAAGATGGAGAGGTGACATTAGAGTTTTCTCTAAATATGTGAAGGGATGGAAGATGGAGTGAGCTTGTTTTCTGCTGTACCAGAGACTGGAAACCAAACCAATAGATTCAAATTACAAGGAAAGGGATTCCATCGAAATATTAGGAAGAGCTTCTTGAATGTCAGAACGGTTCAACAGTAGAATAGACTGCCTTGTAGAGTGGTGGATTCTCTGTTTTGGAGGTCTTTAAAAAGAAGTTGGACTGGCATCTTTCAGGCCCTTGTGGCCCATTCAAACTCTATGATTCTGTGATTCAAACTGAAATCTCTCTGAGCCTGTTGGTTTAGGTGGTATCTTCTGGAGCAGAAAACAGGAGCACTTGATGTTCAACCAAGCAGCCCTTTGGATGTTTGAAACTGGCTACCGTATTACCTCTCAGTCTTCTTTTCTCCAGAGTAACTGTGCTCAAGTCCCTTAAATGTTCCTCATGGGTCTTCTTTTCCGGACCCTTTATGATCCTGGTCAGCCTCCTCTGGATGCATTTCTGCTTGGTGATACCCTTCTGTAATTTTCAGACTGAGAAGGCTTTGCATGGAATAGAAGTTCTGATTTGCAGATGTGGGAATCTGTAGACATAGCTGTAGAGTGTTGCAATGGCGAGAACTGGTAAGATTTACCTCTAATTCTACTCATTTTTTCCTTTGCCCTCACCTCCATGCCCCTTAGTCTCACACGGCTGAGTCTTTGGTCCTCAAATTTTCAGCATTGTAGTAACCTTATGCTTTGGTTGAGCCTTTAGAAATGCAATTTAGGCACCCAGAGTAAAAGGGTAGGGAAAGTTAAGAAAGAGGAAACCATTATTCCAAGGCAACAAAGCTCTCATCAGAATGGGTGTCTTAATGTGTGGAGAAAGCCCATTTTAATTCTGAACTTTGTAGTCTTTCCTCACATGTGTGTGCGAGACAGAGCACACACATGCTTGCAAAGTACAGGGTCCTTTTAATTTAAGAAGAGACCCACGATGTCTCACTTTTCAAAGCTAATTGGGAAATCTTGATGCATTTGCAATTTGAAAACCATCTGCTCTGCCATAAATATAGCCTAAACAACTATAGATTTCCATTCTATTTCAATGTTTTAATCTTCACTAGACCAAAAATGACATACTGCACAAACTCATCAGAATTTCTGATTCCAAGATGCACCTTCTGCATTTCAAAAGAGTTCCATTTCCACCCCCATCTTATATTCAAATTGAAGATTGGCCTTGCAGGGCTGGCTGTGAAAATGGAGACGAGGGAGGGAGCCCAAAATGGTATCTGGCTGGCAACATAGGAACTTTGATTCTGTGGCGTCCACACATCTCATCTCTTGTCTCACACCAATGTGCAATGAATAGTCAAAGGACATGGTACAAAGGATTGGTCCTTCCATTAGGCCGGGGTAGCCAAGAGCATGGGGGCCTGGAGTCAATTTTCCCTAGACCTTCCATGGGCCACACACCTCTCCTTATTGGGTTGCCAGGCTGAAAAATGGAGAAGGCTCCTGTACCTCTAACGGGTGTATAGAAGAGGGAATTTTGGCAGCTGTTGCTTGAAAATGCACCACCTGCTGAAATTCCTTCTCCTACACAACTCTTCAAGGTACAGGGTCCTTCTCCAATGTTCACTATGGCAATCCTCCCCTCCCCATCAAACCCCAATACTACCATTTTCTTCTGCAGACTCTCAAAATGGTGACAGGAAGTGATGCCCTGTCACTTCCTGTCACCATTTTGAGAGGGACCGGAGAGGAAAACGGTGGCATTTTGGTGGGGAATGTAGGGTTCTGGGATACTTTGGGGAAAATTTTGCCTAAAATTCTCTTCTACTTTTTTTAGGGAAAAAAACCCAGGGGCGTGGGAGGGAAGTGTGAAGGATTCAGAGGCCATAAAAGTGGCATGTGGCCCACAGGCTAGATTTTGCTCACCCCTGCATTAGACAGAGTAGGCGAGTCACTTCAGGCAGCACATGCTGAGAGGTGGGAGGAAATTGGTAGAGCAGAATGTCCTGTGTCTTTGGTGTGAGGGGAAAGCTATCCAGCCACCAGTATCAGAAAGTCAGCTGGGCCCTAACTAATGCCAGTGCTGGGGTATTCTTGCACCGAGTCAAAGCATAGCTTTGGGCCCTAAATGATTTCATCCAATTTGTGCATGGGTTTTGGTTTGCATCATTTAAGGTAGCTTACTGAAGTGTAGCCGTTCCTGCCTAGAATCTTTTTGGTGTACTTGCTAACATAGGGCCTTTCCATACTACACTGTTATAGCGCTATTATTCCATTTTAACATCCTGTGGAATTCTGGGGTGTGTAGTTTACTGAGGCCAAAGAGCTCTCTGGCTGAGAATCCTAAATGCCGCCTCAAACTCCAAACCCCAGGATTCCACAGGATATTGAAAGTGGAATAAAAGCAATATAACAGTCTAGTGTGGAAAGCCTATAGTTACTCAAATGTAGCTGTTTCAGCTGATCGCCCTACTGGTGTAGATACTCAAATGTTGCTGCATTGGCCCCTAATTCTGTTTGTGCACAATGGTGAGATAATTACTTAGGTGTAGTTGTTGCTAGCCTCACATCCTCTTGGTGCACTAGTCTGGCAGACTTACTAAAATGTAGGTGTTCCAGGTTGGACTCCAGTTGGTGCATTACTCTAGAATAGTTGCTCCAGTGCAGCTGACTGCCAGCCCAGACTCTTGCAGAGTGACTCTCAAAGGTTATGATAGGCACACAGTGCGTTGGCAGGATTCTAGTCTGAAACAGCTAAGCTCATGTGGTGTAGGGGAGGAAAAAGAGACAGAGGTCTGTCACCGTCCAATTTTACATCTTGACTTCCAGAGCTGCCTCTTCTTGGCTTCTCATCTGCACAGAATGTTAAAACTCCTACTGGAAAGCTCTCTATCTCTCCCTCTCTCTGTTTCTTTCTCCTGATGTCATACCAAATATGGAAATGAGCATGCGCTCAGTCCCTTTCTCTCTTTCTCTCTCTCTCTCTCTCTCTCACTCACACACACACACACACACACACACACACACACACACAATGCTTTTGCCCTGGCTGTGCCGCATGAATATTTACGAAGACACTAAGCAGAGGGTGCTGGCCAACATTAGCAGCTGAAGGAGGTTTCATTTGGTGCCAGAACTCTGGTGGTTTTGAGCATCCAAGCTGAGCTGTTGGGCGGACAACAGCCAGATGCTGGGTTTATAGGAAAATGCAGATTGTAGCCCATCACCCCAATTCCATCCCTCTCCTCACTGGCCTGCCTTTGCACTGAACTGCTGATGAATTTCAGTCCATGGTGTCTCTAGATCTGGTTGCAAAGGCACACCAGAAGAGCCCTGGAGATTCTGGGTGTGGTAATAACAATATAATAATAATTTTTTATTTCTTACCTGCTTCTCCCCAAGTGCAGGGTTCTAGATAGAGATCTAATCTATGCAGTTGTCATTATGATATCTTATAAAGACACAAAGATGGGAAGAATTTTTCAACTATTCAAAAGGACCCTGGAGACCAGGGTTTG